>MU158811.1:1387725-1461184 GCA_015888305.1 Antheraea pernyi | reverse complement strand
CTGTGAACACGTATCATTCTGAAAGTACCTAATATTACAAGGTTACATCTAGAATACTTTTTGTCCCATAACATGGAGGGAGTTCTCCAGGATGAGGAAAAACAAAAATTTGTGGTTAATGTAACTAGACTTTTTTGCGACACCTTAGTACAAGAGCTAGCAACGTTGGAACACCGAGAATTTTAGATAAGCTGGTTCCATAATATGAATATATGTGGAAACAGGATTCAGGATACCTGGTAGCCGGTTATGTTATTTATGTCTAAATAAAATTACGGCTATCCCAACATGGTTTGAAATTATTTTTATTTACGTAAAATAGCATTACGCACATTATTGTCAATAACAAAAATGTCTGGCAATAATAATACAATGTTTTAATAGCATATCAAATTTAGTGACAAAAACATGTTAAATTTATTTAAAAATCAATATTTTTGTCTGTAAAGGTGCGATATGCACAAATAAACGCAACGTTTACCGGCAGCCAGGTAGCCCACATGCTATGTGGAAAAACAAAAAGATATATAAAAAACTGGCTTATTGAATTCGCTGTCGATACCTTTGCTAGCTCTTAGACGAATAGTTACAGGCAAGTGACATTTGACGCGTCGACGCGATTCTCATATTTTTTCATATTTATAGTTTTCTTAAACACAATGGAGTGTGAAAAAGTTTTGATACAAGTAGAATATAGTTATGATAAAGTAAGTGGTAGAGATGATTATTTAATTTTATTTTTACGTATTGTGGATGTGCAGATTCTATGTACAGTAGGTTAGGTGTCGTGACAGATAAAAAAAGAGAGAGAGAGTATACAATATATACATACATATAATTTTCATTTCAATAGCAAACCAACTCAAGGATTACCTTTTGATGTATTAACTTGACTATCCCAGATCATTCAGTGTTTAATTTATTATTATTTATTTTATAAATATTTTTATCGTTTAATTTACAATTGAACTCTATCAACTTGATATTTTATAATGTAAACTATACTGACTGTATAGTAAACGTCTACAAAAAAGGAAAAGTAATTTGGTTCCACCCGGGGTCCATAGACCCTCAAGTTATTTTTTTACGTTACCGCCAATATATGTAGGTTAGTTTTTGTCTTAATTGAACCCCGTAGATGACGCAACGAACGGGTTCTAGACTTATTTTAAAATATTTCTCACATACCATCTGGGTACATGTTTGCGTGAGCCCCTTGATATTTTGGATTTACAATTGGAAACGGTAGGTGTGGCTGCAATCGGGTTTTAGGTTTAAAAATACATTTGAAACCGGTGATAACCGTTTTGGTGCAGACGAAGTTGCACGGGTCAGCTAGTTTTAAATAAAAATGGTGGACGTACGAGTAAGTGTGGCGACGTCAACAACGAGCGACGGACGATGTATAGTCTGTCCGTACACGAGCGCGTCTGCCATCATCAGCCGACCCTCCATGTCAGTATCCTCGATCTGTGATCACGAACTGATTTTAGGATAAATGTAAGTATATAAAAATCCAGTGTCATGATGTATGTCCACGATGAATTCCCGAAACTACTCAACCCATCATCATGAAAGTTAATATTTATGTATAATTTGGTCCAACTTGAGAGATAGGTTGAATTGTATTATATTTCGATAGATGATCTGAATATTTTTGACTACAAAGTAAATAATTGCCAATGCTGATTATTGTTATTAATTATTGTAAGTTTCATTAGTCGCGAACAGATGGTGCTTTAAGTTAGTTTGTTGACAAAAAACTGTAGAACCGACTATTAAAGAAATCTCAGAGGTGGTCCACGTCTTGAATTTATTTTGCAATAATTGAGCAACAACGACCCGTGGTCTGGTCAACTAGTAGCTTATGAGAGGCCTAACACTATAATTCAGTTTTATAAAACTATCTCAAATACATGGTCCTACAAGATAAACTCCCAGGCCGTTTAAGTATTACTTAAACACCAAAAGGGATGGGGGGGGGGGGTCTAGGCTGTGCTTATTTTTGAGCATCATTTACTCTAGTAATTTTGAACTGATAAAGAAACTTGCAAGAACTTTTATCCAAATTTAGTTATACATAAAACACAGAAGGGGGAATTAAGAGATTTGCACCTTCGCAAATTCCTAGAATTCGTATCCTCATAAAATTTGTAATATCTACAACTGCCCAAATAAGCTTCACCCATGGAGAATGTTTATTTTAAAAACCGAATCATCTCAATAATTAGTTAAACTTTAATAGTGACAAACTTGTATAGACATTCCGTTGAGTGCTGTGACAACATCGCCAACTTTCATACACTGTCCGCTCACCATGTTCTCACAGATCGGTATAACAGCGCACACGTTTATTGGTATCTGGGAATATATTGATATTCAAATAAAATCACAAGAAACTAATATCTATTTAGTTTTATTAAACAGAAGATATTGAATTATTATAATTCAAATCACCTCGTCTCGCTCCATATACAGAAGTGGCATCTATAAATGCCCACCATCTATACTATAATAAAACTAACAAAGCCAAATCTGTACATTAAATTTTTATTTTGATCGGGGTAGACTTTTGTTACCGATGTAAAAGCCAAAAATAATCATTTCACAATCTTTGTCTGTCTGTCCCTGTGAACACGTATCACTCTGAAAGTACTGAACCAATTTAGACGAAACTTGACACAGTGATTACTAATATTACAAGGTTACATCTAGGATACTTTTTGTCCCATAAAACGCAAGGGGTTCTCCAGGATAACTAAAGACAAAAATTTAATGTAACTAGACTTTTTTGCGACACCTTAGTAAAAGAGCCAGTAACGTTGGAAGAACGAGAATTTTAGAAAAGCTGGTTCTTTAATATGAAGATATATTATGCCCTTCCAAACAGGATTCAGGATATCTGGTAGCCGGTTAACGTTGTGTTTTTTTAATGCGCATCACACCTTTACAGGTCAAAATTTTGATTTATAAATAATTTTAGGAGAATTTCTTTTTCAGTATCTTTTAAACGCTATTCAATACATGAATTTATCACCTGCCAGACAATTTTCTTATTGACAATAATGAGCCCGATTATATTCTTTATAAATAAAATAAATCATTTCAAACCATTTTATTTTTTCCATTGCAAAGAAGATATTTTATTTTATTAACCATTATGATATTGAGATTGCACCGTAAACAATGAAAATCAACTATAAACGTCGACATATAACTTGGGACTGACGCCATCTTTAATACATGCGTGTATAACAGGCGCTTCCACAATTATCGCTATCTTTATCATACAGCCAGTGTTGCGCTTAACTATAGCTAAGTTATTCTATAGATATTATTTTTAATTAACTCTCTTTTATCTGTAAATAAAATAACAGCTATCTTAACATGGTTTGAACATACTTTTTTTATTTACAAAAAGTGGCATCGGGCACATTATTGTTAATAACAAAAATGTCTGGCAATAATAATTTCATGTTTTAGTAGCGTTTCAAAGTTAGTGGAAAACAAAACATTCTAAACTATATATAAATCAATATTTTTGCCTGTAAAGATGCGATATGCACTAATAAACGCAACGTTTACCGGTAGCCAGGTAGCCCGCACACTATTTGGAAGAACATAAAGATATATAAAAACTGGCTTATTCGAATTCGTTGTCGAAACCGTTGCTAGCTCTTAGACGAATAGTTTCAGCAAGTGACAGTTGACGCGTCGTGCTCATATCTTTTTAATATTTATATTTTTCTTCAATACAATTGAGTGTGAAACAGTTTTAATACAAGTTGAAAATAGTTATGATATCATTCAGTGTTTAATTTATCATTATTTATTTTATGAAAAAAAAACGTTTAATTTACAATTTAACTGTATCAACTTGATATTTTATTACATAGTATAAAACAAAGTCGCCTACCACGTCTGTCTGTCTGTCTGTTCGCGATAAACTCAAAAACTACTGAACGGATTTTCAAGCGGTTTTCGCCAGTGGATAAAGTCATTCATGAGGAACGTGGTATATAATTTGTCAAGCATTTTTTTTATAATCAGGGCGGGACAACGTCTGCCGGATCCGCTAGTTATAATATAAACTATACTGACTGTATAGTAAACGTCTACAAAAAAGGGAAAGGAACTTCGTTCCAACCGGGAGTACATAGACCTTTCAAGCTTTTTTTTCATTACCGCCAATATATGTAGGATAATTTTTATCTTAATTGAACGCGGTAGATAACGCTACGAACGGGTTGTAGGCTTATTTTAAAAGATTTCTCACATACCATTTCGATATATGTTTGAGTGAGTCCCTTGATAGTTTGGATTCACACTTGGAAACGGTAGGTGTGGCTGCAATCGGGTTTTAGGTTTATTAAAATTTTTCGCGTTTAAAAATACAATTGAACCCGGTGATAACCGACTTGGTGCAGACGAAGTTGTACGGGTCAGCTAGTTAAAAATAAAATACTTCCTTTACAAGTTTATGTTTAACATCAAAATTACCTAATCCTAAATATCACCTGAAAAAAGAACATAATAAATGCCAAAAGTCGCTGCTATTCATATCTCAATTTTCCAGAAAAAATTCTTTTTACGCAGTTTTATTTAGGATTTATTTTATTGCCCAAGTGGAATGCAACAAATTTTTAAAGCCGTATTGAATGATGTTTCCTAATTATAATTATAAATGTGTTTAAAGTTACAACATATTGCTAAAACTACTGGACAAGCTTAATCGATACCGTTTTGTATTCCAGAGAATTCTTTAAAGAAAAGAACACGATATATTTTCATACCTTCATTTCAGCAATAATTCTCAAGGCTGCAAGAGCTACAGCCGCGCCGGCCATACTCCCTCTATTTTCCATCATATGCTTTCGCTTCTTTAGGCAGAGACCACCACTGTAAGCAATTATTTATTCATGTCATTTTAGTTTATCTTTCTTTGTAAACAAAGGCTTATTTTTAATGCTTTCTAACCTGATACATTTTGTTGGAAGAAAACCATAGTGAAGAGAACCCTGTTTTGAAAATACCAAGGTAAAAACGTTACGTTGATGTAAGTCAATAGACGTGATTTTCAATGTGTATAAAGTATTTGCGATCCAGTCGAAAGATATCGTCTTATTGCGGCAGCCACCGACCCGTTACCAGTATTTCCTAGACTCAGTTCAAGAACGTTACCCAGATTTAACTATGACTGCTTTAATAGTCTGTGATATTATTTACAACCAACGAAGGTAAAGTTATAATCCAAGGATATCGATAACTAATCGAAATAGAAGCCCATTGTTTGATTTGTTGCGCTAATATAATTTGACAATGAACAAGATATATATATATATACATATATATATATATATATATATTTTACTTTATAGTATTTAGCGTTTGATTACTATCTCATCTGATGGTAAGTGACGACGTGGTGTAAGGAGGTAAACACGTCAAACCTAGACGTGACTAGATTTCAAGTGCAGTTGCCGGAACTAGCGGATTCGGCTCGACCACTCTAAGCCCCTCACGTAATTATTGGACGCCCCCTAAGTGTCCATGCCTAAAGTAGTTAATGGAAGTAAAACTTAGCGGGAAGGGTACCCAGCCGCCTGTTCTCATCGCAGCTAAGGGAGTCACGTTCGACAGGGTAAGTTTTACTTCCATTAACTACTTTAGGCATGGACACTTAGGGGGCGTCCAATAATTACGTGAGGGGCTTAGAGTGGTCGAGCCGAATCCGCACCTGTCGAACGTGACTCCCTTAGCTGCGATGAGAACAGGCGGCTGGGTACCCTTCCCGCCCTTGTAGATACACTCTAGGAACTTACCTGTCGAACGTGACTCCCTTAGCTGCGATGAGAACAGGTGGCTGGGTACCCTTCCCGCCCTTGTAGATACACTCTAGGAACTTACCTGTCGAACGTGACTCCCTTAGCTGCGATGAGAACAGGTGGCTGGGTACCCTTCCCGCCCTTGTAGATACACTCTAGGAACTTACCTGTCGAACGTGACTCCCTTAGCTGCGATGAGAACAGGTGGCTGGGTACCCTTCCCGCCCTTGTAGATACACTCTAGGAACTTACCTGTCGAACGTGACTCCCTTAGCTGCGATGAGAACAGGCGGCTGGGTACCCTTCCCGCCCTTGTAGATACACTCTAGGAACTTACCTGTCGAACGTGACTCCCTTAGCTGCGATGAGAACAGGCGGCTGGGTACCCTTCCCGCCCTTGTAGATACACTCTAGGAACTTACCTGTCGAACGTGACTCCCTTAGCTGCGATGAGAACAGGCGGCTGGGTACCCTTCCCGCCCTTGTAGATACACTCTAGGAACTTACCTGTCGAACGTGACTCCCTTAGCTGCGATGAGAACAGGCGGCTGGGTACCCTTCCCGCCCTTGTAGATACACTCTAGGAACTTACCTGTCGAACGTGACTCCCTTAGCTGCGATGAGAACAGGCGGCTGGGTACCCTTCCCGCCCTTGTAGATACACTCTAGGAACTTACCTGTCGAACGTGACTCCCTTAGCTGCGATGAGAACAGGCGGCTGGGTACCCTTCCCGCCCTTGTAGATACACTCTAGGAACTTACCTGTCGAACGTGACTCCCTTAGCTGCGATGAGAACAGGCGGCTGGGTACCCTTCCCGCCCTTGTAGATACACTCTAGGAACTTACCTGTCGAACGTGACTCCCTTAGCTGCGATGAGAACAGGCGGCTGGGTACCCTTCCCGCCCTTGTAGATACACTCTAGGAACTTACCTGTCGAACGTGACTCCCTTAGCTGCGATGAGAACAGGCGGCTGGGTACCCTTCCCGCCCTTGTAGATACACTCTAGGAACTTACCTGTCGAACGTGACTCCCTTAGCTGCGATGAGAACAGGCGGCTGGGTACCCTTCCCGCCCTTGTAGATACACTCTAGGAACTTACCTGTCGAACGTGACTCCCTTAGCTGCGATGAGAACAGTCGGCTGGGTACCCTTCCCGCCCTTGTAGATACACTCTAGGAATATGGGAGTCTCGCAGGAGCCGCGCGCGACCGCCAGGAACGCCTGCATGTTCTGCGCCTCGACCCACTCGCGGTCCCGCGCCTCCACCTGCACTCCCAGCGGGCACAGCGTGTCCAGAGCAGCCTGTATTAAACCCACGCTTATATAATACTATATGTACAGTCCTACCTCACTAATAAAGTAGTGGATCTACTGCAGTTGTAGTAAACACTAAGTGAAATAAATCGAGCCAACAAGTTACTATACGAGAACGATTTAGGAAAATAATTTGCGTATCCATATTTCTATACTATCAACACTAATATTATAAAGTTGAAGAGTTTGTTTGCTCGGACGCACTAATCTCAGGTCCGATTTGAAAAATTCTTTTAGTGTTAAATAGCTCATTTATCGAGGAAGACCATATATCATCACGCTAAGACCAATAGGAGCGGAACACCAATGATGAATGTGTCAAAATAGATTTTTTTCCCCTTTTGAGAGCTTTCGATGCGTGTTAGCGTTAATTATAGTTATTTCCACGCAGGTAGAAGCTAGTTATTGATAAATCTGTAAAAAAAAAATATAAATCTGTAGTTCCGTCTATATATGTATTGTTTTCTAAGAATGATATCAGATATATTTACAAATATTATAAATGCGAATGTGAGTTTCTTTTTTTTCTTATCCTTTTACGTTTTAACTACTAAACCGATCATAATGAAATGTTGTATACACGTTGACGGCGGTACATAAAGGACACGCGGTACTCCTTTCATAATAAAAGGACATTTCTAGAGGGATAGGTTAAATATACATTAGCGTGAGCGAAGCCTCGGATGAAAGCTAGTCTATTATAAAGGATCACGTCTATAACAATTTAAAAAAGGGGCAGATATATCTCTCTAGATTTAACGTCAAAACGGCTATACTAACTTTAATGAAATATTGTAGAAGAGTATAAGAATATTGTATATTTTGTTCTCTAATTGATATACATTTTGTGTTTATATTACTTTTATTAACTATTAGATTATTTTATATTTTGTTAATAATATTTGTCCTCGACTCATTTTAAAAGTTACCCATGTGAGAGCTATAAGAGTGGATATGGAGCCCGTGTTTCCATTCCCACATTGTTTTTATATAAATTATTAGACGACATCATAATTAATTCGGCAATGTTAGCTTAGCATTTGCAGCAGTTACATATATTAGTTTTAGACTCTTAATTTGTTTTTTTATTCTCCAGCTCTGACCTTCATAATGTATAAGTAACTAAAAAAAATCAATAATACTTTCAGAAGATGTAAAATAGGAAAACTAAAACTTCCAGACGAACACAATTAGGTGCTTTGTAATTAACTCCTGGAGATGCAAACTCAACTACTTAATAGTATTAATTCTTACCTGTGCTAAATCCACTGGCGTCATAACATTGGCCGGCATGTCCGACAGGTACCGCGCCCAGTTCTGAGCGCGCGCATATATTGACCCCTGTTTCCATAAGCTTTCACCCTCCTTCCCGTATAGCGACACTTTGGTTTCTGGCAAACGATTTTCATCAGATCTGAACTCTTGAAACCTACAACGATGTTGAACTTTCTTTACAAAAAGTATATACCAAACTGGAATATATTGTGTCTTAAAGTTAAGTGATTATCTGTCTAAGCTTCTATGGTGGTACTTTTGTCCGAGGTAATTCGTATGGCTTTTTAACCACTCTCAGAATATCATCGTCAAGCAGTAGGTATGGGCACTAATGCCCGTGACTCCGTACACGTCGACATTCAGTATGGGTGAAATGACTAAAATTGTTTTATCCGATCTTAATAAAACGTAATACAACTTACACTTACTAAACAAAAGCTTACATTAACCTTGAAGCAATACACAACAAAAATATATACTTAAGTAAATAATTACAACAAATAAAAAATCTTAAAATTAAACGACAAACAAAAATAAAGTGTTTTTAAACCATAAAAAATTTCTAAGAATATGTTCAAGAAGATATTTAGCTTGTTTTACATTTTATATTATTCTGAGTATAGAACTTTAATATCTTTATAATCACTTCAGAAGTATAAGAAGATTCATACTATCATTACTTAGTAAAAAAACAAAGTCCTCTGCCGCGTCTGTCTTTCTGTTCACGATAAACTGTAAAACTACTGAACGGAGTTTCATGCGGTTTTCACCAGTAGATAGAGTGATTCACGAGAAAGATTTAGGTATATAATTTGTCTACATTTTTTTAATTATCAGAGTAGGAGAACGTCCGCCGTGCCTGCTAGTTACTATATCTAAGATATCAAACACTGTAATGGTGTTTAAACATAATTAACATTTAAGATATTTTAAAATAACAATAATTACAACCATCATCAGCTATCGACCTATAAATTTTTGTTAACATTCCTAGCATATGATCTGTTGTTTAACATCTACTAAAAACGAGAAACAACTTCCCAAATTCTAACAAAAGCGAATAAATTATAGATTATGTTTTAATTCAACATCTCGATGCTTAACTTTCTAAGAAAGAAAGGACGACGGCCAACCTCCAAGCAGCTAACTCTGCTGCCTCAGCTGCAGCATCAGGTACACCAGCCGGATCTACGTGGATATCCTCGCTTCCTCTCTTCTTAAGCAGTCGCACTCCAGCACCTATGCCCCAACGAACGTTCTCCTACAAAACAAGTTAAAATTAAAATAAACATTGAAATATTTTATTATATGAAAATGATTGACGAAAAAAACCAAGACCAACGGCTCAGTTATTTCGATAACATGTTTTGTGTAATTTTAAACGTATTAATATATAAACAAGAACTACATAAGTGTGTATTTAATTAATGTATTCATTATTTATTCATTAACTGTATTTATTTGAAGAAAACTGGAACGCTACAAGGATAGACACTAACTCGAGTCTCGTCTAGCGATTCAAGGTTGTTGTACCCTGGGGACTTGGGTCCAAGAGACGCGAGAGCCACAGCAGAGTACTCCGGTAATACATCCGTCATTACAAAAGCTTTGCCCAGTTTCAATCGAGACGCTAATCTGCAATATAATTCGACAATTTCATTTATAATCGTATTCATCTTTTATTATCATCGGTTAATTGATTTCTGTATTTGTCGCTGAGAAGTTCAATTTATGTGGAACAATGCAGCGGCCAAAGATTTGTTATTTTTTATGCACCATCCGGGGAGCTTGTGAAGGGAAATCCGAGATAGTCTTCCTGCGGACGCAAATATCATCAGCCCTTATTTGGTAGGTAATGGTACCAGGATTTAAGGAGATGTAACTATTACTTACTCATTCAAATGTTGGTAAATCTTTCCTCCGGACTTCTGATTCAACTCTTCAGCAACGGGTGTAAGTTCAAATGATTTATTTGATTCGTATAGCCCCAAGACAAGTCCTCTCTAAGACATTGACAACTTTAATTTAAATATTTACGTATCTATTTTAATACCTATCAATGTGTGTATCGATTGACTTCAATATATATTACGTTAACTGACGATTGATATGTAAATAATAAGCTTAGAAGGGTGCTAGCTCTCGATTGTAGCTGCCGAAATATACCCATAAATATTTAACATCAGATTTTTATCTTTAGAGGGACGTAGTCAGACTAACATTAGAAATTGCCTATGGCTTTATAGCAAAGCATTTCTTTATTGGAACGTCAACACTGAACAGACAGCCGTGTCCAAACGGATTGATGTACAACAGTTGTAATTAACATAATAGTGACACGTCTTGGAACTGTTTGGAGGACAACTGACTCATATCCAGTATTCTTTTTTCTGTTATAGGAGGCAAACGAACAGGCGGGTCACCTGACGTTAAGTGACCACCACCGTCCATGGCCACTAGTAACACCAGGGGAGTCGCAAGTGCATTGCCAGCCTGTGTTTGGGAGAAGGGGGAGGGGAGTTGGGTATCCGGCGCTCTCACTGATCGAACGAAACGCAACAATGCAGGCATTGTGACTTTACGTCGGTGTTTCTGTCTGTGTATTCAAGCAAGGTGTAGGGTTCTGTACTCGGTTGAACCGCTACCACCTTACGCATGATGTTATACTCATCTCAGGGACCCTGGATATTTCAAGTTTTAGTATCAGCTAGTAATAAAACTGCCGAAAGATTTGTACACCGGTATTACCTTCTTACTCGTCACGTCTTACTAACTTTAAACGAGTATTCTCTCAATTTTACACTGTTTCTTGTGAAAAAAAAATCGCTCCTCGTCTCTCTGACGTGAGATTGGGTTAGATAAGCGTCGACCCCATAACGTATCAACACCCCAAAACGCCCCGCATGATTAATAGACGCCTCCTAATCTACAAAATGTACCTACCAAAACTTTTGCGTGAAATCTACAAGCCTCTATAATTACATCGAAGAAGGATGGTAAATAGTAACCCAATGTTCGAGATTCTGCAATTTTCGACAGAATCTTCAAATTCTTACATTATATATAATTGGAATTGAATATTAATACAAAAGTTGCAGGTTAAGGAAAACATGAAAGCTGAAGATAAATTCTCATAATACTACTATCCAGTGGAAAAATACAGGATCTCTCAGTGTTTGAAATGACTAATTATTACGTATCACCATATTTAAGCTAATTAAAGACTTACTACCTTATTCCCATCAGATTTATTGTCTTTACAGCTTGTATCCTGTTGTATATTGCTGCAAGATCTTTTAACGAATACATTGCAATTTAAACGCGGTCTCAGAATCTTTACACTTAATAATTTTATAAAATCCATTATACATGCAAAAAAAACTACAATAATAAAATCAACATCATTTTATGGAATATCACAAGAAATAAACCATCTAGATTAAATGTAATTTAAATAAAAGCCCTTAATTTAAAAAAATATTTTTTAATTATAATGTAATATAAGTCTAAAGCTGGTTGTTACCTATGGAAAGTAATGCAATATTATTATATCATCAGATATAAACAAATATCACTCACTATACATTACAAAAGCAAATATTTTTAACTATAAATATTTATTTTATTTTATAATAGTATTTTCATCTTTTTCTGGTTATCCAATAGAGAAAGTTCTCAGCTTCTCATGTGCTATATCTTTTATATTGTAGTATCAAGGGCTTCATAGTAGGATTAATTATGAGTATAATGTATACTTCTATGCACATATTAATTTTCTAGATTTTCTTTAGAAAACAATTATAGTATATGGAGTTTTTGACACTTTTGTATTCATTATTAATTACATCATTATTACATAGTATAAAACAAAGTCCCCTACCGCGTCTGTCTGTCTGTCTGTTCGCGATAAACTCAAAAACTACTAAACGGATTTTCAAGCTGCTTTCACCAGTGGATAAAGTGATTCATGAGGAACGTTTTGGTATATAATTTGTCAAATTTTTTTTGTAATCAGAGCGGGACAACGTCTGCCGGGCCCGCTAGTTTAAGTAAAAGTAAACAATTGTACTTATTATATTTTACTGGTGAATGTTTAACAAAGAGTAAATATTAATAATACATTTTTCGTAGTTGTACTTCTTTTGGAGTGTTATATGAAATCATTGAAAGTGGATGTTTAGATTTGAATTGAAGTTGCACATTCCGACGTGACACACCATGCAATTACTTACTGATGTATATTTTAATTGTAATACTACATAATGTGTGTATATTATTTAATTGTCGTTTGAATTTTTGACTCAGTTCAAAGTGGTTAAAATATATAACAAGTATTTTTATTCACATCATTGAAGTATAATTTCCCACTTGCACATTTAAGTGCAACACACATTTTTGATATTAAAAAAAAGATGTGGTGTCGTGGGACCCCGGGTAGGAACGAAGTTCCTTCGGCTAATGTAGAATCGACACAATTTGCAAAAAAAAAAAATTAATTAACTAAATTAATTAAATTACCGATTAACCGATATTATAATTATAATTCACCGATTAATTAAATTAATTCAACGATTAATTTCACCGAGAATTCGAAAGAAAGAAGGAGAAAGAGAAAGGTATTATACACTACTCGCTTGTGTATAGGTACAACTGTCGCGCCTGCGCACGGCTCATTTAACGGTTTTATTCCACGCACTTTTTCTTACGGTTTGACTATCACATTTTTTTCAGTTCGGTCGCGCGGCATAAACCCTCTCTCCTCCAAGCCTGCCGTAAGGAACTTCGTTCCAATAAAGAAAAAAATCTAAATCTTTGTAGATAATAATATCCACTGAGTTTCAGTGTCAAGTGAAATATCAATAATCATATTGTTTCACTGGTTGTTTATGACACATATAAATTACTTTTGAGTTTCCTTTTGTTGAACACAGTTTGATTAAAAGTAGAACACCACTTCACTTGGTTTGCATTAAATAACTTAGTACTAAATACAGGTAAAACAAAATGTATGAGAATTATTTTGCCTAATGTGCAACAAGTTGATAGTAGCATCAAGACCGAAGGGATTTTGTAGGGTTCGTCGATAAAACTGTATTCTTGGGTATCACACTAGATTGAAAATTACAACGGGGTCCTAAAATTAAACAATTGGCAAGCAAATTAAGGTCTGCAGCATTTGCAGTACGTAAGATTCGCCAGCTAACTGATATTGCCACTGCTAGGTTAGTCTACTTCGCCTACTTCCATAGCTTAATGTCTTATGGCATTCTGTTGCAGGGGACAGCAGCTGAGGTAGACACCATATTTTTATTACAAAAATGGACAGTTTGAGCAATTTACAATACGGGTCCTCGTGAATCCTTAAAGAGCAAGTTCAAGGAATACGGTATCTTAACTCTGCCCTCCCAATATATTCTTGATAATCTATACTAATATACTAGCCGACCCGTGCCCACTTCGTTGGGCGGTAATACGTAAGCATGGAATGGTTATTTTGCGCTAAAACGCAGTGGAAGCTCTGAAAAGGAAAAAAATACCTCGATTTTGCAACATTATTCATTGCCGCTCCGCTCCTATGGGTCTTAGCGTGATGATGTATAGCCTATAACCTTCCCTGATAAATGAGCTATATAACGCTGAAAGAATTTTCCAAATCGGACCAGTAGTTCCTGAGATTACCCCTTACAACGTCACAAACTCTACCTCTTTATAATATTAGTATAGATAAAGCTGAAAAGTTTGTTTGTTTGGTTGAATGCGATAATATCAGGAACTACCAGTCCGATTTGAGAAAATCCTTTTTTAGATACCTCATTTATTGAGGAAGGCTTTAGGCTATATATCATTACGCTAAGACCCACAGGAGCGGAGCACCAATGAAGAATGTTTCAAAATCGAGCACTTTTTTCCTTTTGAGAGATTTCGTTAGCGTTAGTATTATATACTTTGCCATGGTAAAGTTTCTATCGCTAACATTTTCAAAGATTATTTTGTTTTCCTATTCAAAAAGTTTATTTTACTTTAGTTTTATTGCTAACTAGCTGACCCGTGCGACTTCGTCTGCACCAAATCGGTTATTACCGGTTTCGATTGTACTTTTAAACGCGAAAAATCTAAATACATCTCAAAACCCGATTGCAGCGACTGTCTGTCTGTCTGTCTGTCTGTCTGTCTGTCTGTCTGTCTGTCTGTCTGTCTGTCTGTCTGTCTGTCTGTCTGTCTGTCTGTCTGTCTGTCTGTCTGTCTGTCTGTCTGTCTGTCTGTCTGTCTGTCTGTCTGTCTGTCTGTCTGTCTGTCTGTCTGTCTGTCTGTCTGTCTGTCTGTCTGTCTGTCTGTCTGTCTGTCTGTCTGTCTGTCTGTCTGTCTGTCTGTCTGTCTGTCTGTCTGTCTGTCTGTCTGTCTGTCTGTCTGTCTGTCTGTCTGTCTGTCTGTCTGTCTGTCTGTCTGTCTGTCTGTCTGTCTGTCTGTCTGTCTGTCTGTCTGTCTGTCTGTCTGTCTGTCTGTCTGTCTGTCTGTCTGTCTGTCTGTCTGTCTGTCTGTCTGTCTGTCTGTCTGTCTGTCTGTCTGTCTGTCTGTCTGTCTGTCTGTCTGTCTGTCTGTCTGTCTGTCTGTCTGTCTGTCTGTCTGTCTGTCTGTCTGTCTGTCTGTCTGTCTGTCTGTCTGTCTGTCTGTCTGTCTGTCTGTCTGTCTGTCTGTCTGTCTGTCTGTCTGTCTGTCTGTCTGTCTGTCTGTCTGTCTGTCTGTCTGTCTGTCTGTCTGTCTGTCTGTCTGTCTGTCTGTCTGTCTGTCTGTCTGTCTGTCTGTCTGTCTGTCTGTCTGTCTGTCTGTCTGTCTGTCTGTCTGTCTGTCTGTCTGTCTGTCTGTCTGTCTGTCTGTCTGTCTGTCTGTCTGTCTGTCTGTCTGTCTGTCTGTCTGTCTGTCTGTCTGTCTGTCTGTCTGTCTGTCTGTCTGTCTGTCTGTCTGTCTGTCTGTCTGTCTGTCTGTCTGTCTGTCTGTCTGTCTGTCTGTCTGTCTGTCTGTCTGTCTGTCTGTCTGTCTGTCTGTCTGTCTGTCTGTCTGTCTGTCTGTCTGTCTGTCTGTCTGTCTGTCTGTCTGTCTGTCTGTCTGTCTGTCTGTCTGTCTGTCTGTCTGTCTGTCTGTCTGTCTGTCTGTCTGTCTGTCTGTCTGTCTGTCTGTCTGTCTGTCTGTCTGTCTGTCTGTCTGTCTGTCTGTCTGTCTGTCTGTCTGTCTGTCTGTCTGTCTGTCTGTCTGTCTGTCTGTCTGTCTGTCTGTCTGTCTGTCTGTCTGTCTGTCTGTCTGTCTGTCTGTCTGTCTGTCTGTCTGTCTGTCTGTCTGTCTGTCTGTCTGTCTGTCTGTCTGTCTGTCTGTCTGTCTGTCTGTCTGTCTGTCTGTCTGTCTGTCTGTCTGTCTGTCTGTCTGTCTGTCTGTCTGTCTGTCTGTCTGTCTGTCTGTCTGTCTGTCTGTCTGTCTGTCTGTCTGTCTGTCTGTCTGTCTGTCTGTCTGTCTGTCTGTCTGTCTGTCTGTCTGTCTGTCTGTCTGTCTGTCTGTCTGTCTGTCTGTCTGTCTGTCTGTCTGTCTGTCTGTCTGTCTGTCTGTCTGTCTGTCTGTCTGTCTGTCTGTCTGTCTGTCTGTCTGTCTGTCTGTCTGTCTGTCTGTCTGTCTGTCTGTCTGTCTGTCTGTCTGTCTGTCTGTCTGTCTGTCTGTCTGTCTGTCTGTCTGTCTGTCTGTCTGTCTGTCTGTCTGTCTGTCTGTCTGTCTGTCTGTCTGTCTGTCTGTCTGTCTGTCTGTCTGTCTGTCTGTCTGTCTGTCTGTCTGTCTGTCTGTCTGTCTGTCTGTCTGTCTGTCTGTCTGTCTGTCTGTCTGTCTGTCTGTCTGTCTGTCTGTCTGTCTGTCTGTCTGTCTGTCTGTCTGTCTGTCTGTCTGTCTGTCTGTCTGTCTGTCTGTCTGTCTGTCTGTCTGTCTGTCTGTCTGTCTGTCTGTCTGTCTGTCTGTCTGTCTGTCTGTCTGTCTGTCTGTCTGTCTGTCTGTCTGTCTGTCTGTCTGTCTGTCTGTCTGTCTGTCTGTCTGTCTGTCTGTCTGTCTGTCTGTCTGTCTGTCTGTCTGTCTGTCTGTCTGTCTGTCTGTCTGTCTGTCTGTCTGTCTGTCTGTCTGTCTGTCTGTCTGTCTGTCTGTCTGTCTGTCTGTCCCTGTGAACGCGCGTCACTCGGAAAGTACTGAACCGATTTTGACGAAACTTGGTACAGTGATAACTAATGTTACGAGATTACATTTAGGATACTTTTTATTTCATAAAGCGCAAGGGATTCTCCAGGATAACGGACGAAAGTAAAAAAAATGTATTTCATGATATTCTTGACGAATTTTGGTAAATTTTCTTTGTGCTATATATAGCAGACAGATTAGCTAAAAAATTAAGCTATATTTCCATATGCTACTTCAAAAAAAAATACCAAAAAAAACGACCACCGTTTTTGGTATTTTTTTTTTAAGTAGCATATGGAAATATAGCTTAATTTTTTAGCTAATCTGTCTGCTATATATAGCACAAAGAAAATTTACCAAAATTCGTCAAGAATATCATGAACTACATTTTTTTTACTTTCGTCCGTTATCCTGGAGAATCCCTTGTGTTTTATGAGATAAAAAGTATCCTAGATGTAATCTCGTAACATTAGTTATCACTGTGCCAAGTTTCGTCAAAATCGGTTCAGTACTTTCAGAGTGATGCGCGTTCACAGGGACAGACAGACAGACAGACAGACGGACAGACAGACAGACAGACAAAAATTTTAAAAGGGTTATTTTTGGCTTCTATATCGACAACAAAGCCTACCCCTATCAAAATTTTCAAAAAATATTCAATGTACAGATTTGGCCCTGCTACAGTTTTATTATAATATAGATTTTTCATTTGTAATTTATAACGTATTATAAAAATAAAGTTTGTGTATGTACAATTATAATAACAACTTTTTGATGAATGGATATGGCTACAAATAACCAAAAAAAATTTTTTTTATACTTTGTCTACATTTTTGTATTATTATATTTTGTCTGTATGTTTGTTTGTTGCGGGTATCTCCAAAACGGCTGGACCTATTTTAACGGGAATTTTACTCGCAGATAGCCGAAATTATAGCGGTTGACATATTCTATTTTATTTGTCCGCGGATTCGTCCGCATTGCTATTTCCAAAATGGTTGGACCGATTTTCAAGGGAAGTTCACTGCTAGATAACAGACCTCATGTAAAGTAATTTAGGTTTTTTATTCGCCTCCGGCCGCAGTGGTATATCCGAAATGTTTATACTGATTTTCACGGGACTTTCACTGGCAGATAACTCACCTTATAAGAAGTAACTTAGACTATTTTATTTTGTTACATAAGACTTCGTCCACAATATCCTACTATCTCCTAATCGGTTGGATCGACTTTCACGTTACTTTTACGGGCAGATAGCTAGCGGGCTCGGAAGATGTTGCCCCGCCCCGATAATAAAAAGAAAACATTGACAAATTATACCTAAACCTCCCACATGAATCATTCTATCTACTCGTGAAAACGCCATAAAAATCCGATCTGTAGTTTTTGATTTTATCGTGATCAGATAAACGGACAGACCAGAGGACTTTTTTTTAACTGACTTAGAAAAAGAAGGTTACTATGTTCAGTTGTATATTTTTTTTAATGTATGTTAATCGATATTTTCTTCAATTGTGAACCGATTTTAATGATTCTTTTTTATTTGAATTGGTACACTATGTAGTGATGAACAACTACTTGTGCATTCATCCGTGTGAAATTGATCAAAAATATGTTACAACCGCGTGAAACGTGTGCTTTACTAGACTTCAAGAATAAATATACATAATTGAAAGTCATATATTTGTATGTAATATGAATTATATCATCTTTTTGGTCAATTTGGCGGCCATATTGTATTATTTACCGCGTTTGCGTCTAAATGACTCAGTGATTGTAGCAACAAATAAGATTAATACAATAATATTGACAATATGGGCATGTTATATGTATATAATAAACAATTTGACACATATTGTTCGATAATGTATAATTTAAAATTTTCATTACTTTCTTATATAGTGTCAGTGAGCACTGAGTGTGGTGTAAAGTAGGTTAAAGTTCCAGGTATGTTGCTGATGATAAATCCCATCCCATTCGATATACTATTTGTATTCATATATCTAATGTACACATGAAATGTTACAGTAGATGGCGTTCGTGTCGTAGTTACAAATGTTTTTAAAAAGCATTTCTGTAATGTACACACCCACTCACAATTTTACATTTCTTTAATGCATTTTTAAAAAGCGCGTGCGGAGGCGCGTGTAACAGCTAGTATTATATATATATTTGTTAAAAAGATAAACCAGATCAACTTTCTTGCTGGTTCTTCTCGATGACTGGGTTGTTTTCCGAACCGGTGGTAGTTTTGACATTCATAAGTGACTTCTTAGGGCCTAAATTTAATAAAGTGTTTTTGATTTGACTTCATTAACCATAAGTTTTATCTTTTATTGCCTATATTTATTTTAAAACTAGTTGTTTTCGGTACATGTCTTATTGTTAAGGATATCCTAGTATCTCGCTTGATTGTACTTCCTTTAACATATTTTTCTGAACACATGTGTAAATTTAATACTGTATCATCTAATATATCTTCATAGATCTCTTCTATACCATGGAGGTAATAATTAAACAATTTATCTTGCAACACAAGCAAACTCCTTGGCTCCAACAAAAAAGAAAACACTGGCTCTATAGTTATGTCATTATCAGATGCAGGTTTGAAAAATTTCAAAATTGTATGACAGCCCACAGATATAGTAGTTATTGTGGAATGAAATAAATCTCCATCTAGATGTGGCATTATTCCTTGACCCGCCAAATATTCATTGATAAGAACATGATTTGGTCTTTTGCCATCCATTAAATTGAGGCTATGTATTCTATCTAAATGCTTATCTAACCATGGTGGTATAGATTCAGCTAGCATTCCTTTATTGTGAGGTATACCTCCCCAATTTTGTAGTCTTCTGTTTGAAAGCTGAGTCCATTTTGGTTTAGGTACTCCATAAATGTTTGATAAGATCAGTTTTTCTTCACTCTCTGATATAAACTCGGACACGTAGTAAGCGGTTGGGTCTACCTGTATATAACATACCAACAAGATAAGCTAATGTAAATTATATTGACACCAAACATTTTATAATCGCCTTGCATCTATATTTTTACTTACAGTAAACATTTTGAAATTGTCAATATTTTTCATCCTTTTTGTTCTATATTGGTAAATTTGAACTGTTACAGATGTTCCTAAAAGGATATGGAAATATATATTTTATTATCATAAACTACAAATACATTACATTATTTACATTGATAACTTTCAGCTGATATAAAAATGACAATTTTGACAGAAGCCTATAGGGTACGTTTTAATTCTTCAAATAAAATCATTATTTTGAGCACCTAGTATTTATTCTGCTACGTTACTAGTTTATTACAATTTATTTCTTGTTTAACATAATATTATCTTTCAACTTCAATATTTATAATGTAATAATTTGATTGTTAATTAAATACAAAAATCATTATCTATTTAATAACGACAGAAATAACTTGAACAACAAAACGCTACGGAAGTCATCAGTGCGTTTAATTACTATACATACATTTCATTTTACTGTTCGAAAAAAACTCATTCTCTATTAATATCGAATTTCTTTTGACGCAAATCCAATTTCTTATAAAATAGTCCACCTTTAACTTCACGAGATTAATAAAAATGTATTCATTCAATATTTTTTTTATCTTGCAATTCTATGAAATTTGTAAAAGCCCGATCATAAGGAACAACAAAACACAAATAATCCTTTTGACAGGAGCGTACAAAAGACAAAAATGTTATTTGTAAGATTTTTTTTGTAAATATTTGCTAAACCTGCGTGTATGTAGAATGTGAACAGAATGGGCGGTTGCATAGGAATAACTAGAAGCGGTAGCGGG
This sequence comes from Antheraea pernyi, assembly GCA_015888305.1. NCBI lineage: Eukaryota > Metazoa > Arthropoda > Insecta > Lepidoptera > Saturniidae > Antheraea > Antheraea pernyi. The sequence goes on along the minus strand of MU158811.1, from coordinate 1,440,737 downwards.
CATATCGAAGAATCCTCGGGGACAGTATCACGGCCTAATTCAGGTATGTATTTTGTTGCTGTGGTGGCTTCGAACGTGCAATGAATTCTTATGTGTTATTGTAGGAGGAATCAGAAAGAATCAATCGTTGTGCCATGAAACAATCAGATGGAAATCCGACGTGCCGCTAACCGAGGGCCAGTTACGTAGTAAAAGGGACGAGTTTTGGGACACAGCACCAGCATTTGAAGGTCGCAAAGAGATTTGGGATGCACTGCGAGCTGCTGCTGTGGCTGCAGAGGCAATGGACTTTCAACTCGCGCAAGCTATATTGGATGGCGCTAGTGTATCTGTTCCCAATGGGTACCTCACAGAGTGTTATGATGAATGGGGTACCAGATATCAGGTAAGTCATTGTTTTACTTTAATTTTTCATTTACACTAAAGTGTTCCCATGAATGTACCATCATTTGTTTCAAATTTGATATAAAAACTATAAAAATCTATTTATTGTTTTGTCACTCATTAAAGCAGACAGACATATTGGGCTACTATTTCCATGTAAATCTTTTATTTCTCTCAAATTATCAAACCGTTAACACATATCTCTATCAATTCTAAATAACCTATTCTATACCTTTTAACCTTCAGACAGAAATTTTATACTAAATTGATTTTATGTAATACTAGAAAAGGCTTGATTTCTTTCTATTAAAAGTAGTCCGGTGAAGCTGTAAAGACCTTGCTAGGTCAATAGCGTAGTCAGTTCGAGAAAAAAAAAAAAACTTTCTATTAAACTATTTAATGATAAAATATACAGTTTGTATATAGCTTTTTATCAATGAAACTATTTTAATAATGAGATCTGTAGTTCCAATGATTACTTCCTATATCTAAATTCCAAAAGCATACTATGTTTGTAATAAATAGTATAAATAAGTAGAGGTAAGAAATAAGAGTTAAAAACATGAGACAAAATAGAAATTATATTGAAATTCCTGATCATTATAATCACACTATACCATTTATTAATGTCTGCCTCTATTAAGGCTCACCAATGTCCAACATTTTGAATTCTGAGATATAAATGTTACTATATATACAGCTAATGCTATAACTATTAGGTTTTATGAGAATTTTTAGGATATTTTTATTACTTTACATTTCAATTACAATGTATGTACTATCTTTTACACATTTATATATTAGCGGGACGGTGGATATTACCTGCCCTAATAATAAAAAAAAACCTTGACAAATTATATACCTATACATCCCTCAGGAATTACTCAATCTATTGGTGAAAACCACATGAAAATCTGTTCTGTATTTTTTGAGTTTATTACAAACAAACAGACAGACAGACAAACATGGCAGAGGATTTTTTATAAAATATAATGATATAAAAATGGACATTGATATGATATTTGAAGACTGATCACAGAACATTTATTACAAAATATATAATAAACATTTAAAAATTGACAGGCAAACGTAATTTGTTTATATTTCCTATTCTGATATATTTTTTATCCAAATTTGATTTTAATTTTAATATTGTAATGTAACAACTGCTTTAGATAATTAGCAAACTTAATCAAGGTTATTACAATGTTACACATTTATATGTAACAAAGTAAATAATGATGTGTTACCACCATATTTCATTATAACTGTAAACATAACCATACATATTTTTGTTTCTGCTTTCTCATTTTGCCACTGATATATCGTAAGAAAAAGTCAACTATTTATGCTAGACATATGTGTACTATTCACAATAAAAAATATATTTATTTTCTATCATATACTTACTGAATGATTAATTGTTAAATTCATCACAGGTACCCATTTATTGCCTCTCGCCACCTATAAACATGGTTAAGGAGGCGAGTGGTCGTGATTCGCCTGCAGAATGGTCAGAACCAGTAGATGGAGGGGCTGAGGTCTCACTAAGACTTCGCCTCTCAAATACATGCAAGGATGTAGATCTAGCTGTCTACTCACGGCATACTATAGCTCAGTGCAAGAATAAGTTACATGTGAGTCTAGACTTAATTTTGTATTCATATTTTTGAAGTGAGGGTCCTCCATTTGTTTATTTTTGATGACATAGGGGTCTGGATGGTGATTAAGTCTGCAATATTTATTTACTGAATTAGGACATATTTGAATATACTTATATAATTGTTTACGTATTTATGGGGGATGGGTTAAGAGCATTCCTTGCTTTTGCTGACCAAGGGGAAGGGGGCGGCTGTTTACGTATTTATGGGGGATGGGTTAAGAGCATTCCTTACTTTTGCTGACCAAGGGGAAGGGGGCGGCCAGAAATTACAAAAAATCTGCATATGGCCCCTTAACTGTGTTAAACATATCTATAAAAATTGATTATTGCATCATCTCTGCATTTCTGTATCAAATAATATGTAGTAAGATATGAACTTTTATTATAACCAAATTAGTTTTTGTTGTTGTGTGGTACCCAAAATAAAGACACATCGAGTTATGTCATACTCTGAGAACATGTTGTATATTCAGTATTGAAGGATGGTGGATATATTTACCTAACTATATCTCAACGACCAAGCACATGGTTATATACTGTAATAGCAACTCTCACATTTCGGAATTAACCAGTGTATACCTAGCTGCTGAGAGGATTCCTGACTAATATGCCAGTGATACCTGATATGGTAGATATTTCAATTGTCACCATTGTTTTTAGTTTTAACATGTTTACCATCAGACTTAGTGTCTTCATTTTATAAACATATTGTTTACCTTCCGCACATCCATTCCGCTCTTTAATAAAAAAATAAGTTAAAAATACAGTGGAGAATTCCAATCGCCAAAGGGGTAATGTTTTCCACAGGCTCAAGAAAATATTGAATCATGGAGGCAACGGTGGTTTTACGGTGGGAAGCTGCTCGGCGATCGGCTGCTGGTGGAAGAGGCGAAGATCACGCCCGGTTATGTGGTTCAGGTCATTGTCAGCACTGACCCTCAGCCACCAAGCTAGTTGGCCTTTCAGATCACTATTACTGAGGTAAACATCTAAATTTGTTTTTATGATGCAAGATGACAAATGATCTCCACTTCATTAATATGGTGTGTGCCATGTGTACCACTGGTGGTATACGATTTGATAACTCTTGAAAAGGAATGAATTACTTATGTCATACTGTGTATGATGTTGTAACATTACCAGATTAGACCCCCTCAGCAGCGGCTCAAGCCTAGGTCCGTTCCCTCGGCGTAGAGCCCTTGAGTGCGCTGCTCGCGCGATACAGTGACACAAAATCTTACATCACTGCGACAACATTACACATATCACCTCCACACACGTGCACGCATACACGCTTACACATGCAAGTGGAAGGGTTTTATTATTTTTTTTCCCTTATCAAACTGAAATAGTTTAGAATATTATCCGATACGAAATATATATAAGAGTTGTTGAGGTATGTATGCTTGGTACACATATATGTTTCAACAACTCATATATGTATGAATAGTTAGCTTAGGTTAGCTCAGATAGGTCGCGAATTGCGTGTATCAGGCAACAGCCAAAGCCGAGGTGTGCCTCGCACCCTTGAGCTAGTTGTCAAAATAAAATCGGCTGAGTACCTTAAGCGATCGCCTTAGTAGTTCGGTGAAGTTGTTAAGACCTTACTTGGTCAATAGCGTAGTCAGATCGAAAAAAAAAAACGTTAAGACCTTTTTAGGTACAGAGTGTAGTCAGTTCGACAAATAAAAATGTAACATCTGATGATGATAATACGTGATGTAGTCCAATGAGGCTTTGAAGGCCCGTCAGAGCAATAATGTCAATAGTTTGGAAAAAAATATAACATGATAATACATCTATTTATTGTTATTATTTATTAAATGACCTGAAGGACTTATCAGGCAAAAATGGCTTGGCATTGAACATGTTAAAATGCTTTTTTTATATGTAGTTTCTGACTAAAATCATGCACAGACCAATTAGATTCAGTATATTCAAAGAATCTTAAGCCTTAGAAAAAAATATATATTATAAAATCTCTTTAAAAATAGGGTAATCATTTGTTAACGAGATATAATTATGTAATTCTAAAACGGGGCTAATGAGTGTTCCTTTGCTGTAAATTAAATAAGTAGGTAATCTAATATACCATGTGACTATTTAGACACTAATAATAATTCTGAAGGATATTGCACTCGATTCTTGATCTAATTCAATTTAAAAAATTAGGGGCTTAATATATGAACTTAATTAGGTCTATAATTACACAATTAGACCTATAATTAGGTCTAGAAATATACAAAAATTATACACAATTCTCTACGCGTCTATGTTAAAGCAGTGTTAATGACCGTCAGGTGATTTCACTTTCATTTGAAAGTGAACGTGGGAACGCCAGGAACAAAACAAAAGGGTTTATTGCCCGTTTTACTATCGACAGTTATTAACTCCGGGTTTCTACTTTATTTACACGTTTGTAGCTATACTTATGAAAGTTATGGAACAAAGTTTAACTAAGGTTTTCTTGGTTGTTTATTAGTATTTGTTTTAATATTATTATTTTATTTGTTAAATGTGACCATGAAGTGTCATATCCTAGAATACTGCGAGTGTCTAAACAGTCACATGGTATATTATAATACACTGTGAGGATATTTTGTTCGTGTGTCATTTATTTTTTAAATTCTAATTGACTTGTGCAGGGTGCTAAGAGTAATACAGCAAATATTTTTACTTTTGCTATATATTCCGTCATTACAGGAAAAATTTTCTATGGTAGGTAATAAAATTATGCAACAGGAATGTCCCAAATTTGTCACATGTTGCATTCAATGATTTTCGAGCAACTATAAATTTAAAAAAATTGTCTTACGCGATATTGTATTTATAACAATCATTAATGAGAGCCATAAATATCATTATGTATATTGCTAAAATAAACCATTCATGAAATATAAACCAAGGTGATAATTATTTCGAATGCAATATAACTCGAATTGAAAAATATATTTTGTCGATTCCCTTGAGTTCTGTTGCGGCGAAACGGGTTCTTTGTTCGGAGTTATCCTTGCTGTCATTCTATATACGGGAACGCACGTCTGTCGATCTGTAATGACGCATTAATCACGTATGCCGATCGCATGTAACGCTCGAACACTTGAAATTAAAATCATATGTGTATTCAAAAATAACCTGACGAATTGCACGTACTCCTTTTTGTACCTTTTGGGTTTCATATATACCATAAAATGGTTATATGAAAGCAATACGGCTAACACTTAAAGTTTCAAATATTTACAGGAATTGCAAGTAGTAGTTTTCGGTTGAACAAAATTATATCTTTACATCATTCTACCTTCCAAGATTTTTTGGGAATCTAACATAATAATGTATTTTACAATATAATGCAACAAAACAGACTTACCTTGAGCTCGTCGGCAGTAAAATTACTAACTTTGTAATGGGTATCTTAAATGAGCGTAACTAATATTTGAAGGGGAGGTCTTGATCTTACTCATGGCGCCGGTATGAATAAAGGAATAAAATACCAATTTCTTCATATGTTTTAAATTTCTCTATCATCTCTTCCCCCATTTCCTAACCAAAGTAGTATATTTCGCTTACTCTAATTAAAAATGTAGTAACGCTCTTGATGTATAATAGAAAAAAATACTAAAATAAACTGGGTATAATGATTAAAATGGGATAAAACATGTTTTCAAAAAAATGGATGTAAGATCACATTCTTTTAAATTTTACTGCTACTGCTAGTAGTGCTAAAGCTACTGGCACGTGTACCGAGATTGTGCCCGTAGTTTGCGTGACAGCACAAAGCATACCAGGAGATCGCAGCTCGTTTGATTTGATCCTCTCGCGGGGAAGTGGACAAAGAAATTTGCTTGTAAAGAATCTGGATTCCAGAAATTAGTATGCACAGGCATGTGTATCGCGTTTTCACGGAATGCTAGTAACCGGCTTGCCAGCACCTGGTACGCCATTTACAGACATGTGTATTCTGGCCCCATGAGATAGTTCGCATTACCTCTTCGCTCCATAGTCAGTAGACAGAACAGGGTTGCTAGAAATCGATGCAATTTGTAAAATAGAAATATCTCTTATTTCCAGCTTTATCGAGAAACTACTTAACTCCGGCGATACTCGTTTTACCCGAACATCTGCGAACGTGATTGGTTAGTGATGGAGTATATTATATTTAATTAATTATAATCGTGAAAATTAACACAAAGACTTTATCGTTATAATGAGAATATAATATAATACGTATGTATGTATGTATAAAATAATGATCAAATTTAATTATAATTATAGTTATTAAATTATCGTTTTTATTGTATGAGATTTTGGAACACGCCATTCATCCTCCTACAAGAAGATGTATCACAGTTGTGGACTCTCGATTCGAACGATCTAGAAAGAAAATTCAAATCAATAAGATTTTTTTTATTCAGTGATATAATATTAACCTGGTATAATTATATAGTGCCATAAAATACGTAATTTGAATGGCTTGTTCCATACATATAATTAGCAAACAGAATACATTCTCGGCGGTTCGTTTGTTTCATAATGCAGTTTACTTTCAAAATATGACAATTGTGTAATTGTTGCAATGTTGAAATAAAAAATTACAAATTTTTATCTCTGGACCGTGTTCTTGATGCTTTAATGTGAAATCAAGAAGCATAACGCAATATCTAATCTTGATTTCCTTGTTTAAATTCAAGGATGAGACGAATTTGTAATAATAAAAGATTAAGCGATTGTTTTCTCTTATTTCTCTGTTCCAATTCCGGTTTTACAAATGTTAAATAGATTTTTGAACATGTGAAATTTTCGTATGTTTCTACTGTCCTTCATAAATTATGGTATAGATTGACAAACAAAAGATTAGTTACATCTTCGGGACAGTTGTATTCTGGAGACTGGTAACCCTGGTTTAATAAACTATCAAATTTTGTATTTAACTTTTTTCTTTATGAGAGTTAATCTGTTTATTTGTATTAAAATACTAGCCAATTATTTTTTGTGAAGTACCTGCTTTGCTTTTTTTTTTCAAAAATATCACGCGTGTAAATTGTTTTTTTCACGATATTTACAATAAAAGTGCGTTTAATCTGGAGCTTACTCGATTAATGTTAGTTTATTAAATGTAGAAAACTATAACTTTAAAAAAATGAAAGACTTCTTCTGCCTTTATTTTCTAATGTTCTAGCCGTGTGGGATTATTAAATATATCCTCTATTCCCATAACTATTTCTCGGAATGCTAATCGAAATATGGAGACGCTTTGCTCTGTTCCACCAATATCAACAACAACTTCAATTTAGGTTCAGATTCGATCAGATTTGCACCCAAAGCACATCGTGAGTCTTTCCATAATCGATATCAGCTTTTATATACGTACCTCCTTTTGTACAGTTTTATTGGCTATATTATAATCTATATAGTTTATAAACACATATAATTTATTTTTAGAATCGGACTGTGACGTCACGATTTCGGGATTTGTCAGTGCATTAATGGTTTAATATATTACCACGTTATGAAGTTACATATTTATTATTATTTGCATAGTTATTCTTTAAAATAATTATAGATTTCAATTACCTAAATGGACCTACTTAACGTTATGATTTAAAAAAAACCATAAACGCAATGTATCCCTCAAAAGCCACACTATTATTCACGTTTTTATATCATCATATATCTCTACTTTATCTTTACCTATACATTATTTATTTATTTAAAAAAAACTTGTTTTTTATTTTGCACACATTATAGTCTAATATAGTTGAAGTTTACGATTATCGAATAACATTATAACTAACGGTACTATAGTTGTTATATTTCATTTCACGATTGTGGCAACAACGTGGTGGAATTATAATAGCGTTATTTTATCACAATGGTGGCAATAACGCAAGGCTTATTATAATAGCGTTTTTTAACAGACTTCAAAAAAAGGAGGAGGTTATCAATTCGTCTGTATTTTTTTTTTTTTGTATTAATATTATTATTAAAGCGCAACGCCTTCAATCTTTTCAATACTTTTTAAAGTCAATTCAAATTAGCTCAAAGTAATTAACCTATCTTTTTGCAATGTGATAAGATTTTCCTATCAGCATTATTTCCGTATTAATCCTTAATTAATTAAGAGCAAATATTTTATCTTACTCTACAATGTGTGCTGTCTGTATCCTTTTTCTTTAATATCTGCACTATATTTATATGTCATCAGCTTCGTATACAATATTTTTTTAACTTAATAATTATCCCAAAGCCTTCTCGTGTGATAAAGCTACATATAACTAATATTTATACGTTGAAAAAATCAATAGTCTGCATCAAAAACTTTATCAATATGACCATATATATGTCATATGACCACGAGGGTGTATTGCGCATATATATATTTTTAATTCCAATTAATTAGTTTTTTAAATATATGTGTATATTAATATACTCGAGGCGCAAATTTATAAACATATTATTCTTCGTTTTTACGTATAGGAAGGCAAAATAAGCTATTTCTGTGATTAAAAAAAATAATAACCTGATCATTTTGAGTTTAGCAAATCGATAATCGGAGAAAGATATATTATACTTACTACTTACAGTTTTAAGAAAATGTGATAAGCAATTGTTAGTAAATGTGTACTCGCGCCGAGGTACACTCTCGTCACTTTATTAATTTAACAGAATATAAATTATATAGAAAGTTTTCCTAATATCTTTTGTATGACATTTACGTTCGTATATTAAATAAATACTTGTTTGCTATTTTAATTGCGATGATGTTTAGTGAATTATGCACGAAATGCTACATTCTCGTATGTGTACCAAAGCGATGCGCTGTCAGGGTATTGCGGTATGATGATATTGCGGTATCATAGTATTACGATATCAAGGTATGGCGGTATCAGGGTACTGCGTTATCACGGTACTGCGGTATCAGGGTATTACGATATCAGGTTATTGCGGTATCAGGGTACTGCGGTATCCTCGTTTATCATGATACTGTAGTAATGCGGTGTTGCGGGTCATGATGTCTTAAAGCGCAGAATTACTAAATGTTACTTAGGCACATGTTTTTAAAATTAGATAGGTATTAATTTAACAATTTAATTCATTGAATGTGTTGTGTCATATACCGTCGAATGATTACATCAACTACCAATTGAACTAAAACTACAAAAACGATTTTGGAAAATTTCTCTAGTATTAAAGTCCTGCGCACTTCGTTTGTACGTAAGTATTAAAATGATATATTTTGGTTACCAGCAATAAATATGCAGATTCTGGTTAATGGATTAATTTTTGAAAGTTACTTTATAAATTAATTTTTAATATTTAGTAATAGTTAAAAAAATATATTTTACGTTTTGTTATTTAAGGGGAGGGAGTGGGGAGGATTCAAATGTTTTATATGCCTATTTTATAACAGTCCTCTAATCTAGTAAAAGAGGACACGACACATTTTTGTAATAAAAAAAATCATAAAGTTACTAAATTAAGTTTTTTTTTAATTTACAATACTAATAATAATCTTACGTAAATACTCAGAAATATCCCAGATGATGATGCATTACTAAATCGCTAGGTCCCAATTAACGAAGTACTTAGGTTATAATTACTATTATCATAATATTCTATATTAATATATTTAGAAAATTTGTACAGTTTTTTTACGTTTTCATACTATTGTCATTGCAAATGATTTCACTTCATAAAATCGTTAACTATTAACAAAAAAAAAGTCTCGTTTTTTTTTTGTAGTATTAAATGATATTTTTCACGACATTTAAGGCTGTTCTATGAGGTGAATTCATCGCTAAGCGACAATTAAACATGTTTAAATTAATAACCATTAAAATTATATTAATTTTTGTATTATCTCTATTTAGATTGTAATATGGAAATTATGTAAAAAAAATTAAGATTTTAAATTATAGTACTAACTTTTAAGTTAAAGAATGTTTATATATATACTGTATAGATTATAATTAGTTACTTTGGGAAGAGGCTTATAACGTCTACTTATGCTGCGATACTTACGTTGCAGTGTCCAAACCTTATCGTATCAAATATACACTGAAAAAATGTTATTATGTTTTATTTTCGCAGAATATGATTGAATTAATTAAATGTCATGTAACCTAATCAATGTGGCAACGCTAACTATGACCAGGGTCGGATTTAGAGTCTAGGAAGCCCTGCTTTTTAAATGAAGAAAAAGGCACTGTTAATGCGCTTTGTTTATTTACAGCGCAGGAGTGTTGTCTTTTTCGTATTAAATATAATATAATTAACGTTATGGAGATTCCAGTCATGTTAGCCCTCCTTTAAATACGACCGTTTGTGGTTAACCACTAGCTTTTATACAATGAGTGCTGCTAGTAATAACATATCCATATGAATCCAAATGTCATTATTTTTGCTGTCAGTTATCAAGAAGTACAAAGATAATAACTTAAATATTACTAACCGATAATAAGATTTAGGAAGATGTAGTCCACACTGCGCCTCTAGTTCTGGGGTCTTTAAATTACCAAAAATAAAAGTAAGCTAAAATACGTTTAGCAAATAATGTTTACGTTTATTTAAGGTTACGTATATTGGACTTTACTTTTTATATTCTCTATGGTACTTTTTGCAGACATTGTAATAGGGCTGTTATTTTTAAAAATATCGGATTTTCGATATATCGATATTTATAAAAATATCAATATCGGCCTTCGATATATCAAAAAAAAAATCGATATTTCGATATATATCGGCTTTATTAAAAAAAAAACTATTGTAAATCTACTAAAAATTAATTTACAGTTTTTAATCCAGTATATTTGTACAATTTATAATTATAAATGTTTTAAAATGTTACATTACAGTTCTAAGGGCCACTTGCACAATCGTTTTTCAATCATATTTATAATTGCATCATTAATGTTTTATCTAAATAAGATAATTATGTGTACCAATATTTTTCAGCCCATCGGACACCAAGTTTTTTAAGTAGGGGTGCTCTACTGATATGGCCGGTGTAATATCATTTCGATGTCTGCAGGTTCGAACTCCGTCGTGACTACAACTATTTTTCCAAATTCACGTACATTTACTAATTTAAATTGGTAACACTACTAGTTGACGCTGAAAGAAAACATTGTAAGGAAACCTAAACCTGAGAAATGTTCTCATAGTACTACTATATGTGAGAAAACATACAACTGTGAATTACTCAGTTTGAAATCGCCAATAAGTCGTGGACTGGCGTGGTGATTACGCCTTTACCTTCTTTCGAGAAGAGGCCTATGGCCCTGTAGTGGGCCTCTTACAGGCTGATGTTGAATATTTTTCAGTAAGAGTTTTTTTTTAAATACTCGTTACTTCACTACTAAGATTACTATAACCAGCCTGTTCCAAACTCCGGTACCTCGGTTCATTGATCCACAACGACGGTGGCGTGGACAATAACAGAAGGAATAGTATAAATACAGGATGCACGAAATGGCGAAGGATGTTTAGGGTATCTTGCGTTCCACAAATGCACTTGAAATTCATGGGGAAGGAGTATAAAACTATTTTCAGTCATAGTCTACTGCTTGCATTTGAGTGCTGGAAAAACTGTACGCGGCTGAGATGCGATTGTTAATATGTGTGGTGTAACTAGAATTTATAAAATAAAAATGTATCAGATAAAGTTTGAAAACATCATCAGGGACAGAGAAGTATAGGAATAATAGGTTAGCATGATACAGGCATGTCATAAAGAAATATGAAAGACTTATAACTGGAATAGTTAAGTATGAAGGTGGAGATATATAAAGGTAGAGGAGACCGAAAAAGGTATGGATACAGTGTGTGAAAAGTAACATGGGTATAAAAGGTGTGAATTTTGAGATTATGTCTGATAGAGGAGAGTGGAAAAGGAAAACATATTGTATCGACTCAACCTAAGTGGGATAGCGGTAAGAAGATGATGATGTATATAATAAATAATATCGACCGCCGATATCCAAATTTTAATATCGAAATATCGTCCAAAAAATATTACTAAAAAATATCGATATATCGATATTTAATCAACAGTCCTACATTGTAATATATTTAAGGTTATGTAATTGTACTCGGGGTCTCATTTAATTTTGCTACGTCGGGGATTTTTATGTACTTACTTAGTCAACCATCTGCTTTACTGATCATGTTCCTGCCCTTATCCCACATTACCACAGAATATAAAACAAAGTACCAAAAGAATATCCCTAATTATAATATGGTTCACACTGTTTCCAACAATCCAATTATGTTCGAATTAAGTTCTATGTAAAATATACAACGTTAATATCTCTGTGTAACATATAAATACACATTATTTATACTTGACATACTCGAGCTATATTCGTCATTATAGATAACTTATTCTGGAATACATTATTAAAAACATTTGCGACTGAAATTTTTCCTAAGCAAGGCAAATACTATATATGTATTGACGCCCCGACGCTATATATTGAATATATTCGTGCCTGACTGAAAATAAGCTTTGCTGTATTTTACATTCATTATTCTCTTTTTTATCTATATTTTAAAGAGGGCTTCAGTACAGTCTCGACTATGCCAGCCTTTTTAGGTAACTCAGTTGGATTCATGTACCATTAAATTTAGTTCCCACATTTAGAAATTAAAGAAACAAGTTTATAAATGACTAGCGGACCCAGCGGACGTTGTCCCAACTTGATAATAAAAAACTTGATGAATTATATACATAAACCTTCCTTATGAATCACTTTATCTACTGGAGAAAACCGCATGAAAATCCATTCAGTAGTTTATGAGTTTATAAGATATATCTTTTAATTTCTTACATTAAAATCATTGTTCCAAAAGATAATTCTCATAATGTCCTGGAATAAAACCACAAAATTAATATTTAGTTACAATCATTAAATAAGTGTACCTTAACACGGTACCATTTTACAAACTAACAACTGCCCGAGAGTTCGTTCGCAGTAATTATAGCACAATTACACTGGAAAGTGTTTACGTGCTGAGATCATTAAATTGTATACTCTCAAGCACGGCTGAAGTTAGGGGGGCATTGTGGGGCAATGCTCTACCTTGAAATCACAATGCCCTACCTTAAAAATACCAAAAACTAAGATAAAGTATTATAATTAAATTGTTTGTTCATAGCTTGACATAAAAAAAATTGTAGCGATAGATCTATAAACTTTTCCGAACATACCACAGTTTGTGACATTCGAGGGCAGATCAATTGTGATAATTTTTTTACTTCCGCCCTACCTTAACCAATGCTGCCCTACCTCAAATTCGACTCTAGCTACAGCCCTGCTCTCAAGTTATAACTCTCCTACGTATATCGTTTTTAATATTGCGCTTTAATATTATGTTCCAGCGCATCTTGCCTACATTCGCACACCTCAAGACGATTCATTTTTAACAAACCTGTAAGTTCTTTTAGAGTATGGTGTCCTACCCACAAACCTTTTAGCGTGGTTTAGTTTTCAATTAATTCTGAAAATCAAATGGTATATTACAAAGTTTACTTAAAATATCCGCTTCTGAAGTAACGTGTGGTTATATTAATAAAGCAATATATTATTTATTTTAAATATTTTATTATGAAAAACAATAGTTTGGATTGTGCTTAGCTTAACAGGTTGTTTATAATTAATTCCATGCACGCATCTTGCATAGTTAACAATAATGTATTACTGTGTTAAGTCGCAATTATTGATATATATATATAAATAACACAAAAATTTAGAATACATTTACAATATTTTTTACAAGATGTCTCTCTCATTTACCTCCAAAAAAATTACTGATATGTATTTCCTTCGTCGGCTGAAACGGCAACACGCGTATATTTACTTTATTCTTAATGAAAACATATATAAACTTAATAAAGAAATAATATTAAATTAAACTTAATAATACAGTTGATTGCTAATATAGATTATAAATGCGACTAAATGACATACAGAGTATACGCTAATAGTGTCTAGATTAAGGTGACGGCGACTGTCGTACGACATACGTAAATGCTGTCGCTGCCACCTTGACTTTGTATTCACAAACACATTTATCTCTAAAGCACATCACAATCCAAACTATAAAGATATTCTATAAACTAATAAGTCTTTAGGTACATTAATACAATTGAATACTATTTCGGTATATATTTGAGCAGTTTTATCTCGTGAGTGAGCCAAATGGCGAGCGACAGCAGAACCAGGGAGCCGGACTGGTGACTCGCAGCTAAAGGTGTGGGTACGTAATACAACAACGTCATTATACCCAGACCGACCTGGAAATCAACATCTACCTAGAACTTTCCATAAGGGACCGTCTATTCATTACGCGAGGGTTTCAAGGGGTTCCATCTCACTAAACTTCACGCGGGAAGAAAGGGGTTCCGGCAAATATCACGTAATTTTTGTAGACTAAAATATATTGAAATCTGACACATTTATGCTATATATATTAAAATCTGTGAATAGAAGTAAAGTTATTTAGTTATCATATATCGAAATGTAATGTAAATGTAATAATAGAAAAAAGTAAAATTAATAAAGCGAATTGTCTATTTTTAAAATAAAACCAACGTATATTTATACTAAAAGTATGTGTTTTGAGATATCTTGCGTGAGATTAGGGGGGGGGGGGGGGCTGGGGGGGCAAAAAATGTTCAAAAATGCCTCACGAATTAATGAACGATCCCTAAGCATTACGCTATAAATAATGAAAACGTAATTTTTAGTGAAATAACGCGCTGATAATTCTTTACAACAACATAATGCAATTCGGGATATGGCATTTATATAAGTTATAAATGGCGAGTGTAGTCAGTTCGAAAAAAAACAAGCCTTTTTTTCTCGAACTGACTATGTTATTGACCTGGCAAGGTCTTCACAGCTTCACCGGACTACTAAAAAAAACAAACAAGAAACTAACAAAGTGTTCAATGTGATTTCCGTTGGGCAACATCTCAATAATCACACATTAAGAATAAACCCGGGACGTGAATTAAAAAAAATCGTAGTTCTGCTTTACGAGTATTATATAAAGAACTCCTACACAAATTTTCATGCTCCTAAAGCCAACAGTTAATGACGACGTACACTGGTCTGGTTATTGTGTATTTATTGTTAATCATTTATAAAATAACAATATTAAACAAGATTCAAACCTGCATCCAAGCCATGGCTCCGACAGCATTGACGACCCTCCTGGCTGCTGGAGATAGCGGCTTGCCCCTGGACAGTCCCCACAGCGCAGTGGCCAGCACCAGCGTGGTGGTGCCGAGGACCCTGTGGTCAAACTGCACAGTCGTGGGGTTCTCCGTGAGGTTCCGTAACCACGGACTGAACGACAGGATATCATCCGGGATCCAGTTGTCCCCCATCTTAGGGAACGAGTTGTATACCAGACCCGCGTCTAACCCCGCCACGAACGCGCCTGTCATATGAAACATTTATAATGTATATATCTATATGTAGTACGAACAATGAGCAGATAGATGGCGCTTAAACCAAATTTGACAGCTGTATGTTAACAGTGCTACTATATTTTAATACATATAAAAATCTATAACTTTGTTTTGTAATACACGCGGTAAAAGAACTTAAGAAATTGCGACAACGGTATATCACATCTATACGACCAGGATTATGACTACCATACACATAGTGAAATTCTAAAAATAGCATCCAACTACTTTCACCAATGTAGATCAAACGATCAAGTTGGTGACACTGACTACTGCAGTTCAGTGTCAATTCTATAATTAAGTTCATCAAGAGAACTTTATCCGAGATAAATGAAATTAGAATCACCTGACATAGCAGTGAAAAATGCCATCGCCTTAACGGAGTGTGCAAGAGCCGTGATGCTCTTCAACTCCTTGATCCTGTGGTACGTGGCGCTAATGGGGAAGGGGCGAAGCACCCGCAGGGCTCCGCCCAGCAGCCCCGCGTACAGCAGGAAAGCGAGGGAAAGGTGAGCTGCGAGCCGGTACTGCGACACGCGGGGCACATCACTCGGACCTTGGAACCTATCTTCCAGTCCAGATTTCACCATGTACCACCCCATTAGACCCTACAACCGAGTACCGCCACACACGTCCAAATACTTCAAATGTTATTTCCACCACATCACTGCATATTATAAAACTAAGTCCTCTTGCACGCAATGATAAGTAAAAAGGTGCTACCTACATTATATTTTGGCAAAACAAATGGCACGATAACGCACACATACGTATTGTAATATTGTAATGCCACACTGTCTTGATAAAATGTGGCATAAAGATGGTATTTTCTCAATATCAGTGGTGGCAAAATAAATAGTTATATGTTGCTTAGATATGGGCGAATTGACAGGCAGCCGGCAAAAATAAGCTAACTAGACAAGTTTTAACAAGCCGCTGTCAAAAGGCTTATGGCGTATCTATAGCTTTTTAGATCATTGCTGCTACGTCTGTCTCTGTTCGCGATAAACTCAAAAACGACTGAATTGATTTTCATCAGTAGATAAAGTGACTCATGACGCAGGTTTAGCTATATAATTTGTCAAAGTTTTTTTTATTATCAGGGCGGGACAATGTCTACCGGGCCTGCTAGTTACATATACATGAGGGTGGTCTTTATTTAGGGTATATTCGAATTGTTCTTCAGGATAGTCAAACTTACGTCCCTTGAATTTAAAGCATACTTTCGTAAGAAACTCATTCGGTAATAGCGACTTTTTTATATCAAAAGCAGGGAAATGAACATGTGTGTCACCTGATGTTAAGTGATCACCACCGTCCATAGACACTAGCAACACCAGGGGAGTCGCAAGTGCGTTGCCAGCCTGTGTATGAGGAAGGAGGGAGGAAAAGGAGGAGGAGGGAAGGGATGTGAGCCTGCGGCGCTCTCATTGACCAAACGAAACGCAACAATGCAAGCACTGTTACTTCACGTCGGTTTTCTGTGAGTCGGGTGGTAGTTCCCCGGGCGAGCCGACCCATTCATGCTGAAACCAGTAATAGTTTCAGCGTGGCTCTACGACCTACATATAGCGTGGATATAGCGTCAATTGCGGGTATAGCGACTTGTTTTTATGAACCATTTATGATAGATTCCCTTACGGATATTGCTACTGAGTCGGCAAAGGCACAAAGACTCATTCATAGAACTATTAAGCTTTCTTATCATTTGTTTACATTCACAGATGGTCAAGCAAATGCTTTGTTTGTATATTCCTACATACATATATATTTCTGTGAAATAGAACCATCCATTTTTTAATCATTAAACCACGATGGAAACAGAAAAATCCATGGAATTGACTAGAACTTCGATTTTGATCATGAATAAATTTTGAACTAGTAAAATTAGCGAAATATTACAACAGACCTTTTTTCTAAAGCATTAAATTTGCGCAAGAATATTCATGTATCGATATAGTCTGTTCACGAAACTTGTAATATTACCTACACGACAATGGCAGGAATAATTTACTAAAAGATTGGTTGTCAAAGAAAAAAAAGGTAATGTAAATACCTGGGCAGCGACCAGCGCGCAGTAGACACCGACCCTGACCTTCATCCCCTTGTCGAGGAACCCTTTGGCCCAAAAGAAAGCAGCCGGCAGGAACACCGCGGCCCCGATAGCGCGACCCCACGTGCGGTGACCGAACTCCATGTACCATATCCACTTGAACTCCGACAGAGTTATGTGTTTATTTTTGCTTTTCAAAATAACAAATTACGGAATTGACTCGAAAATACTAATACATTATTTTCTATACCAATAAAGGCCGTATTAAGGGTCCGTCCATTAATTACGTTAATTAATGAAACCCCTCTCGTGAGAATTGTCTCAACCCCTCCCCTCTCTTAATCTCACGTGAGATCTTTCAAAATTGGTATTTTAAGTATAAATGCATTGAATTTATTTTATAAAGTCATCATTTGCTTTATTACACTTATTTTTACTATTACTCCATTTAATTACATATATATCAATATTAAATAGGTTTACATATATTCGTGGATTTCAATTTATGGACGACTTGCGTCAGATTTCAGCATGTTTTAGTCTAGAAACACGTTTTACTTTAAATTAATCGGGTTTTCCCACGTTTTTGCACTATTTTTTGCACAAAATAAAATACGTTAGTTTGACGAAATCCACTCACTCCCCCACGTGATATTTACCGAGATTTGGTTTAACCCCCTCACTTCCTGATCACCTCAAGTTATTAATGGATGCCCCCTAACTTTAAAGCATTGTACACATTTAAAACTACAACTACATCATTTTAAACATTAGAATGGAAATTTTTCATATAATATCTGGAATTTGAAACGAGCTGTTAATTGGGTCATATATGGTAATGTACTAAGTGGTGTTTCATAACTTCAATTTCAAAGGAACCATGTATTGATTGTGTTGTATTGATTAATTCTGGGCTTAATTTTTTTTTTATTTACACATTATGCGTTAAATACGCAATGGCGGACTTAATGCCGAAGGCCTTCTCTACCAGTCAACCAACACGACTTTTATTGTACACATCTAACATTTCTACTTAACTTTATAACCTTTTTTATAGAATTTAAGTTAACTATATCACATTTAATTATTATTAATTAATCCCTATGAAAAAGCGTAATTGTATGTAGCCTAGAAGAGAAAAGTCTACTGCCTGTAAAGGTCTATCGAAATTAATTTTATTTTTATTAATTTCTCCAATCACATTTCCTTCTTTAATTGAACTTCACTGTTCCAATTAAGATAATGTGTTAAGAAAACTTACTATATGTACTCTGGATATTGCTGATACTTTTCAAATTCTTGCTGCCACTCCTCCTCAGTCCTCGGCATCTTCTCCCCAAGGAGTTTCCAAGTGACCATAGACAGACCAGACTCTGTCAAACGTGTCACACCGCCTGTAATGTGAATTACTTGAATATTACTTCAATTGTTATACTATTTTGAAGACTTGACACAAGTCATAAATTCTTCAACATGTGTGGTACTTGCAGCTCAATTGTGCCTTTCTTTCTCACTAACAGTTTGTTGGACTCTGTTTTTTGGACCTTTCTTGTACACAAACATTCTTTATCAACAGATGTTTTTTGTCTTACCTAATTTGGTCATGTGTTTCTCAATAATTTATAATTCTAGTTATTCTGAGTTTCTTTTATTTGAAAAAGAAAAGAAAATGTGGGATCTTATTTTTCCCAATTTAAAATGAATACATTGAAATACCTCATAAGCATTAAGCACTAACTTAATGTATAGAGCTATACCGAATGAAATATTTCTATAGACTTACATAATATGTTTTTTAGTTTATTGTGCGAATTATGATTTCATCTAAATTTATGTTTAAATAGAACAACAATTGACAGTAGTTCTGAGGAACATTCTTATATTACCATTGGTTAACTGAAGAGAGAAGTGTACATTTTTTAATATCTTCGACCACCATTTTGAATGTGTGGGAAATAAGACAAGAGTTTTTATACCAGGCCTTAATCAATTTCGTATAGTTGTCTATTTACAGATGAGGTTCATAATTTTGGTAAAATACACTTTTAAAATGCAAAGGAATAATTTTTTTTTTTCAAATACAATGGAAATTCAACAATCCAGTTAAGAATCAATGGTTTTATTTCAAACTTTTTCCATCATCAAATATATAGATTTGCTAATTGTTACTTTAGTAACTGCCTGCAACTTCCTATAAATGAATTACAATATAAAAGTAAGAAAAACGAAACATTAATATGATAAAGAATTGCATCAATAGAACCAAATCAATGAAATTGAACACCTTTATAATTTTATTCCTGTCAAAATCAAATCAAAATATCCTTTATTCAATTTAGGCCCTGAGAAGGAGCTTATGAACGTCAAAGCTACCACCACTATTCCAGTAGGATAGATTTATAATTTTACTAAATTATATATATATATATATATATATATTTCGAGTATACAAAAATAAAACAAAATCAATGCTTAAAACATTTATTTACAATTATCTACAAATTACCTTATAATTAAACTTCAATAAAAAATTATATTAGATTTTATAACAATAAACACTTAAATCTTATTCTAAATAGTTTGAGTAATTTATAAGTCCTAGTTAATGTTGTTTATTTGTATATTTATGACACTTTTGACATGGTTTATTAACATTTAAAGGGGGCATATAAGGGGAATGCATTTTTGGTGCTTTAAATGAGATCAAAATGAGAATTATCCTTAAATTATAGCCATTATACCCCAAATTGACAATTTTTATAAAATCTAAATTAAGTCAATGTCAAACCTATTGTTTTTAATACATTTAATTTATTTCAACTCTGGTTAACTGACTAACAAACTAATGACACTTCTTACATATTAGTCAATTAAGCATTCTACTGTCAAACAATAGAAAGACTAACTAACATGTAAAAACTGTCAAAGGCTTGTTAGCCACTTAGCCTTGCAATTTTCATAAGATGTGACAAAATAATGTTGAAGATATTTTTAAATGACATGGGGCATATGGTAAATTGTAGTAGTAGAATTCTACTTACTACCATTACTAGTTTTAAGGATAATGTTGATAACATAATAGATGCTGTAAAGCAGAGTTAAGTACCCGGCAACCATACCTAGGACAACTGCAGTGAAGACCATACCGCTGCATCCCAACAACCAGTAGCCAACTGCCTTTGATTGTTTTGGCTTGGGAGCTGATGAACAGAACCGCATGAAGATTCCACTTGATTTGATTGCACCACTTAACTGTAAAAAAGACCACCATGTGTTTGATTAATTAATAAACTTTATATAATTATAGCTAGCAGTGCCAATACATTTAAAACCCAGAGTAATGTTAATAATTTCAATTTACAAATTATGAAATTTAAATAATTCAGACTATAATTGATTTAAGATTTTAAAAAGAACAGCTATTCCATTATTTTGAGTTTTCACTCCTGTCTGCAGTCCTTATGGTTGCCTCAACTTTTTTATGAATGTATACAATGAAATGGTATCTATTAATTATAATCTATTTGTGTTTCTATTTATTATGTTATTTTACTCAGAAAGTAATATGCTTATTTTAGCAATATGTGACAAAATAACCATTTTCACCACTAATGTAATTTTTATTTACTTTATCTTGGAAAAATGTCTGCTCTGAAACTCATAAGAGTAAGAAAGTACTATATGAACCATGATATATTTATTATACTCACCCTAAATCCCTTAAAACTGTGCAGCTTATATCCATTGTTACATTTTGTGGTTGTGATAAGTTGTCTTACAGCTATGGCTTTATTCTGAGTATTGGAAACCAAAAGTTTCCTGTTGGCCGCCCTGAGAGCCTGTGTACATCTACACAGCTGTGATATACTCCACATATCTGCTATTAACAAAACAAAATAATTGTACAGAATTTACAATACAGTTACCATTATAAGATTTAAGAATAATGTATATTTTACTATAATTCAACATAAAGTAAACATGGAATGGAGTATTAAATGTATTTATAGTAATAAAAAATATTTTAATTAGTTATAGTGTTTAGACTTGTGAATGTGTGAAGTAAAGCTTAGCAGAATTACTTATGGATTATTAAAACATACGTCAATCAACTGAATAAGAAGGTTTTATCATTATTTATCCACTTCAGAACACTGTATATTTAATTTTATTATGTAATCCAGTGGGCCTACACTTCACCTAAAACTTTGAAATTCCATAATACAATTATATGTGTGTAGATATGTGTTTCACCTGCGAATATGTCTAGAATCTCAACAACTTTGTCTTATTTAACTACTACTACTATGAATATAGTACTATAACTAGAACATACTACTACTACTATGTATAGGTGATAACAAAACTATAAAGAGATAAAAATGCTGAGCTTTCGACAATAAAGAAATATACACGGCGAAAATAATACATTTAAGAAATATTTTAAAGAAAATTATTATAAACACATTATTTATTCATACAACATTTATTCCAGTAGTAAATATTTAAAGATATCGCACAAATTTAAAAAACTTACTAGATGGTGCAAGAATAGTCTCAAATAAGTCAACACCTATCGGAATCTTCTTCGTTATCAATCTATAATTACACTTTAACCGATATGGATAACAGATAACTAGATACTTATTATTTATTAGTAAATCGATGATCTTTGTAAAACGTGCGGTGCTTTCGTGATTAGCACAAAACTCAAAACAACAATGACAAACTGTCACTTGTCATTGGTGTTTGACACTGACAAAGTATAAAATGACAATTGGCGATTACTTTTATTATCTATCGACTTATTTCAATGATTTCGTATTCAGCTATAGTCCGGTGAAGCTGTTAAGACCTTGCTTGGTCAATAGCGTAGTCAGTTCGAAAAAAAAAAAAAACGTATTCAGCTTCTTTAAAAGATCGGTATATAAACTAAATGAAACTATTAGTTATGTTATAAATCAAACCATATATTTCATATTACAAATAATTACACCACAGACATGATTTATAATAATAAAAACAATGTACGTGTGATTTTCAACCTTCTATTTCTCTGTAATCATTACACAACGCTTTTACATTTTGAAAAGCATTTTTAAATTCACCTTCTTCCAATCCTTCACCAACATAATGGTGAACAAAAGCACGTTTGGAATACATAAGTGAGAATTTTTTACACATGCGTTCCCATGCAACTTTTACTCCTGAATTGTTTGACACCATTACCACTGCTCTTTGTAAAGCAGCTAGATCACCACCAGGCACTGTTGTAGGAGGTTGGTAATTTAAACCGATCTATATAAAAGAGAACAGATAAATAAAAGTGGCCAAATTGCATCATAACTGACTGAAAAATTGATATGTAAACATCGAAATTGCATGTAAATTGAAGCGATTATTTCTTAGTATTACCACGTTATACACGTTATACTTCTTTCAAGATGAAAATATTTTCGCAGGACCTATTAATCTATATATTCCGGTATCTCGTCTTAAGACTCAATCATATTTTGAGATATAGAGTATGTTATTTATCATCATATTATGTTGTAGACAAAATCTTAACTTCTATATAACCAAAGTTTTGTATCTTTTATTTATTAAAAAAATATTAAATTTACCTTAAATCCAGTAGGAGACCACGATACGAATTTGATAGATCTCATGGATTTGATTTGATTAATTGTAAAATTGATATCGTTTGGATTGACATCACCTCGAAACAACAAACAACACGACATGTAATGACCTTCTCTAGGATCGCACTTCATCATTTGATTCGCAGGCTCGAAACAAGACATCATCAACTGTTGAGTTGTCATTGATTCATGATATGCTCTCGCAGCAGATACAAAAGGAGCAAAGGTTACAAGAGGAAAGTGAATTCTTGGGTAAGGAATTAGATTCGTCCTGAATTCAACCAATTCTACGTTCAGTGGTCCTTCGAATCTCATTGAGGCTGTCATGCAAGATACCACCTGAGAATTATAAATACGCAGAATTCATATGGATCACTAGAATATAATTATTATGTGTTAGATTATAGCTTAAAATGATAAGCGGTCCTGGATCGTTTTCCATATAATAAATCTGTTAAATTACATACGAGTTTTATTTAAATTAAAAAAAATCCTAACTACTATACGCACAAATAAACAAATGAGGATCATAGTTATTGTGAAAGATTTTGGCGATGTAGACATAGTCATTGTGATAGACCTATCGATTCTATAAAGTGTTGAAATAAAATAAGTAACACTAGAATTAACGAAAACCTACTATTAAATATTATTTGTCACTTTGTGTAACTTAATAACGCTGCTGACTACCAAGCTACAGTAATTGAAATGTATCTGTGAACAATTGGATACAAAAATTGTCTATTAATTACTGATAAATCAAAATACCTGAGCTATAAGTCTATTTAAATTTGTATATGTGGGTCTCGGCACATCCAATAATCTGGCCAATATGTCATAAATAGCTTCATTATCAAAAATAAAACAAACATCTTCCGTGTTCATGCAAGCGTGGGTTGTCAGTATTGCATTGTAGGGTTCGACGATAATCGGTGAAATTTTTGGCGATGGATATATTGCGAATTCAATCTTTGATAATTTCCCATAGTCTTTTACTAAGCCTTCAAGTAAAAGTGCTGTGAAACCAGAGCCTGTACCTCCTCCAAAGGAGCGGAAAATAATGAATCCTTGAAGACAAGAGCAGTCTTCAGCAGCAATGCGTATTCTGTTTAAAGCTAAATCGATCATTTCACGGCCCACACTAAAATAACCACGGGCAAAATTACTGGCTGCGTCCTCCTTACCATTTAATAAAGAAGTGGGATGAAAAAGTTCGCGGTATGCACCAGTTCGAATTTCATCTGAAAAATTTACTTATAAGTTTTTTGCTTATTACAATATTATGTTGGTTTATTATTATTATTACCAAAAAAAATATGAAAAAAGCATTTTTTGTGATCAACTATGTTTTTATCATAATATTCAGTAAAATTTAAATTTAACACTTTGCTAATTTACCGATTGGAGTTGGCTCCAAATCGACCATAACGACTCTTGGTACCACCTTCCCAGCCCCTGTGTGACTAAAAAATGCTCCACAGTTTCGCTCATCGTCAGAAAATGCCAAAACTCCATCAGATCTAACACCATGTTCCAGACAGTATAATTCCCAGCATGCATTGGCTACTTGAACTCCAGCTTGACCTATATGTATATGAATAACTTCTTTCTAAAATAATTCAAACATGATAATGAAACCTTAAGAAACACAACAAATAATTAAATGATAAATTAGCACCTTACTATCGTCATTTTATAAAACACAGTTAATTTTGAGATATAAATACAATAATTACATTTTACATGATTTTTGATTTAGTTTAAAAATGTCAAATTCAATAAAAAAATTGACAAAAACTATGAGGTTAAAAGTATATTTTCATATTATAACTTTTTCATATAAACTTAAAAATATGAAACTATAGTTTTTTAAATCAACAACACCGTGATCTAATATTAATGGCAAGCACATCAAAATATGCATAACATAGGTAGAATATCTACCAATGTATAGCAATGATATTATAACTATTGATATATAGTGGATAACTTCATATATATTTGAGGGTAGGATAATTAAGGAAAACGAGTTTTTCCATACTCATTCATCCCATTTACCAAAGTATATTTATTTTGTAAAATTAGTAACTCAGGTCATCTAGAAATAGGTGTTACATATTTTTCTGCTAATCTATATTGTTCCATACTTAGGAATATAATTATTATCAAAAACAAGGAAACTGGTCACATTGTCATTATTTTTTCGTTATAGCAAACCTATTATTAGTCTAAATATAAAGCAGGACAAAATTACTTTGGAATTATCGTGTACGTATCATAGAAATTAAACTAAACTACCCATTACCTACACGGAATAAAGAATTCTTCTCTTTCTTCCGTGTATTATCTACTTTTATTCTATTATTAATTATTGTCTTGCAATGAACTTCGCTGGAAAAGTTATTATTGTAACCGGTGCTAGTTCCGGCATAGGTGCTGCTACTGCGGTATTTCTATCAAAACTTGGCGCAAAACTTTCCCTGACTGGAAGAAATGTCGAGAACTTACTAAAAGTGAGTAAGGACTGTGAGAAATCAACAACCACATTTCCAATCACTGCTAATTTGACGAATAGGAAAGACGTCGAAAAAATTATTACAAACACTTTAGATCATTATGGACAGCTGGACGTTTTGATAAATAACGCTGGAATTATTGAAACTGGGACTATTGAGAACACATCTTTAGCTCAATATGACCGTTTAATGAACACTAACGTACGCTCTATATACTATCTGACGATGCTTGCAGTACCATTTCTGATACAATCCAAAGGGAACATCGTAAACGTGTCGAGTGTCAACGGAATCAGATCATTTCCTGGCGTTCTGGCTTATAATATGTCTAAAATATCAGTCGATCAGTTCACTAGATGCGTGGCTTTAGAATTAGCTTCTAAAGGAGTCAGAGTGAACTGCGTTAATCCAGGATTCATAGTAACGGAGTTACATAAAAGAGGTGGTTTGAGTGACGAACAATACGCTGCTTTTCAAGAAAGGTGTAAAGAAACTCATCCTTTAGGCCGGGCTGGTACAGTTGATGAGGTGGCTGCAACCATTTCTTTTCTTGCCAGTGATTTAGCTAGTAATTTAACTGGAGTAAGCCTGCCGGTTGATGGTGGACGACATGCAGTTTGTCCGCGTTAATAAAAACTTATAATAAATATCGTATGTACTATATTTGTTTAACATAATAAATTACTAAAAGTGTTATTTTATCTTATGATTTTAATAAAACTGCATTATAAATATCATTAACTGTAATTATTTTAAATTATATTTTCTGGCTTTGTTATTTGTACTCTATAAAAAGTGACATATGTATCTATATTCTTACTTTTCACATTATTGGAATTTTAGTCCCTGTTGAGAAGAAAACTTCAAATGTTATTATAAGGGCCAGTGCGCATTGCGATTATTTTCCGCACGGTTTTTATTCGGCAAAATCTGTGATATATTTTTTTCTTTTGTATATATGGTCTTTACCTATGAAATTGCCATTCTGCAGTACTGGCCATTTCAAATCAAAATAATTTTTGTTTGGCTAAAAATTCTAATTTCAAATTAATTTTATTTTAAAAACATGGAATTCTTTTTCCAATAGTAGTCATTTGTTTACTGATTAGTGTTACATTTTCATCGCGTTTCAATCTTTTTTGTCATTATGGATACGTTAAAAATTCGAGTAATTATGGAATATGAGTACCGTAGTGGCAGCAACGCGGCACAAGCGGCACGCAACATCAACGGCGTTTACGGAGCTAACACTACAAACCAACGCATCACCTGTTATTCGTTTGCTCGCTTCCGTTCTGGGAATTTCGACCTGAAAAATGAACCTCGCGGTCGTCCGAAGACTTTGGTCGACAATGACGAATTAAAGGTGATTGTAGAAACTGATGATACACAATCTACGGCTGAATTAGCAGCAGCTTTCGACGTTAGCGTCAAAACAATATTAGTCCATTTGCGTCAAATTGGAAAGGTAAAAAAGCTTGACAAATGGGTGCTCCACGAACTCAATGATGGCCAGCGCGAAGTACGCGTCGAGACGTGGCTAGCACTGCTCAACAGAGACACAAATGAAGGAATTTTAAACCGCATTGTTACCTGCGATGAAAAATGGATTCTGTTTGATAACCACAAGCGCTCAGCAAGTTGGTTGGATCCTGGTTCAGTACCTAAACAATGCCCTAAACGAAAACTTACCCCTAGAAAAGTGATGGTCACTGTTTGGTGGTCTAGCGCCGGTGTGATTCATCACAGCTTCTTACCAAACGGGGTGAGCATTACTGCAGATGTGTACTGTGAAGAACTGAACACAATGATGGAGAAGCTGGCACATCTCCAACCAGCATTGGTCAATCGCTCGTCTCCGCTGCTCCTGCACGACAACGCGCGACCTCATACTGCACAGCAGACGGTCTCCAAGTTGCAAGAACTGGGGTTGGAAGTTCTCCGTCATCCGTCCTACTCACCAGACCTTGCGCCTACAGACTACTACTTTTTCCAGAATTTGGATAACTCCTTGGCGGGAAAAAAATTCAATACCCGAGAGGCAGTACAAAATGCCTTTGAAGAATTTGTTGCCTCCCGTCCAGCTGATTTTTTTAAGAAGGGCATCAATAAACTACCACTGAGTTGGCGGAGATGCATTGATTGTATGGGTGATTACTTCGATTAATACAAATAAAAAATACATGAAAAAAGTTCGTTAAAAATTTTTCATACAAAACGGCAATTTAAATTTAAAGTAATTAAATATTTTATAGACTTACATACTTTCTCAAAAAAGCTTTGGACAGTTTTCAGTACTGCTACTTGATATATCCAATGTAGCTTGTGTATATATTATTTGTGCATTTATGTCTATAAATATTATAAACCAAATTCGCTTAACTGTGTGTGTTTCCTTAGTTTTTCTAGATAAGCACTGTATTTTGACGGGATTTTAGAGTTTTTCCTTCGGAAGATTTTGTGTATACCACTTGTATAGTTTATTTAGGTGTATAAAGTAGCAACAAGTTGACGTATTCTAATAAGATTTTAAAAAGATATTTCCGGGTGCTTACCTTGATAACACTGGTTAAACCCTATGAGGAATATAGAATTAATATACTACAGAATTGTGCACTTTAAAAATACCTACACAAATATTATCCTTACGGATAATCTTTAGTAAAAATTTTTTATCGACTTTTGTGAAATCAGAGTGCGGTACTAGTTCTAAAAGCAAATAAAATCTTTCAGTATTCCTAATTAATGTACTCAATTCTGCTTCTGTATATATTTTGTATATAAAAATAAAACAAATTCGGACTTTAATTTAATAGTTAATGACGATGCTTTTTTGTAACGTTGCGATGCGAATAATCAAAATTGTAAAGCAAGAACCCATTAATGCAATACTCCTTATTTTATAAAAGCTGAGAGTTTCTCAACGTATTCTTATAATATAAATAGGAAAGATGGACTAGTATAAAATTTGGTCATCGTGGCTTTGGTAAATAACAGATAGTAAAGGTGTGTAAAATACCAAATTAAATCATAAAGCATAGTGTATTTATATACTCTTTGGAATAATATTGGAAATCACGTCATTCATTGTCAAACTGTTATTATTTAATATATTGTTATTTTCAAAGCCAAAAATAGTGGCAAATTAATATTGTAAAGAGATATTATAATATAAATATTAGATATCAATATAAAATAATGAAGGTCTGGCATTCATGAATTCTAAAACTATTTCGGAAATTCTACCGCAGTGCCCGTACCAGCTATTGTGGGATTTTCTCTTGTGCAGAATAAAAAACGCACCGCAATTCACCACGCTGCGGTGCGCACGGGTTCCATTCTATTTTTGTTTTTATGAATATAACTGTGGTTGTATAAATGACATTTCTTGTATATTCTGTGATTAAAAAAACGTGTTTATTTTTAGATAGAAGGCAAACTATTGTTTTGATTTATTTTTTAATTTATCATAAAGCTTATATAATTACATACTGATAAGATAATTGTGTGTGACTTGCTCTCGACAGGAGGCAATATAATCCTATTGTCTGCTGTAGATTCACTAAAATAACTATGAATTTCGCTGGAAAAGTTGTTATCGTAACCGGTGCTAGTTCCGGCATAGGCGCTGCTACTGCTGTATTTTTATCAAAACTCGGCGCAAAGCTCTCCCTAACCGGTAGAAACGTCGAGAACTTGCAAAAAGTTAGTAAGGATTGCGAGAAATCAACAACAACATTTTCAATCGCTGCAGATTTGACGAAAGAGAATGACATCGAAAAAATTATCAAAAACACTTTGGATCACTATGGACAGCTCGACGTGTTGGTGAATAACGCTGGAATTATTGAGACTGGGACTATTGAGAACACATCTTTAGCGCAGTACGACCGTTTGATGAACACTAATGTACGCTCTATATACTATCTGACGATGCTTGCGGTACCACATTTGATAAAATCCAAAGGAAACATCGTGAACGTGTCCAGTGTTAATGGCATCAGGTCATTTCCTGGAGTTCTAGCTTACAATATCTCAAAAGCGTCAGTGGATCAGTTGACAAGGTGTGTAGCTTTGGAATTAGCTCCTAAGGGCGTTCGAGTGAACTGCGTCAATCCAGGTGTCATTCTGACAGAGTTACAAAAGAGAGGTGGTCTGAATGAGCAGCAGTATGCCGCATTCCTGGAGAGAACTAAGGAGACTCATGCATTAGGTCGTCCAGGTAAACCAGATGAGGTAGCAGCAACTATCGCATTCCTTGCTAGTGACCTTGCAAGTAATATAACTGGTGCCAGTGTGCCAGTTGATGGAGGCCGCCATGCCATGTGCCCACGCTAACCATGATTAACTTGTTATTTTCTATTTAACACTTGGTGCCTTATTTTTGTTACTATTATATATTAGTATATAAGAAAAATTGTTTATTGTTTTTTATATATATGTATATTTTTTAATAAAGGGTGTTAACATATTGGATACTTGTGAATCTTTTACTCTCTGTTAGCTACAGCTAAAATCTAGGCATAAATTATCATTTTAGTCTGAAAGGTAAAGAAGTTAATCAATTATTCTAATCTAATTCATTAAAACATGTAAAGTAAATTTTATCCTTTCTGAGTGTAAAATGATTGACTGACAAAGTATAAATATGAATTATTGTAAGTATAAGACAGTTAACCAAAATCATAAATTTAGCATATATTACAGGATATATGCTAATTCTATGATCAACATAAATAAGATCAAATAAAAAAATATTGATGAATGCTGCCATAATATGACTACAACAAGTGCATTAATGTGTTTTTGTGTACCTGATAAGTTTATTTGTATTTGACCACAATTATATCTGATGGGAAATGACTACATACTAAACCTGACTGACTGACTCTAAAATGCAGCTGCTCAAATACACCACATCTATGTGTCTCTGTATCTAAGAAAAAAGCAGTACCTTACATATCTACCCTAGTCAGCAATAATTAAATTCATTAACTAGACCTATACCAGATTAATTTTCAAATTTTAGAGCCAAGAACAAATTTATTTAATACCATAATATGTTTCTATAAATTTTCACAGCTGAAACAATGAAAATTATTCTTGGAGTACCTACATATTACAATTGGTGATGCATTGATTGATTGATTCACCCATGGGTGACTGTTTATGTTACCTTTCATACACCACTAGTGTGATGAAAACTTACTCTCTATTAATCGCTGTAGTTTTCCTCTGAAAATATCACAAATAGAGTATATATTTTGTTGTGAAATAATGCCATTGTTTTTAGTTTCTTAAATTTTATTTATAAATTACATATTAACTAAATATAACTAAAAAAAAAAATCTTTTGATCATTATCACAATTTACTTAAATACATGTTTAATTTTAATTATATTAAATTTTGTCTTTGAACAGATTATCAAATGAAAAATAATTCTAGTATGTCATATAGAAGAAAAATATCTATTCACAAATATTACATACACAATGTATTTAGCATTGTCTTATGTTTTTAGGTTGTTGTTATCTTAATAAAAAAAAGTGCATCTGGAGTTCAATTCCAGCTATCTAGAGTGCAAGGATTTATCTTTAATTTCACATTATACTAACTAATTATAAAAATAACTACTTAAGTACTTGAGCGTTTTAAACCTTGAAAATATTACCTACATTTATATTTGAAGTAGATTATCATTTCAATATCACCTGATCTAAGCTTGACAGCATCTAAGCATGTATCATGTATGTTTTTTGTACAATTTTCGTAAGTATAGCGAACAAAAAAAAATAGTGGGGCATCTGGTAGATGTGAAATATGTTATTTGTTTCTTAATATACTTTTTTTTTTTCGAACTGACTACGCTATTGACCATGCAAGGTCTTAACAGCTTCACCGGACTACCGTATACTACTATAATATACTACTAATATATCCTTAATAAATTACATCATATTTTTTAAATAAATAAAACTGCTACATTCACAGTATTCGTCAATTGTTTGCTTACAAATCAAGTTACTTTAGTTACAGTATGTACTTTCAAACTTTTTGACCACTCTGAAATTATAGATACACAGAATACTAATTTTGGTATAAAAACAATGAATCGGAACACATCGGGCTAAATTAATCCCAATTTTAGAATTATATAGTAATAATATACTTTAATATTGTATTGTATTAAATACATAACTATATTATGCATAAGTTCGAACTTATGGCTATATTCAAACCGGCCGAAAAGGTTGACGAGTTAACTTCGTTTTACAAAGGTATGTGACGCAAAAGTCATGATATCTTCTCCACACACCGCTATACGATCAGTTAAAATATTTTTGTAAGAATACGCATGTAGGTAGCATTTGAGACAAATTTAATGTTAACATAAAAAATAACAAATATTTACAATTAACTTTAATATCAAGAATGACCGGAAAGATGGCGTTTAAAACAAATCTATAACCGATATTGCCCTCATCCCTCTTATATTTTTCACATCAAAATGACCGTGACGAAACCTGTGAGTTGAAGTGTTATTTTATACAAGTAGACACACTGATTGCAATACTTGATGCATAGAAACCAATCTGTTTGGTATGATGGATTGAATCATTTGAATGATGATGGTATCGTAACTTTCTGTTACAACATAGTTTGATAGGTATTATTTATTATAATTTTATTCAGTTTAGAATAAATTGCAAACATGTTTTTAAATTATATATAAAGTATATGCATATACGCCACACCGTTTACGTAATTATTATAGCAAAAAAACATTACAGACGATAACAGTTATTTTAAGAGCAAAATTTATAAAATTAGCAACAGTTAAGAATATTCAAGGTACGAGTAATTCGCTGGCGGGATAGGCGGCAAATAATTTCTTAGCTTCGTCGACACAAGTTTTAATGATTTGTTCGAAGGCAACAGGCGCTATGTCTCGTATCACAGGCTCCCAGTTCGTGTTTATAGCGGTATGTATTACATCAGCTGGAAAAAAAAAACGATAATATTTAATGTTATAATAACAATGAAGGCATTGAGAGTAGGGGTTTGATAGTTAATAGATTAATTAGCTATAATACTATCAATTGAACTGGTAATGAGATAAAAATGGTATGGAGTAAAATATCTCGTAAAAGACATAACATCAGGACATGAAATCAGGAACTACGAAAAAGCTGATGATGGAAACGGAGTAGACTCTCAGTTGTAGCGAGGATCTATACTTCATAGGTTTTAACGTCCGACCACAACCCCATATGATGTTAAACGACGCTGTGGTCTAATATGTTAAACCTGGAGGGGACTGGCTTTCAAACGCAGTTACCGGAACACACCGACAGGTACTTCGCGGTATTTCTCCAACTTGAGAGTCGTGGCCAGACGGACTAAAATAAACCCTATTTTATCACGATGATATCCTTTACCAAGAGCTCCGACTCCGCTGCAAGGATTAATCTGTGTTAATCTACGCAATGTTCAAACACGTCGTTAACAGCCATCATCGCTTCAACATAGGCAATTAGTTGGGCGAGTACTAAAAACTTTCATCACGTTACACTTTTATAATACGTCTGACATAATTGGAAGCTCAAGGTCTGAATTATAACTATGTCCTACGAAAGGGCTATAGAATATTGTCACTTACATTTTATAATTCTATTAATTTGAGAGAAAATTTCTTATTATTGACTAGCCTCTGCTCGCGACTGCGTTCGCGTGGAATAATTAGGTACTTTGGTTTAACACTAACACGCAGCGGAAGCTCTTTAGAGGAAAATAAACACCGATTTTGAAACATTCTTCATTAGTGCTTCGCTCCTATTTGTCGTAGCGTGGTGATATATAGCTTATAATCTTCCTCGATAAATGAGCTATATAACAATGAAAGAATTTTTCAAATCGGACTAGTAGTTCCTGACATTACGTCCTACAACGTCACAAACTCACAAACTTTACCTTTTTATAATATTAAGTATCGATTTTCATTATTACTAAAAAAGTTGATTAATTAAGCCCACATGATTAATTGTTAGTATAAACTTATAAATATTTGGTTAGACAATTAATCTGATTTTTTTAAATACTAAGTGTGTTTATGACTGTAACCGGTTAGTACATAAAATATTAATTAGTAAATATACCTTTATACCTTAATAGTTATCGTTAACATTCATTCATTCATTCAAAGCATCTATAGTTAGCTGTAAGTACAGTCGCAAAGAAAATATTACTGCAATTTATTTTATTCAAAGTGTCACATAGTGAACCCGTAAAAAATGTTTTATATATTATTTCTGCGATCAGAATAACAATTTTTGTTGTTAATGGTACACAAATATAAAACAGAAAACTACGTTCTAATAATCTAATGGTTGTAATTCGACCAGAATTCATTAATTGTTAAATTTAATTATTAATGAATTTCTTTGCTAAAAAGTGTAGAAATATTGTAGATTAGTAGATGTAAGGATCGTGAAGTACGGTTAAAAGAGACTTATTAATAAAAATGCCGACTGGTCTATGGTTAGGTGAAAATTATATATAATTTTTGTTACTGATAATACATTAGCTTTTAATTGCTAACAAAAACATAAAGAAAGTTGGTTCACAAAAAGAGGCGAAATTGTTATTGGACTGTTCTATTTTTATCTATCTATATAAATAATTGTGATCTAAAACGCAATGCATGTATTATAGTATTTTAAAGAATAACTGGAAATTTTAGAAGTTTTGGGTGATATAATTGGGCTTCTTAATAATAATATTTAAAATAATAATATCATAATAATATTTAAAATACAAATAAATAAAGGTTAAACGCTTTAAATCCCACTGCCAAAGATAAATAGTATTTTTTTAAAATAAATATTATGTAAACTATTGTACAAATTAGTATGCAAGCGTTCGATGGTATCAAAGCGTAAGATGGAGCGCGTATATTGACCAAGGTTCGAACCCTTCAAGGCCGCAACAAGTCGGCCGCGTTGATAGCACCGAAGAATTTATTCACTTCAACAACGCAACTCTTGATAATTTGGTCTATGGCGGGAGGTGCTATCTCTTGCATGATAACCTCCCAGCTATCGTTCGCAAATCGCTGTGTCGTTTCGGCTGGAAATCAAAACTTGTTATAACCTAACGTTGGTACTCGGGATAATAGAATGTAATAGCTATCCCTAAGCGCATGGTAAAAAATTAAACTATCGATTAGTTTCTAGTTCTTAGCATTTACATTAAAAAAATAATGGAAATATTTTAAGTTTATTTAGCCGTAACAATACAATTCTGGTATGTATCTAATAAGAAATTAATTTACTGATGTCTCGTAGGTACCTCAAAATTTCCGTGACCTAATAATACATATTAGTTGTCAACTCTGACAATTAAAACTGTAATTTGATTCAATGCAATATTTATTAGTAATATGAATCGGGAAATAAATATACAGATAATGCAACGCGGACAGACGCTTGGTAAATACTCCATTAGGATGCGTCCATAAATTACGTGTGACGTTCAGGGGGGAGGGGGGGGTCATGCCGAATCTTACTAAATATCACGTGGGGCAGAGAGAGGGTGTCGACAAATATCACAATTTTTTTTGAGCATAAAATACTGAAGAAAATTTGAGAATATCATATCAATTTAAAGTGAAAGATTTTTCTAGGCTAACATATTCCGAAATCTGACTCAATTGCTATATTGAAATGTGATGTAATAATGATTGTGTTTGAATGTAGTGAAAGAATTAATAAAAGTAATAAAGCAAAGATTGATAAGTTGAAAATATCTACAATTCCCAAGGGAAACTGGCGCTCCTTTCTACCTTCTAGATTCAATATCTATATTATTGAAAATCGGAGATCTCGACAAGTTGAAAGAAATAATCAGTATTAATATACAAAGTATTTCAGTACATATTTTCCCTTTATAAATGTAAAAAAAAATTCAGACATCTATATACAACACAAGAGGTAAGTGAGATTTTAATTTCCTAAAAGTAACATTCATTTTAAACATTATATACGTAACGAAAAACATTATTAATTTCACTGATGTAAATCAAAATAAAGTGTAAACTTCTGCAAGTTGAACCTATAACAATCATTCCAAAAGAAAATGATTTCAGTCACTTCCACGAAGTTCGATTTATCCAGATATCACTATGATATTATACAAGGCAGAGAATAAAGAAAGAGAAATTTCAAAACTCTGAATGCAGACCTGTTTATTACTATATATAAATTTAATTTGTACGAAAATTGGGGAATATAATTTTCTATTATGAACATAATCAGAGCCATAGCTAACGGATATATGTTTATTTTATTAAGTCGTATAGTGACTCACCCAATTCCTTGTTTCCTCCGAATAAGTTTGTGAATTTGAATTGTGCTCGGTCCATTTTATAGTGGTCCTTGTATCCTGTCACCATCCAGTGTCCCTCCTTAGTATCGAAGTCGTAATTTAAAACTATGTTTAAGTTGGCTGGTAAAGACATATATTATATTATTGTAGTGTATATATTATACAGGGTTTTGGAGAAAAAAGATGAATCTATGTTTAAAATCTCATGTATCTTCTTATTCAAATTGAATGTCGTATTGCTTAAGTCACGATGCGGTGTTGGGAAATGCGCCACGACCCCGGCACGTTACAAATACAATATTGCGGGTTTCCTTTACCAACTCGAGTTGGGTAAGATTTTTTTTTACCGGTCGTATGAATTATTTACTTATATGTTTATTATAGTTTAACAAATAACAGTTAACAAATGTCTGTTAGTTATGGTTATGGGTAAACAGTAAATTATATGTAAAATGTTCTTCACTGCCGATGAGAAAACTGAATGACAGCTATTATGCAAGGTTAGTCAATTATTTTTATTTTGGAATGTAATAATTATACATTTTCGATTAATCAAGTATTTACATGTTCAAGCGGATGTTGAATGGCTTTAAAATGAGCATCTGTAATCATACCTATTAAAATAGTCGACGTAAGGACTGCCGAAAGAAATGAAAAATCAAAACAATGGAATAACGTGTTCTCTTTTGACTTTTTAAATTAATTATAGATTGAACTATTTAAATTTTATAATTTTAAATTGAAATTACTAATATTACTATGGTTTTCACATCTATTAACACTTTCGAACAATAATTATATACAATTTATTAATTAATCGTACATAGGCTGCACAAGCTCAAAATATCGAGGAGTAATCCGATGAAGCTGTTAAGACCTTGCATGGTTAATAGCGTAGTCAGTTCGAAAAAAAAATACTCAAAATATCAATATTAAATGTACGCAGGCCGTTATACTATACTATATACGGTCGGTTACGCTTACTAGCATGTCGCTAACGCGAAATCTTAAGTTTATCTCCTGCCAAAAAAATACCACCCAACGCGCCTAAAGAAGATTTCTCTTCAAAAATGGTATAGACAAGTAACAAAAGCAGCCTTTTTGTTGTATTTACCCTCGCCAGAATACGGTGTGTTTGAAAGATTATAGGGAATAGTGGAAAATTTGGTTGACAGACAGACAGTTGGTCAGACAGATGATTGTAGAGAATTTTTGAAAAATATTGACAAAATTAACATTCTACTATAAAAGGAACATCTAAATTATTTTTTTCGTGAGAAGGCGGGGCCGGAAGCTAGTATATTATTAAAAAAATAACACTTACTGATTTTGATCTTTGCATCTCCCTTACCACGTATTGGCAGTATGAGAACTCTCCCATCCATCACGTAGTGCGCTTTCAGAGTTACGTTAGAAGTAAAGTCAAAGATGGCTTTACCTTTATCTGTGTTGATTCTGAAAACAAAATATTTATTTTAGCGTTTAAACACAATGTAACCTGAACGTAAATGTAAAATAACTAGAGGTAGTAACACACCGTTAGGTGGTTCAAAACTTGAGTCATTGTCTTTACAATGTATAATATCACTAGCTGAGCTGAGAGAGGGTACTGATTTCTCGTTGATCTCTATTGTGTTTCCATTGTACTGTAGTTATAGTCAGGCAAATTGTAAGCACTACAAAGTGCTCCTATCTTCTTTAATATATAAAAATCCAGTTTCATGATGTTTGTTCGCGATTAACTCCAAAACTACTCAACCGATCTTCAAACGTTGGCATTTATGTATAATTTGGTCCAATTTGAAAGACTTTATATTTTGATTAATGTCCTCAATATTTTTTTATTGCTACTTAAGTTATTATCAATGTTGATTATTGTTGTTTATTGTAAGTTTCATCAATCTCGACTGCTCGACTCGTGCTTCGCCGCGACTTGAGCTCACGATACTTACCCGACCGTAGAGTATCGCGATCGCTTACGATTATTACGTAAACAAGTTAAAGCTCGTATCTCAGAGATCCGGGCCGACAGGTAGGACAGGCTTCTGGAGAATATCCGGTCGTCTCAATTGGCGTACTGGAAGCTCGTGCGAACATTAAAGCCAGGCGTGACTACTCCTATGCCCCCTCTCCACAGAAGTGCCGGTCTGCCTCCCGCGTTCGATAGTTTAGACAAGGCGGAGTCTCTCGCCGCGAGTTTAGATAAACATTGTTCACCGAACACAGCAAATACTGACCCTATACATATTGGATCGATCGAATCCTCGGTAGAGCGCGCACTCGCGTCTCCCCCGGTGGATACTCTAGCCCCCGTCACTTTTGATGAAGTATACGATGCCATCAAGCGTTTAAAGTTTAGGAAGTCCTCAGGTCCCGATGGGATCAGGAACGAAGTACTGAAACTCCTTCCTGATCAAATCATAGCGCTATTGGTCTACATCTTCAATGCGGCCATATCCCAGGGACATTTTCCAGCCGTCTAGAAGAAGGCCGTAGTGACAGGTATTCACAAGCCCGGCTAAAAAGCTACCGTTCCTGATAGTTATCGCCCTATTAGTTTACTAGATACGTTAGGTAAACTATACGAGCGGCTCCTTCTGAACCGTCTTCAGGACTCCATTACAGATTTAAAATGAATCCCACCTGAGCAGTTCGGATTTCACGCCGAACACTCCTGCACGAATCAAGTACACCGCGTCTCGGAGTACATTTTCTCTAAATTTAATGCTGATCCGAAACGTAAATCGAAACGCACAATTGTAGTCTTCTTCGATGTCGCTAAGTCCTTCGATAAGGTCTGGCATGGAAGGCTCATCCATAGATTATGTAAATCTCACGTACCTGATGGCTTAATTCATATTATCCGCGATTATCTCACTGATAGGACTTTCCGCTTCAGTGGATGGTGAATTGTCTCCGTCCCATCCGATACGCTCAAGTATGCCACAGGGCTCCATACTCGCGCCCTCGGTCTTCAATCTGTTCATCAGTGACCTACCTCGGTCTAAACGGGTCGAGGTAGGTTGCTATGCTGACGATACTGTTATTTACACTTCCAGCTTGCGGTCGGACTTTCTTAGGAAGCGCATCGAAAAGGCCGTTTGTACACTCGGTGAATGGTTTCGTCGATGGCGCATAGAAGTTAATCTTGATAAGAGTGCCGCGATACTCTTCGATCCCAAGCGACGCGCTAATAACCTTCAGCCCATCAGGCTATACGAAACTAATAAACCTTGGGCCGGCGAGGTCAAATATCTCGGTGTTACATTAGATAAACATTTAAAGTTCGAGTCACATATATATAGAGTGCGAAACAAAGCCGCTATGGTCTTGGGTCGCCATCTTTTGCTTTGTTATAAGAGTAAGATGTCCCTCAAATACAAGCTCACCTTGTATAAGACATGTATCCGTCCTATTATGACATATAGATGTCCTGTTTTTGCGCATATGTTGAAAGATAATTTTCATAAGTTGCAGGTTCTCCAAAACCGCGTTTTACGTAAAGTGACCGGTGCCCCGTGGTACGTCCGGAGAGTCGATCTCCATAGGGACCTAGAAATGCCTTCTATCTGGGCGTACGTAAAATCATTTACGATTAGCTATTTTGAAAAAGCCGTCAATCATCCCAGTCTGTTAGTGTTATCTGCCGCAAAATACGAACCCGTACCAAACGCTGCGCATTATAAAAGACGTCCACGACATATTTTTACTGACCCTCCCGATGAAATAACGGCAGTGAACGATCAGTATCAGCCTGTCTCTCCAAACAGAGCGTGTTCACGCCCACGCCCGCATTGCCTCAGATCACGCCGCCGTCACGGTCGCGAATTGCATGTATCAGGCAACAGCGTAAGCCGAGGTGTGCCGTGTGAGCGAGTTGTCAAATAAAATCGGCTGAGTGCCTTAAGCGCTCGCCTTAGTATTCCGGTGAAGCTGTTAAGACCTTGCTAAGTCAATAGCGTAGTCAGTTCAAAAAAGAAAAAGAAATTGTCGTGAACATGATGCTTTAAAATACTTTGTTGACTGAAAACTGTAGGCTCGACTGTTACAGATATTTCATTGATGGCGCCACGTTTTAATTTTTAATCATAATTTTAATTCGACATGTTATAACTGAGCCACAGCAACGCGTGGCCCCGTCAGCTAGTATATAATAAGATACTCACTCATAAGAATTTACTTTGAATCCTTTCAATCCTGTTACAACAGTGTCTGTGAATACGATCTTCAAGGCTGGATTGTCTACTTGCACCGTTCCAAGCTCCACAGGGTCGAGGGGTGCGACTCCCAACTCCGGTATACCATCAGCGAAGTGCGGCCCCGCTAGTGCGATGGCCTTTTCAATGCACTTGTTTACATTTGGATCTGACGCGGAGCAAGGGCTGATGAAGGATGCTGAGGGATATTAGAAGAGAAGAAAAAATGAATATACACAGGACATTAAAACACTTGGAACAGAACTCCAGTCCAACATCTGTATAAAATGTATAATATATTTAATTATCATTAACACCACGTCTATATTGGAATAAGTACAAAAGATGAAATACCATTTTCCTTGTCATAGCGAGTATTGATTTTCTTCAGATTTATATTTTTTTTTCAGGATTTCACTGCCCTGTCTTGAGTACTTTTTATCAATTCTACTTTTAATATTGAAAATAATACTGGCTGTTACCTACGGCTTCTTTCTCGTGAAAATGGCTTTGTACTTTTAAGTAAACTTTCTATTTGGAGTTTTTGGCGGGATCTTAGTGTTTCATTTAGTGGGTTTTATATTCTACTAGCTGTGCTCGCGACTCCGTCCGCGTGGAAATTAGTAAAAAAACAGCGACTAATGAAATTACCTGAATATATTAAATCCATTTACTTATCTACTTTTCTCTCGTACTTAAATTGTCTTGTCATTAAAATTACAATAACTTTTGATAGAGTAAACTGATTTTAATGGAACCAAGACTAAATGTTACTGGAGGCTTATGAACGCAGTGATGCGTGTTGAAACAAACAGACAGACAGACATTTCTAAAAATAAATGAAATGTATTTTATTACTTTTTTTTTTCACAAAAATCATTATATTAGATTAGATTAATAATCTTGTATTATGTGACTCTATATTTGTAGTATTGATGGTGTTTTACGTAATATAGTTCGTGTATTGTGCACAAGTGAATAAATAACCCTTATTATTTTGATTTACAGTTAGCTCCTTTTGTTTTTATAATTGTAATTTTTTTATTACAATTTAATCTAATGGAGAACCGTAATGCGTTGTTTTTTTTGACAAAAATGTTATTACTGTATTTTAATAGACAACACCCATATACATATGGTAAAAAAACATCGTGTTAGGGACGCGGGAACGCGACTTCTATTTTAACATTTACCGATAAGTTTCTGATATGGTATCTCTATTTCAAAGAGCGCATCCCGGCAGTCACTATGTACGGGTATTTTGTTTTACATCGGCTATCACATATTACCAATTACAGCACCAGGCAAAAAAGCCTATCTATTCTTTATCAGACAAAAAAACTCCCCAACAGATTTACAAACCTACTTTTTAAATTTAATTACTCCATTTACATAAAAAAGCGTCATAAACAAATTTGGTAATAGAATTAAATGTAAATACAGTTTGCACGTACCTTAATCACTGTAAAAATATTAATAAACAAATAAAGGTATTAGTTTAATTTGTTTTTGATTTAAAATTAGATAAAGCATCAAATATAGACGTTTTACAAAGTCAAACGTTCTAGGCTATCTTAATGTTGTATGTTATAACCTGACTTCATAACTAAACATGTTTAGTAATTAACGAGTAAATAATAAACTTTATGAGAATAATGGAGTTGCTAGCAAACAATAAACTACTAATGAATTGTGTTTGTTGTAAGGCGGGAACGCATTAGAATTGCGCTGTATATAGTGTCAAAGTATTATTTAAATAATTTTGTATAATTTATATCGCAACAGAATCGCTTGTAAAATTATGCTGAGGGACAGCGATGCAATGCGCATAGCTGCCAAACTGCGTCTGCATCAAATCAAATAAAAAAATGCTTTATTAAGAAAGCACTTAGAAACCATTTGATTTGACGACATTTACAATGACGCAAACGCATTTTTTGATATAATATATAATATTTACAATACATTTGTGTCACAATCGTTTTTAGTGGATGCACAAAGATAAGTCAATTCCAGACATCACCATCGTTTACATATACGTCACTCTATGCCTTATTACATTTATTATTTAAATATGCTTTTAATTTATTATTTGTATACTTCTCGTTCCGTCTTTAATCGTTAATCAAGTAGAATACAAATACTTTAGTTATTCATATGTATTTTTTACTTGTAATTGATTTTGTTAATATTTAATTTCTTTTATCTCAATCATATAGCTATAGTTTGCATGGACTCTTAATATCAAGTGCAGTACATATCTATTTGTTACTTTATTTCGTTCCCATTGTCATTATCGTTTAATAATTCAACTTGCATGACTTATGTCCGGCTTCTGAGGTACTTTAATTGTAGTTTATCCTTTCAATAGCGTTATCGGTTCGATAAATTGTGCGTTTCTGAACACATAATCATACGATAAATGTCAGTAAAAGTC
The DNA here is from genome assembly GCA_015888305.1 of Antheraea pernyi. Lineage (NCBI taxonomy): Eukaryota > Metazoa > Arthropoda > Insecta > Lepidoptera > Saturniidae > Antheraea > Antheraea pernyi. The sequence continues at coordinate 1,397,987 of MU158811.1, read as the reverse complement.
AACGGGCAATTTGACAGTTTATCTTATGGATAACTTTGTTGAGGCAATAACTATTGGTATTTTAACCGAGTATCTCAGAAACCGGGCATTAGTACGCGACTCAATGATTGATGATTAATATCTCATAACATGCTAAAAATTCAACTTAAAAAGAAAGAAAAACCACGTTGCATTATATGTTAAAATTTATACATATAAAAGAGATTTTAATGGTTATATAAATGGATAGGCAGGTGTATAATTACTTATTACAAAATCATGGCGACGCAATAATTAAAAACGTTATAAAAAAGTTTTAATTACCTAGCTGGTGTAAAAAATAGAGAAATATTTTAATAAATTTAACAGTGAAATCACGTAATAACTTGTACAATGCAAATTGTCATTTCTAAGTATATTAGTGAATTTTTATTGAAGTATATTTTATGAATGTACTACAGGAATGTTAGAAATAAAAGTCATTATATAGATGGTGTGCGAGAGTCGAGAGCGGAGAGATACGACTGTCAAAGATCAACCAATTAGAACACACCATTCCTCAGGTTTATATTAGGCTACAATAATGTATGGAGGGTATAGGTAAGGAGAACTATCTCATATGTGGGACATGTTGAGAAAGTGACTAGCTCTAAGCATTAAATAATAGTTCCAAGACTCTCCAAAATGGCGCCAGCATAAGCAAAGTTTATGGATAGTCCGAATAATGTTATAAATATAACCTAAAATAACTGCTGTAAGAAAACGTGGAGTATGATAGAGTTTTTGTGAATTTTAAATAATACGTTTAGTGATTTTTAATGTTTATTTTTAAAAAGCTGGGTGAAATAATTGAACGGTAATGAGCCCTGTTGCTACTGCAGTTTCATCTTAATTTAACCTTACCTCTATACTCCATACAAGAATGGCAAGATATCGTTTCTTTTTCTGTTAGATATTGACTAAATGAGTATTTTTTTATCTTTATCATGTTTTATTGAAATTGTGTATAACTTTGTTCAGTCGTTTATACGCGTACTATTCCTATATTATATACTTGTATTATTTCTTTACAGTGGTTTGAAGTTGAAGCTACATGTCTGTCACATAAATACAAGGTTTGCGTCGCCCTTGTCCCTTATTCCTAAATTCCAGTATGACAGTGGAGACCGGTTCAATGTAATTATGTTGTTTATATAATGGCTTGTCATTTGTCTGTTTATATAAACTTATATAATGAAAAAACAGACATCTTCAATTGACATGTTATTCCATAACAAATGATCGTATTATATACAATGAAACTCAACTATAAAGTGGACGTTTTAAAGTAATTTTATTCCATTTTTCAATTACGTGCTCTAACTAATTTTTTTTTGTGATTTTGTTCAATAAGATCACGTTGACGATTTTTTTTAAAATTATTTATAGCCCTAGGATCTTTAAACTTATTATAGTTGTTGTACAGAATAACGTACGCAATTAGTTGCTTTTTTTAACCGACTTCAAAAAAAGGAGGAGGTTATCAATTCGTCTGTATTTTTTTTTAACAATTAATTTGAATCCATATGAGGCGCTCTTCAAATAAGAAAAAAGTGATAATCATATATATTATATGATACGTGTCGTATCAGGTCTATAAAATTTAAAAACAAAACAACTCTAATAATTTATTTGATACTGTTTCGTCAAAACTACATGATTTTTGTTAATCCAATTTCCCATTTTCTAGTGTATATTTTCAATATTGGCAACACTGAATTTTTCTCGATACCCAGATCATTAATACAGATTATATTACTAACGAATCGAGTATAAAAGTTGAAAGAAAAATGTTTTGAGAAAGGATTATACTTCTAAATAAATATATAGACACGGCCGTGGCCGAAATAGTGTTTAACGACCCGTGTACGCCGACCATCGCTTGCGTAATATGATAAAAGAAAGTACAATTCTCACTTTCAACGAGCAATCAACTTCAAGTTCAACAACCGGCTCAAATTATTCGGTACTGTTAATTTATCTAACTATAAGATTTCGCAACTAATCTAATGTTGAGTAAGTAACGGATATTGCTTAGAATTGATATCTAATTTTATTTAATAACTTACCGAAAAAAAAGCATACATTCCTTTTAATTTCGCCCATTTTAACCCATTTTTTTTTAACGCGGTGAAATCCCTTATGGATACGCCACTCTCCCGGCGGAGAGGGTGGATTATGTCCAACTCGCACGGACTAAAACCCCGCGGTGTACCGACAGACCGTAATTGTTGGGGCGGCAAAGGATCGTACTCGCTACTCAACCTTGTAGAACCGCCCCAACGGTCCGCCCGGCGATAGGTAACCGCCTGGCTCCTACCTATAGAGAGGCAGACTGGGTACACACCAGCTGCCTTCCCTCGTCCGCCGGACCTGTGCAATGAGGAGATGCCCCCTCCGTTCCATCCCCTCAGGTCCGGCTACGGTGGCAGGAGGAGTTGGGCAAAGCGCCGCCTCCTCCCGCCGGTCCTCCGTTGGCGGAGAGGGCCACTTAGAGAGTCTACCTCGCGGGCCCTCTCCGCCGCCTCCTTCTGCGTGATAACCTCCTCGCAGAAGGAGACCATCGCTTGCCAAGCCTGGTCGCTGCCGAGCATGGCCAAAACTATGCTCGGCAGTGACAAATCACATCCTAACACTGCAGCCAGAGTGCAGCGCTGTCTCTCCCACGCAGCACACTCAGACAGAGTGTGAGGAATGTGTCCTCGTGAGCGCCGCACTCGTGGCATGCGGGCAAATATAAACGCTCCATATAAACGAATGTGGACCTCATGAGGCACAGGTTAACGGTCTGTTGGCAGCGTAAGCTTCAAAAAACCTGATTTATCACAAAACTTTGAAAAATAATGAATGATGTATTGTAATATCATTGTATTATATAAAATATAATTTCATTTGTAAGAACTTTTTTTTACTAAACCATGAAATTTGCAATCTATGATATCATGAAATGAAAAAATAAAATAAAAACATGATCACCAATTCTGATCTTGATATCTGGATCTTGAAAAGTCAGTCAAGGGGTAAAACTGGGAAATAGTCTTGATGGCTACTATGTACAATAGGTTGCTACAACTGAGCAGTGATTTGGAACGCCTTGTGGTAGTATGTATTGATTCATAACATTGCTATGGATTGGTAATAGGATACTTTGTAGTGTCCGCTTGGTTAGCTAACGTCCTAGAGTTTAAAATGTCTTACAAAATACCTATAAGTGTGTTTCGGTAGCTGCATTTAAAAACCCTTTAGGTCACACTGGCACTTTATATCAGGTGAAACTAAAAAATACTAAAACTATGTCACAAAAATAGATAGGTTTTGTTCTGGTGCTTTCCCGCAAGTTTGATTATTTTAAAAATAATTCTAGAAATGTTGTGTATAGTTCATATACAAGGAAAAACTGAGGAGAGATGAAAGTCATATAAATGGAAGAGTGTTAAGTATGAAGATCGATATAGAAGTAGAGAAAGACCGAAAAGGTATGTGTATAAAACGAGTAAAATGCTAAAATGATTGATGAAAGAACAATTGGAAAATATGCAAACTTCTTTTACTATTGGATAAGGGCATATAACCCAACCTGTATATACAAGTCCATACTACCTTAATATTTATGCAAACCAGCAAATGACATAAAAAATGTTGGATATTCTATAGATGGACAACTCTCTTCTACTACACTTCTCAAAAATAAACCATAGAACAAAAGGTACGGTTTCCCAAAAGCCTTTAAATCGTATAGCATTTAGGAACCAGTTTATATAAATATTTGAATAATTCTATAATGCAACATTACTAAGCGATTAATGAAACACGTTATATTAAAATCGATTAAGTTGATGATGCAACTGAACTACCCGGATTTGAAAATCAAGGTTGACCCTTAAAATAATTTATACACAAAGGTCTTCCACCTATTTAAGTCATCTCGCCGTAAGATAAAAATCTCTGATAACATACTTATTTCTACAAATATCATGCATTCTTTTACTATTGGGCAAAAGAAGGGCAAGAAGGACATAAGTTTATTACTGTAACAAACTCTGTAGCTTAAACATTTCGATGGATTTTAACACATGAGGTATCGTTAGATTCGTCTTAATCCTAGGAGTAACAAAGGATATAAAATGCAGATATGACCGTCGAAATAAAATTATTTACCAACAATAAACTGAAACCTGTTAATTGAAAACCTAAAAGAAAACCAGTATATTTGGTATTTGTTGCTTTTTTAATTATTAGGTATAGAATTTTTCCTAATACCACTTTTTAACTCAACCTCTATGATCTTTAATCAAGTTGTGTTATTGTATAATTTTACTTAGACCATTAAGGAAAAGAGCAGATGTTTAATATGTACAGCAACGAGCTTTTACATTATTTTTTTTACATTAGGTTCCAGGCGGACCGAGTCGCGGGGTACAGCTAGTTCTTAAATATAATTGGTTAATTCTTGTACTAAATATACATAATTATGCTATATATTCATATTCTTAAGTTTTATATTGAAATTAATAAGCTTAATTCGTAGGTGGTTGTTTTGTATTTAAGAAGTACCTGATATCGAAAACTGATCAGATATTGCAAGATAAGAAAAGAATTTCTTTTAGAGTTAACACGAAGACGGGTGTGATTTCTAAAATAATATGAATTCTTAAGTTATAATTGTTTTATATTTTACTAGCGGACCCGTGCAACTTCGTCTGCACCAAATCGGTTATTACAGGTTTCAATTGTATTTTTAAACCCAAATAGTCTATCGACGCGAATCCATACTATCCAGGGACTCACTCAAACATATACCCAGCTGGTATGTGAGAGATCTTTTAAAATAAACCTACAATCTGTTCGCAGCATTACTTAAATTGTCCAATGAAGATCAAAACTAACTACATAATACATATATTGCCGATAAATGTGTTCCCAGTACCCCTTGTAACGTCATCACTTAACATACTGTAAAAATTGAACTTTACATTAAATTTCTATTTTGTTTTAGTTGTTTATTTTATAAGAATTTGTAAAGTATACGTGAAATCTGCATTCAATATTAATTTTGTCAAATTTATTTTACTTTTGACATATAAACCACCTATTTCACTGAGATACTGAACTTGGGATAATATACCATTCTCACAGTGAAAGAATTTTTGAAATCGGATCAGTAGTACCAAGCATTCTTTGAAAACAAAACTTTACCTCTCTTTATAATATTAGTATAATTATAACATAGTATGGTAACTGCAAACACCTCAACTGATTATTTTAATCATAGATTCACAAACCTGATGGGTTACTTCTAGGCTACTTCAAGACTCAACAATATTTAGAAAACTAATTTTATCAAATATCGAAACAACACACGTACTGATAGAATTCTAATTGAGATTCATCTTCTACAATGCAATGTAACTATTATCTAGGTTTATATTTTTGGAAATAATCTTGTCACCTTTGTTTAGCAAGTATTTTCTATACAATAAAATATATGTAACAACATATAAGTGACAGTTTACACATATTTTTCATACGTGGTTGATAGTTACACATAGAAATGCCATGTAGCCGTAGCTCAGTTATAACGCACTGGACATTATGTGGGCCGACGGAGTTGACGGTTCGGAACCCAGCGATCATTGTTTTTGGTATTTTTTTAAAATTAGCTGAGGGAAATATAGTTTACATTTTTAGCTAATCTGTCTGCTATAAGATAATTTACCAAATAGATTTATAGATAGATAGATAAGATATACTTGGTTAGTATTTTTTATATGATACTGATTATTCAGGTATAAATTATAGAACAGTATTAGACCACAAAAAAAAAACGAGGATTAATCGATAGGCATTAAATTATATCATCTCAGAATTGGTACGATGGAAGCCGTCATTACATTTACTAAATCCTAAACATTTAAATAATTCTTAACTGCATAAATTTATGATGAAATAAAGCAATTTTTACGTAAACGACTCTCCTATTTTTTTATGACAACATGTACTTAAGAAGAAGCTTAATTATTTAGTCGAATAATAAATACGTTGAGTTTTTGGCGGGATCTTAGTCTCTCATGTAGTGAATTTTACATTTTATTCATAATCTTGTGTTTGTTCTCAATATTTTGTAATGTTGTCGGTGTTTTACGTAATATAGTTTGTTTATTGTGCATAAGTGAAGTGAATGGGAAATAATATCACGGAACATGAATTCTGAGATGCCACAAAAACTCCAGGAAAGTTCTAACAAGGGAGCCACCACCTTGTCAGAATATTGAAATTATTGCTTCACTTGACACTTCTAATATTATTAATTTATTATTACTCGACAATGGCAGTAATAATCTGAAAGAATGTAAAATTGTACTTAGACCATTGACAAAAGAGCAATGTTAAAAATATACACCAACGAGTTTTACACTTTACATAGTTAACCTAAATCACAAATACAAAACTAAGATCTTTATGGAAATAATAATTAATCTATACTATTATTATACATAATATATACATTGCCCAAAAAACAGAATAAATTCGTTACTCACGTAAATTCGCAGCCGAAACATTATTTATAAGGAATATTAAAAGAACACAATTTAACACATACATTTTTGTGAAAGTAAATAAATTAACACATGAATTACAAATAGAAAAAATAACGTTCCACACGCAGTAAGTTCGTCTTTCGACTGCTCCGTCGATTGGCCAACTTGACTTTATATTGCTTGACCCTGGGGATATTGGTCGATGTCCAATACGCTCCCATAAACGCATTAATCAAAGGTATTTGATCTTTTTTTATGTTAATTATGCCCTTGCAACATTTTCTATACTTTGAAACGTTTATGGTATAGTATGTGTTTAGTCGAAAGCCATAATAAGAGCAGCAGATTCCATTCTTACCATTATATTGAGAAAAACGCCGTGATAAAGGTAAAAAAATGGTAAAAAGTTTTCTTGAAAGTCGAAAAGCGTTTGATAGATCTTGTAAACTAAGTAAATAAACATAGCGATATAATTTAGCACTTAATTAATTTTATCGTTCAAAAATTGATTCAAATCCACAACCTCTCGGCTCAATAGTAAGGCTTACCAGTGCACCACGAGGCCTCTCTGTTACTATAATACAACAGCTCAAGTTTTTAACATGTGCGAGTATATAATGCTTACCATTTAATTTGACGCGAGTACGTTGCTTCTTACAACGCTAATAGAATGACATAAAAGTACCTATTTAATAAATATATACTGTTTAAAATAACCCTTTGGTTATTTATTTATGCAGAAGGCGGAGTATATTAGTAGTATTTTGTAGGTGGTAGAGCCACGCTGAAGCTATAACGGGTTTCAGCATGAATGGGTCGGGGGTAGTACCACCCTCTCATAGAAAACCGACGTAAAGTAATAGTGCTTCCATTGTTGCGTTTCGATCGAGTAGTGAGAGCGCCGGAGGTCTACCTCCCATTCCCTTCCCCTCTTCTCTATCTGTCACCCTTCCCCCTCCCCCAAACACAGGCTGACAACGGACTTGCGACTCCCCTGGTGTTGCTAGTGTCTATGGACGATGGTAATCACTTAACATCAGGTGACCTGTTCGTTTGCCTCCTATAATATTAAAAAAAAAATGTACGTTCAGTACCAGATAATGAGTTTAAGCACCATGTCAAGCGGATTTTAATTTCTAAAGGCTATTATAAGGTGGAGCAATATGTGAACGATGGCGATGTCCGGAACTAACGCCCCTCTTTATACAGCCACCAAAAACGAATGTAACTATCTATGTTTGTAAAAATGCTTATTATGAAAAGAAAAACCAGATCGAGTTGTTCTCGATGACTGGGTTGTTTGACCGAATCGGTGGTAGTTTTGACGTTCATTCGTTCCTTCTCAGGGCCTAAATTGAATAAAGTGTTTTTGTTTTAATATGGTTTCTTTGAGACTCTGTTAATTCTACAAACTTCATACATTTTGACATATGGGGATAGAGACGTGATCACTAAGTTTTTTTCTAAAAAAAACTAGGTTAATAATATAACAATAGATGTTCTAATATTTTATTTATTAATAATTCTATTATATATAATATAGTGATGACTTTACTGGATTGTAAATGATATATAGTTTGAAAACTCTCTAGGATGTGACCCCAGTCCGTTAGTGGTATCCGCCGCAAAATACGAACCCGTATCAAACGCTGCGTGTTGTAAAAGACGTCCGCAACATATTTATACAGACCCTCCCGATGAAATAACGGCAGTGAACGATCAGTACCAGCCTGTCTCTCCAAACAGAGCGTGTTCACGCCCACGCCCGCGTAACCACAGATCACGCCGCCGTGGTCTGGGGGTCAATTTCGCTCCCGCACACCAGATTAGGCCCTGCCTCGGCAGCGGCTCAAGCCTAGGTCCGTTCCCTCGGCGTGGAGCCCTTGAGTGCGCTGCTCGCGAGATACAGTGATACAAAATCTTACATCATTGCGACAACATTACACATATCACCTCCACACACGTGCACGTATACACGCATACATATGCAAGTGGAAGGGTTTTTTTGCCTTATCAAACTGAAATAGTTTAGAAAATTATCCGATACGAAATATATGAGTTGTTGAGGTATTTATGCTTGGTACACATATATGTTTCAACAACTCGTATATGTATGAATAGTTAGCTTACCTTAGGTTAGCTAAGATAGGTCGAGAATTGCATCTATCAGGCAACAGTCAAAGCCGAGGTGTGCCGTGCACCCTTGAGCTAGTTGTCAAATAAAATCGGCTGAGTGCCTTAAGCGCTCGCCTTAGTAGTCCGGTGAAGCTGTTAAGACCATGCTAGGTCAATAGCGTAGTCGGTTCAAAAAATAAAAAAATCTAGGATGTTTCCTAGTCATGTGAGCACAAAGAAAGAGGACAATTACACAAATAATATTTATCCTGTTCTTTGTTTTCGAAAAGTGTCGTCTTACGCAGAACGCACATGCATCAATGGTTTGGTATTTTGTCACAATAGTAACCATTGCATACAAATTGCCTAGTTGTAGATTTATCTTATATCAATGAATCGTCCTTTCGTAGGGTGATTGTACTGTAAGTATTTATCTTCTGTACATGTACAATAAGAACATAAATCTAACGTGTCCGTACCTTTTAAACCTTTATAAAAAAAATGTTGCAGTTGTATTGGTAAAATACATTTCAATATTTTTTTGGAAATGTCTATCTATCTATCTGTTTGGGCACGCATCACTACTAAAGTACTGCGTTCACGATAAAACAATCATAAAGCATATCCTCGAGTAACATTTAGTCATTTTTTCATTAAAATCGGTTCAGTCTAACAAAAGTTATTGTAAATTTAATGACGACGCGAATTAAATATCAGAGAAAAGCAGATGATTAAATGGACTTACCTAATACATTTAGATGATTTTATTAATAACTGTTTTTTAAAATAAAGTTCCACGCGGACGAAGTCGCAGGCACAGCTAATCTATACATATAATAAAAATGTAACTGACCGCTGTCTGTACATTAAGTATATATGAGAAAAACTATTATTAGGGGTCTTTATAAATGCAATAGAACCCAAAACAATGATTTTTAGAATTTTTGTCTGTTTGTCTGTTTATCTGTTTGTCTGTTTGTCTGTGCGTTTGTGCACGCTAATCTCAGAAACGCCTTTCCGAACCGGTAGTAGTCTTTGACGTTCATAAGTGCCTTATTAGGGCCTAAACTGAATAAAGTATTTTTGATTTTGATTTTGAAAGAACAGTAGATAGATAGTTTAACAAATGTTCGACGTGATTATTTAAATTGTCATAACTTTTTTATTTACGAACCGATTGACATGAAACAAACACTAAATGTTAAGTGAACCTTACCACGATATATCAGTGAAAACCACATCTAAATCGGATAAGGCGTTTCTGAGATTAGCGTGCACAAACGCACAGACAAACAGACAAACAGATAAACAGACAAACATTTGGGTTCTATTGCATTTATAAAGACCCCTAATAATAATTTTTCTCATATATACTTAATGTACAGACAGCGGTCAATTACATTTTTATTATATGTATAGATATAGATTAGTAAAGTTGCAGTCAATGCTACTGAAAAGAGAAAGAACAGTAGATAGATAGTTTAACAAATGTTCGACGTGATTCTTTAAATTGGCATAACTTTTTTAATTACGAACCGATTGACATGAAACAAACACTAAATGTTAAGTGAACCTTACCACGATATATAA
>MU158811.1:1343781-1386912 GCA_015888305.1 Antheraea pernyi | reverse complement strand
ACCAACCATATAACTACCTCAGTGCTCACTTACACTGTATAAGGAACTATTGAAACAATAACTAAAAATATTATTATAAAGATTTATATTTACATTACATTTAATATACATTGCCCTTATTATAATTAAGATTTAGTGACTATACAAAAAATAAACGTTAAAAATGAAATTCACATATATGGCACAATTTTTATGCAATGAGAGAAAAAAATAACTACTCTGATAAAAGGTAACAACGGGATTATTTAAACACTAACTTCTGCCCGCGATTTCGTCCGCGTTGAAATTTACTTTGGGCTAACGCTGACACGCAGCGGAAGCTCTCAAATAGAAAAAGAAAACCCGATTTTGAAACATTTTTCATTGGTGCTCCCCTCGTATTGGTATTAGCGTGAGCTGTTAGCCTATAGTTTTCCTCGATAAATGAGCTATCTAACACTGATAGATTTTTCAAATCGAACCAGTAAGACAAGTCGAGTAAATTCTAATCGAGTAAATTCGATATCATAAAAGGTGGTAGAGCCCCGCTGAAGCTATTACTGATTTCAGCATGAATAGGTCTGCTCGCCGGGGGTACTACCACCCGACCCACAGAAAACCGACATGAAGTAACATTGCTTGCTTTGTTGCGTTTCCTTTGGTCAGTGAGAGCACCGGAGAACCACTTCCCCCCCACTTTTCCTAACCCTCTCCACCAAACATAGGCTGGTCAACGCACTGACGACTCTCCGGTGTTGCTAATGTCTATGGACGGCGATGATCACTTATCGTATCGTAGGAATACTGTGGTGACGTACCTGCTTTCTCGAGGTGTCGAGCCGCAATATTCTGGATACTGGGTTTCCAAGGCGCTGGTTCTTGTTTGTTCCGTGTACAGTACAGCACGATTGCACAAAAGGGTTTGTCGCGAATATTGGTCTTTTGGGGCTCGTAAAACCGCCAGGAGAAAATCGTAACTTTCGTGTAAGACCGAACAGACACAGAGAACTGTTGTATCTGATTTCGAATACTGGACGTTGTGGCGCGGGTGTTCGTGCGCGTGCACCAATGGGCGTGCAGCAAGGTCCGCCAACCACATTCCTTTTACGAACTATGTCAGTGAGAAAATCGTGGATAATATGAATTAACTTATCGGGTACGTGAGATTTACATAATTTATGGATGAGCCCTCCATGCCAGACCTTATCGAAGGCTTTGGCGACATCGAAGAAGACTGCAATTGTGCGTTTCGGTTTACGTTTCGGGTCGGCATTAAAATTAGAGAAAATGTACTCCGTGAGGCGGTGTACTTGATTCGTGCAAGAGTGTTCGGCACGAAATCCGAACTGCTCAGGTGGTATTAATTTTAAATCTGTAATCGAGACCTGGAGACGGTTCAGAAGGAGCCGCTCGTATAATTTACCTAATGTATCTAACAGGCTAATCGGGCGATAGCTATCGGGAAGCGTAGCTTTTTTGCCGGGCTTGTGTATGCCTATCACTACGGCCTTCTTCCAGGTGGCTGGAAAGTGGCCCTGGGACATGGCTGCATTGAAGATGCAGACCAATAGAGCTATGATGTGATCGGGAAGGAGTTTCAGTACCTCGTTCCTGATCCCATCGGGACCTGGGGACTTCCTAAGCTTAAGACGCTGGATGGCGGTCGAAACTTCATCGAAAGTTATTGAGGTTAGGGTGTCCACGGGAGGAGAGGAGAAGAATATGGATAGGGTCAGTGTTGTCAGTGTTCGGTGAACACTGTTTTTCTAAACTCGCGGCAAGACATTCCGCTTTATCTATGCTATCGAACGCAGGAGGCAATCCGGGACCTCTATCGAGAGGAGGCATCGGAGTAGTGAGATCCGACTTTAAAGTTCGCGAGAGTTTCCAGTACGACAGGTGAGACGGCCGGAGATCCTCCAGAAGTCTGTCCCACCTGTCGCCCCGAATCTCAGAGATACGAGATTTGACTATTTTACGTAACAAACGTAATCGGTCGCGATTTTCTGCAGACGGGTAAGCGTCGTGAGCTCGAGTCGCGGCGTTCTTTTCCGTAATCAACGCTCTCACGTCGTCGGGGAGTATAAAACGGCGATCATTCGCCGCTTGTACCTCTTTCGGGGTTTCTCTGACGGCGGTCTGGAGATAGTCGACCAGGGAATCGATAGCCGAATCCGCGTCGGCTTTAGACACCAACACGTCTGGAATCCTGTCTAAATTGCTAGACGAAGGATTTTCTTTAAAATAACGAGCTAGTTTCGGGTAATCAGCCACCCTAACCGACGGAGGGGTGAAGTCTGAGTTAAAACCTAACTGTAATACGACCGGGCGATGGTCCGAATCAAGTTCGTGTACGACTTGTATGAGTCGTACCCGAAGCGTGATATTTTTTAACAAAGCTATGTCTAAAACTGACGGACGACAGTTATCCTGATAATGGGTGGGTTCCGGAGGGGCTATGACGTCAAATGCGAGAACCCTACCTAGTTTGTCGAGTATCCTCCCGTTACGAGAGGTTCTCGGACTATTCCAGATGACGTTCCCGCAGTTGAGGTCCCCCGCTATAATAACTGAGTCTCCTAAATTAAGCAACGCTCGCAAATCGGTTTGTAACAATTCTTTATTCGGTGAGAGGTACGCGGACACTAATACAATGGACGGATGACCGGTCATACCTATTGTACACACTGACACTTCCATATTGGTCAAAACGGGCGGATCTATCGGCATGCAATATAACGAACGCCTATAGTAAATTAAGGTGCCGCCCCCGCGGGCGACACGATCATTTCTAACTATATTATAATTCGCGATACTAGGATTACGCATTTTAGGTTTAAGAAGCGTCTCCTGGACGAGGAGAACGTCTATCTGTCTATCGCGCAAAAAGGCAGCTACTAAATCACGCTGTGTCCTAAGAGATCTCGCGTTAAAAAACGAAAGAGATAGACCGCGCGGTTTTATCCTATTCATAGCCACGAATTTTATTTAAAATCTAAATCTTGTGTGAATCGGGAGAGGCGCTGCAACGTTGCAGCGATGCCTCTATATTGCGCGAGCACGTCGAGCCGGCCCAAGCCTGTCTCGGCCTTAAGGGCCTCGCGGAATGCAAGAACCTCCTGAAGGTCGTGCTCTTGGAGTAACTGGTAGACCCAGTCCACCGCGGAGAGCTCCGTAGAGTGGGCAGGAGCAACGCGCGCCGGCCGCGCCTGTGGTGGGCGTGACCCGGGGTGACCCGCGTTACCGCACAACACGCAACTTGGAGGTTCCGGAGTGCCGGGCGTGCGCCCGCACTCCTTCGTTGAGTGATCGTCCAGGCACTTGACGCACCTAGGGCGCAGGTGACAGTTACGCGCCGAGTGGCCGTAACTCTGGCAGTTATGACACTGCGACGGAGTATTAGTTTTACGCGGGGGCTCAACGGTGATGCCGCTGAGGCCGCAGACGGAGGTGAGGTTAAAAATAGACTTACCCTCTACTGTACGGTCGAGGAGGACCAAGACCATATTATAGGGGGCGCGGGTGCGTGGGTGGTACATCCGGTGCACCTCCCGGACTGGGAAATCACCCTCCTTAAGGGAGGCGGTGACGTCATCAATCGAGATCTCGGCTGGGACACGACGAAGTACCACTCGGAGGAGGCGTTCCTCCTCGAGAGCAAACGTAAAATACGCTAACTTAGATTCCCGAAGGAATCTAGTTAAATTGCGAAAATCTGTGCATGTGGGGACCTTAACCTGAATGCCCGCCGGAGTGTTGAGGGCGGACGTATAATTGATCTTTTGACTATTAAGCCTAGTGGAGATTGACGTCCACTGGGACTTATCCTGTATTGTAACAGGCGGCGGTGGGCGTGGCTTCTTTGCCTGAGGCTCTACGGAACCCTTCACTTCGCTCTGAGGGAGCGAGACAGCGACAGCGTTGGCTCCGCTCGTACGTGGTCTCGCGACTGCCGGTATAGCCGCGTGTTTAGGCACCCGAGCGCCATCTGACGATTTTTCGGTACGGACTACCTTATCTTTATGTCCGGAACCCGAGTCGGACCCGGAGTCCGGAGAGCGCGCACCGCGGGTGCGTTTGGAGTAAGCGACGGTCTTGTAACCGTCACTGTCGTGCGCAGAGGGCGCAGAGGTCGCGGATAACGCGGGGATCGCGATCGACACGGAACCGGCCCCCGAGCTGGACCTTGACGCGGGAGCAGGTGCTCCATCCGCCGGATTCAGCGGCAAATCCGGTGAATCCAATGACGACTCCGAGTCGGACTCGAGAGCCGCAAACGCATTCGACGTGGCCACGCGGGGCACATATTGAACGTCCTTCGTGGACGGGAAACAATGTCGCGCAAGAATGGCGTCGACGGCGTTTTCGTCGACGCCAATAGCTAATAAATCTTCACGGAGTCCTGTAAAACCACTATTGTGGGCCATTCCGTAGCCTAAGTGGGACGCGAACTAACCTCCCTGCCCCAAAGGCAGGGGGGCACGCCAAATGAAAAACTACGGGACTATCCCGAGTCCGGATCAAAAGAGCTGTTTAAAACTAAACAAATTAGGAGAAAAATGTAAATAAATACGTGAGCGAGAGAGAGGAAAAATAATATAAGACTACATAAATAAACAAAAAAGTAAATAAATATATAAAGAAACGAATTGAGAAATACGTAAATAAATAGATAAATAAATAAGTAGAGTAAACAAATAAATATATCAAGCAATAAATAAATAGAAAGGAAAGGTCTCACTCAGTTCTAGGAAACAGAACGCCACCTGTAGCACAGGTGTGCGGCGCAGGTGTGCGACGCCGGTGTGCGACGCAGGTGTGCGGCGCAGGTGTGCCCAATCGGAACAATGGAAACGAGCACTCACGAAGTAATAACTGACGTCACTAAATCACGAGTATCGAAATCGAAGAGAGCAACGAGCGCGACGTCCGTCTTGCACGGTAGTCGGATCGGAACTCCCGGCCAGTGACGCTTACTAGTATGTAGCTGCTAAAATAATACCGGTCAACGCGCCTAAAGAAAAATAAACAATAAAATTAAAGAGTTATCCGTCTGATACAAAATGGCTGGAACTGTGAACTTTGTAAGGAATAATTGAAAATTTAAATAATACATTTTTAGTGTTATATGTATCTCAAAACTTATTTTAAATCCGTTTATTTATTTTCCAGACGAATCGCTTGCAATAATCTTAAATTATGAAACGCGGAATTTAAATGCCAAATGTCTAAATTACGGTCTATGTGAAATAATTAAGAAGTGATCTACATTTTCTAAATTCATAAGTTTAATTCTATATATGACGTAGAATAAAAGCTACAGTCCGCGCCAAATTGTTTGACCTCTCTGAAAATAGTAGCATAGTACACAAATTTAAATATAAATATGTATTATATTAATACTAGCGGGCCCGGCGAACGTTGTCCCCGCCCTTATAATAAAAAACAAAACCTAGACAAATTATATGCCTAAACCTTCCTCGTGAATCACTCTATCTACTGGTGGAAACCGCATGAAAATCCGATTAGTAGTTTTTGAGTTTATCACGAACAGACAGACAGACGTGGCAGAGGCCTTAGTTTTATAATATGTAATGATGACTTATAACATCGAGACAACTTAAGGATATAGTATAATTGCCTATATAATATTTTAACTTTATTTTGTATTACATTGTTGACTATATATTAAGCCCAGACTTACGGCTATATTCAGAGCGGTCACAAAGATTGACGAGGTGTAAGTGAGCGCCTAGCGGACTCTTTATTACGTCACATGAATTAGATCATCGCGGCAATTAATAGTTTTAATTTAAATAACAATAAATTTATGTAAATTTTTATATTCGTAGCAAAAATTATTATATTCTTATGTAATATGGTATACGTTCAAAAATGATCCGCTTCCCAAATTACGTATTTCGCGACAGTATTTCTAATGGTGGTAGAGCCACGCTGAAACTATTATTGGTTTCAGCATGAATGGGTCGGCTCGCCCGGGGTAGTACCACCCTCTCATAGAAAACCGACGTGAAGTAACAGTGCTTGCATTGTTGCGTTTCGTTCGGTCAGTGAGAGCGCCGGAGACCCATCTCCCCTCCCCTCTCCTCTCCTCTCCTTTTCCCTCCCCTAACCCTTCCCTCCGAAAGATGGCAACGCACTTACGACTCCTCTGGGGTTGTTAGTGTGCATGGATGGTGGTGATCACTTAACAGCAGGTGACCCACCTGTTCGTTTGCCACCAATGACATAAAAAAAAAGCAACCCAATAGTAGGTATGCCTAATACTGAGTAGCAAATTTACATTATATTATTACATTTACATTATGTCTGAGAATAGCCATATACCTAATTGGGACTTCTTAGTAATTTTAGAAGGTTCCTTGTTGTTATATTAATTAGTAAAAAAAAAACAAATAGGAACATGGCTGTGGCAAGAATAGATCATAAAGCATAGAAACAAAGGAGTGGAATGCGTTATTCAGGTGTTGAGTGAACCCCAAGCAAAGGATAAGCAGGAACTCTGACGATTGCATTTTTAAAATTGTATTTGAAATTAGTACAAATATCCTAAGTTATAATTCAAAACATAATGTAGTAGTCATTATGAATAGAAAGTGGTTGATATAATTACAATTTTTTTAACTAGTAGTTAGCTTAAAACAGGTACCGTTTCAAAACAGCAATTACTATTGACATTTATGGAATGTTGTCATTGTATCCACATATACGATTGCAATAACAACATCCATTAGGTAAGACTTTATATTGGTGATGGCAAAATGCAAAACACCGGAAAAATATTGTTAAAATGATTGTAAAACAGTTATATGCAAACATTTTATCAGTCTGTTTACGACAGACTCGCAGGCCGGCATGACAGCAGCGACCGGCCATGGATAGTGTCTCTCGGTGGTCGCCATTGTCACGTTATTTTCACTTCTCACAATCGGATTTGTATGAAAAAGGCTCGTCTATTTTTGGTTATCAATCCACTTTCTAGATGGCACTGTTATATAATGTTTTTGGCAAGTTTGATAACAAAAGATGGTGGATGACAATTAATTTTGACATTTCAAACTGACAACTTTCAAATATTTGTTGTCATTCACTTTGTTTACGTATCTGTTAGGAGAGTGTGCTCTCTTAAATTTTCTTGCCTCCCACAAACGATTTTATCTATCTCCGGATCTACTTATAAACATTAACTCCTGCATATACATACTTGGATTTAGATTTGACTTTAACGATTAATATATTAATTACAAATAAAAATGATCAAAAACTTGTATATGATTTACGCAGTACGCTGTATTCATACATATATAGCTATAAATGTACATTTATAACCAATATATATTAGTTCCAAACTCGTATTATAGAGGCGCTGATTGGTAAGAACGAGTGCTCTATTTATATAACGTACTCTGTGGCCATTGTTTTTGGATTGTACCTTTTTGTCATTTTGCCGTGCCACAATAAAAAAAGACATTTCTTCGTTTTCTTAACTAGCTTCTGCCCGCGACGTCGTCCGCGTGGTGCAGTTACTTTGGGCTAACCCTAACTTTAACTCGCGACTTCGGTTACATAGGTGAAAATATGTTTAAATAATACGTACTTTAACCCAGATTTTGAAACATGATTTATTGGTGCTCCGCTCTAATTAGTCTTAGTGTGATGATATATATACCTTCCTCGATAAATTAGCTATCTGACACTGAAATATTATTTTTAATCGAACCTGTATTTCCTGAGATTAGCGCGTTCAAGAACACAAACTCTTCAGCTTTATAACAGTAATAGTATAGAAGTATGGATTTATACTTAGCACTAACTACTATTTTCAATAAATATAGTTCCCGGTAGACTAATTATTCTATATAATGTATACTCTCAATTCTAGTTCTTATACTGCTAGTTTATGTAAGAATTAACTGTATACTTCGTACAGATAAATTTTATGTGGTAATAGTAACTGTTTATTGTTTACACAAAATCTACGATTATAGTACAATTTTATTCAGTTAAAGTCCGTCTTTTTAATGTACTTCGTTAGTGACGTCACAAATTTGTCATCTAAACAACATGTTAGTAACCACATTCTTATTATACAGTCAACTCATGACTTTTGGCTTCATTTTATTATTAACTACAATACATTGACGTAAATATAATACTTGTATTGTTATTAGCCGTGTTTAAAATATTCAAAAGTGTAAAAGAGATAAAGTATATAAAAAAAGTCGAGGAATACACGAGGACTGCCGACAGAAGTGAAAACTCAAAACAATGAAATGAATGTGTTCTCTTTTGAATTTTCTTATTAATTATAGGTTGAATGACAATATTAAAATTTCAGAATTTGTTTATTCAAATTATTGACCACACTAATATATATACACCATATCTATTGACACTCAGAACACTCATTATATACATTTTTATAAAATATACTAATCAATTAAACGTATGAGCTGCAAATTATAAATATTACATGTACATAGGCCCCTATATTACACGTCGCTAGTCTGGCTCAAGCCGCGCAAGCGCAATACGAACGATCACGCTTACTAGCATGTCATGACGCGAGATTATAAATTTATTTCCTGCCAAAAATACCACTCAACGCACCTAAAGAAGTTTTTACTTCAATAATATATATTTTTACACATAACTCACTGTTGCACATGGCTTTTCTCGCACTAGTGTTGATTTGTCGTATATCTCGGGAATTTTAATGAAAATTGTGTACCCATGGCGATGTGTATGCAAAATTTCATGACGGTATATTTAGTATTTATACCGTGAAAGCGTAAGAAGCAAACACATTTACATTCACGTTTATAATAGTACCTAAGTACTTAGAATGTATAAGTATGAAAATGTATCGTACTTATTTTTATTACAATTTTTTATAACACCGTTTATTCTTTCACGTTCTAATAAACTCAACCACACTGCTTATCTAAAGTTAGCACAAGTTGAAATCCTTACGTACTGTAAAAGGTATATTTATTTGCTTGTTTTTTCGTTTGAATATATAAGAGAAATTATATATCACTAAACTGATATTGATATGAACTTTTTGGGATGTAAGGGGAGTCAAATAACATCTAATCTAAGACTTGAAACATCCAAACCAACCTTACCTGCACGTGGTGCACCCTGCTGAATAACGAACGAGGCAATGGCGAAAGTGGGGCGGTAGGATTTTAAAGCCTGACTGAGTCGCAACCACCATGTATATGGCGGAAAAGCCCGTCATAGTGATTCGCTTTAGCGGGTTGTGTTTCGGGATCAGCCTGTGCATATCCAGCTTTTCGCAGTCCGGCATGACAGCGGCGACCGGCGATGGATAGTGTGTCACTCGGTGGTCGCCGTTGTTTCTGGATTGTACTGTGCTTACCATCAGGCACAGTGCAGTCATTTTGCCGTGCTACAATAAATAAAAAAAACAGTCTTGGTGTATTTACATGTTCTCTGGTCAAATTTTAATATATCCTTTGTTACATTAGATAATGTATAAAATAACTTATGAAGTTAAACGTAAATTAAATGTACAAAAAATGACTACCAGTACATTTTGTGCAATATTTCACGTAAATAATTTAATATTAACCGATATAATGCATAAGACGATTTATGATTATAATTTACTAAAAAACAGTAATTAGTCTCCTATTGTTCTATAGTTCACGCGAACGGAGCCGCAGGCACAGTTAGTTTAAATTAATATTTAAAAAAGAAAAGATTTAACGTTTTGCTTGTCGTGAATAAACTCAAATATGTTTAAAGGATTTTAAAAAAATATTTCACGTTTCAAAACTATATTATAAGCGTGTACACGGGCTATATTTTATTTTCAAAATCTGTAACAATAGAAGTCGTGAGTCAGAACTAGTTCTTTATAAAATTTGTACAGGACCACAAGCGGAAACTATTATTTTTACAAGAGGGCATGCAGATATGTATAATGTAGGTAGGATTTATTGAATATTCATTAATTTATACGTCATTTGGGATAGTACGAAAAACGTGACTTGACTTCCGTATCAACATACTAATAGAATATCATGGGAATTTATTTAAAAAAATTATCATAATACGCGCCGTCCCTCACGTACGCACTAAAGACAAAAAATGTACGAGTATATACTTTTTTATCTATACATACAATAAAATTGAAATGTCTGCATGTACATAGTAACAACGCTTTACTGGCTGGATATGAAAGTATACACGCACTTGATAACAAAAATCTAGTAATTTTGTCCGTCTGTCTGTTTGTTCCGGGTTATCTCCGTAACGGCTGGACCGATCTTGACAGGAATTTCACTCACAGGTAGTTTAAATTATAGTGACATAGGCTATATATATGTATATAGCATATTACTTTTAGAGTAGCTTTTTGCCTCAGCTTCGTCCGCAGGGCTATCTCCAAAATGGTTGGACTGATTTTCATGAGATTTTTACTTACGCATAC
The DNA here is from genome assembly GCA_015888305.1 of Antheraea pernyi. Classification (NCBI taxonomy): domain Eukaryota; kingdom Metazoa; phylum Arthropoda; class Insecta; order Lepidoptera; family Saturniidae; genus Antheraea; species Antheraea pernyi. The sequence continues at coordinate 1,376,450 of MU158811.1, read as the reverse complement.
CTTATAAAAACCCGCGACTTCGTCCGCATGAAATTTAATAAAAATAGTGTAAGTGTAAGTGCACATATGTTTGTAGTCAAGATATAATAACCTCAAGTTGACCTCAAGGTTTCTGATAACCTTTTCCAAGGATATCTACTTGATCTTGTAACAGTAAATAATGTATTGTGCATATAGTAATTAAGATCATTTGTCGGTCAAGTTCATACGAACTCGGCCTTAATAAATTTCATTAATGTGTGATGCACCCATAATGTATTATTTCGTTCTGAAGTAGCAGCAGCCAGCCAATTCCGATTGAATTTCACTACAGAATAGTTAAGTTCGGTTCTGCAATTGTAAGTATCTCATGATAGAGAACCTCCATGAAAATCAGTGCAACAAAGAAAAACCTATACGTAAAATATTATTTACTGCCCAACTATCTATAATATTATCTCTGTCAAGTTGGAAAACTGTTGTCCAGTATCTAATGACGTAGTTAGTAGAATCTAGTATATTTTAGTTTTACATAAAACTGCCATCTATGGACAATATTAGTTATTAATTTCTGTTCAGGCTTTAAATTCTCTATAAAGTACAAAGTTTCTTGTAATTTCGCAAGATGTCACTATTTACAAATGTCACTATTCCTATATATAATATTTTGCAATATTGTACATGTTGGTCCCAACATATGTATAGTATAATTTATGCAAGACTTGTATATTTACAATGTTCGTTATTACGAACAAAAAATCGGGTTTGAATATTACGGAACATAACTACCAAGCTAACCCATCGGGTACTGTTGTTTACTTTTTTCGGTTGTAATACGGATTAACATAAAATAATTCTTCTATAAGTAATTCAAGCTTCATGTCTAATTACAGGTAGGACTTGGAAACTTTGTCCTGTAAGCTCCCATCAAAGACCAAGTATGAAAATCATAGTTTCAACCAACCAATACTAATACCGGTATACCGGTATTGTGTACATTGGTATATTTCTTTTAAATTGATTTTTAGCATCCTTGGCCTGCCAAAAGTAAAGCAGTGTATACCAGTCAGTTACTGTTAGGTTTGTAAAGTCGACATAATAAGCGACGATCGTCGCCCCGCTGTATTGTAGATTTTGTAGGTGATTTACATTTTTTTTAAATACTTTATATCTTTTAGCGTTAGACCACAATCTCATGTGATGTTAAATGACGACGTGGTTAAAAGATGGTAGAACGCCAAACCTAGAGGGGATTAACTCTTAAGCGCGTGTGCCGGAACACACCAACAGGTGCTTGGTGACAGATTCTAAGCTAGCCGGGCGGATTCAGAAAAAAAACCTACTATCATGCTATGGTATCGTCATTATATTTTCCTTCACCGACAGCTCCAAGGATACGAATCTACGTCCATCGACGGTATATCCAACCATTATCGCTTAAATGTACTGTTACATTATACTATGATTCTCATCAGATTCAATGACGTCATTTTATTATGCAATAAAAAAATAACACCAGGCTTCGAACCCGGCAACTTCGTTATGTAAAAAACAACCTATTATAATCATGTTTCAATTACATTCAATATATTTCATTGCGGTCGGATATTTTCTAATGACCGTCTAATTTTCTACCACCTTTTGAAAAGTTGAAAGTCTGTCTATTGTCCTATTTTTTGGCAGATTCTATATTATTTCTCGGGCGACGTCTTTGAAGTCTCTTTTTTTTAAATACCTAGATCACAAATGGTGTATCACGTTTTTAAGTAAATTTCATGATTTAGTAAAAACAGTTCATACGAACAAATAACAATTTTAAATACACATTTTATATAAGAATTATGATTTACAATATACAATTTGTTACTTTTCAAAATTTTGTAATGAATCAGAGTTTTTGAAGATTTTGCTGACAACAGTATGTTGACCTGCGACTCGGAATTTTTCTCGGGTTCTTAGTCTGTGGTATAGTGGTTTATATATTTTATTCATAATCTTGTGTTATTTGACTCTATATTTTATAATATTTATGGGATTTTACTTAATATAGTTCGGTTATTGTGCACAAGTGAAATTCTGAGATGCCACAAAAACTCCAAGGAAAGTTCTAACCAGAGGGCCACCATTTTGTTAGAACATTGAAGTTATCGCAAGACACATGTAATATCACCTACTCGACAATGACAATAATACTCTTGACAAAAATAAAACAAAACGACCTGTGCCTCATGAGATCTACATACGTTTATATGGAGTTTTGATCAGTCCGGAGGTTAATGCTCAATTAATTCATATTACGAAGAAATTGTAATCATTATAGCAATACGGTTTTTATGTCTACTCTCCAATTCTTTGTAAACTCATAATACCGTTTGATGATGACAAACAAAATTCTGTTTATTCATTTGTCACGTATTATTTATCTAAACTGTTGTACGGAAACCGGTCCATGAAAGCAGTTTAAAATCAATTTAAAGACCACAAAGTGTATCTTGCGGTTTATATTAGGGAAAAGTTTTATGTAATCTTTATCAAAATTAATAAATAGTTCTTTTAAGACTGTTTGCCTGCATCGAACTCGGAATTTCTTTCACCCAGCTTACTTTTTTTTCGGGTTGGACAATAAATAATCGAAACTAAGAAGAGTATTTAGGATACGACAATCGTAGGCACTGAAGCGTGACAAGTTTACATTAGAAGTAATATTCATATAGTAACACGCGTAGGTGTCTTATTCCAGGATCGGCCGGGGTGTATTCTATTTAATTAACCTAAGTGGGAGAATGTCTATAAACAACTACCGTCATGTATAGTGACTTTCGTCAATCTTTTTGATAATGTTGGCCGCTCCTACTCTTAATATAGCAAAGAGTGTAACACAGAACAAAGTAAAAATTTGATTATAGAAATCTAAATTCAGCATGTGAGAGTATTTATCTTTAAGTTGTTTCGATGTTATACATGTGATACATATTTATACCTAAATATGTGTAACATGTTTTGTTTCACATTCATTCTTACCAATTTGAATTAGTAAATGTACGCGAAGTCCGAAAAAATTATACTCAAAGCGATCAAAATCATTAGTGAAAACTGTATATCCAGCTCGTGTGACTTGTGTACCGCATGACAGTGACGACTGTTAATGACTTGTGAATCTCTCGATGGTCGCCATTGTTTGTATATTACACTATGCTTACCATCAGGTACAGAGACATCATTTTGCTGTGCGACAATAAAGAGGAATCTTGGTCCGGTACCCTATATGTGATCTTCCATTATTCCAAGTATGACAATTAACTCCACGCTAAATGGGGTGGAAATAAAATAAATGTCAGTTGGTAAATAAGCTCTTTGTTTCCGTTCGTCTTCCGGCTTTTACGAGCAATTTTCAATATGACATTTTCGATATGAACGCCATTAAAGAATACCTACTTTAATGTATATAAAGTGATATTCATAATTGCTTCGTCAAGCATTTCACAGTATAAAAGGTGATGCGATTATCATCTGTTCGCATTAACGCTCTCTCGTTTACATTCTTTAGGTCACTGAAATTTCTATAATTATGTTGATTGTATATATGTTTTTGTGTTTGTCGTGCGTCTTTGCTGATCAAGGACTCGGTAAGTGCTTTTTACACTGACTGTTCACTATTTATGTCAGTAAAAACAATGGAGAAATACTCGATATTCAGAATAGTGCTATGAGATGTTGTTATCGGAATTTAGTCAGGTAGGTAATTAACCAGCATAAAATGCATAAATACAACCAAGAAAACACTGTCTACACTTCTTTTATAAGGTGGTAGTCTAATGGTTTGACAAGTGGAATATCAATCCGATGTCAGTAGGTTCAAACATTACATTTACTAATTTAAATTGGTATCACTATCGGCTGACGGTGAAGGAAACCTGAACCTGAGAAATGTTCTTGTAGTAATACTGTATGTGGGAAAAATATAGAACTGTGAATTTCTCAGAGTTTAAAATCGCTAATACACCGTGGACTCGGCGTGGTGATTATATCCATACCTTCCTACGGGAAGAGGTCTATGGCCTTGAAATGGGTCTCTTACAGGCTGATGACGATGATAAAGTGATTATATGATAAATACTGGGATAAGTTGGTATTTTTGATGAAATAATAAATAATCCACAGCGCAGCTCTTTTTAAAGCCTGCCTAATTAGCTAAAAGCCCTCGAGTTGAAAATCTATTACAGAGCACTTATAAATGTATTCCGGCAGCTACATTTACGAGGCAGTCTTCCTCTAGATTTATCGTATTTAATATCCTAGGCATAGTGTCATTTAATAGGTTAGACTATGGTCAAAAGCAAGTTTAAGATTCACCTGTATTTAATTGGAGTTAGAGTAAATATGGCATGTAATGAGAACAACAATGGGCACTGTTGATCAATCCTTATCACTCGATGTTCTCCGATGTTCTATGATAGTACGTACCACCGTAAAAAACAATAATTGTAATTTGTATTTACCTTTAACCAATCGTAATCAAGATCATTTTAGATAGAGACCCTAAAGATAACGGTACTATATTTTGTAGTATTCGGCGAACCTAACACCGTACATTTTTAAACCTTTATACTCTATTGTGCAAAACCATAGAGTAACAAGCCTACGAGTAGTTAATGTAAACGGTTTCATAATTCTATGTGCAAAACTTGTTATGTGTCCACACTTTACGAGTTTTTTTGTATGTTAAATAGTATGATGGATTTTAGCATGAGGTGTCGTTATATTTGTTTCAATTTTGAGTGGTATAAACTGTTAAGACGGTTGTGATTAAAAAAAAGGGTGGATTTGTATACGGATTTTGTTTTTTATTAGAATAAAAGCCCAATGTAATTAATAGTAAAATGAAAATTGAGTATTTGATTTATTTTGAGGGGTCATCTATAAATCACATCACAAAAAATACACTATTTCGGTTCCCGCCTCTCACAAATATTTAATAATGAAATAATAATAAGTAATAATTAAACAGTACTTTTAAAATTAGTAATATAATTATACTTACAATACTTTGATCATAGAATCAACAATAAAACAAACATTTTATACAATTTTAAGATTATGTCTACATGTCACTCTACTAACCCCAATCAGCAGCCTGTAAGAGACCCACTGCAGGGCCATAAGCCTCTTCCCGAAGGAAGGTTTGGGTATAATCACCACGCCAGCCCACGACGTATTGGCGATTTCAAACTAAGTTCTATATTTTTCCCACATACAGTGGTACTACAAGAACATTTCTCATGTTCAGGTTTCCTCACGATGTTTTCCTTCACCGTCAGCCGATAGTGTTACCAATTTAAATTAGCAAATGTACGTGAATTCCGAAAAATTCGTTGGTACACGCCGGGGTTCGAACCTGCGGTCATCGAAATAATATTTCACCGGTCAAACCACAAGGCCACCACGACTCCCACCACTAACTCCAAACCCCCTCTAAAATGTTTCGTATTTTATGGATGAGCTTTACATCATTGGTAGACGAAGCGAAACGATGCGATTCTGAATAACCTTTGTTGATAATAAATTCTCTTATTTAGCTTTTTTTTACAATAAACAGGAAATAATTTTATTCTCCACGTTTTGTAATTTTGACGATGTTTACATTATTTATAGCTAGGTTACAGCCGCGGCTTTAATTGTAGCGATGTTTTACTTATTTCGATTTTAGTCCACGATGAGTGTCAACAACTTTTTTGATTGAATTTTTAAATCTTGTGTACCCGACTAAATAACTCTAAAGTAAAAATTCCGTAGTAGCTAGTGGTTCACTACAAATAACTTAAATGACGTCCTTCTATTATATTACGTTACATATCGCTTTATTTAATCTATACATATACTAAGAACGTAAGTATTTGAATATATCATGACTTATGTTTATATAATAATAACAATGTGTTTTATAAAGCTGATCTCAAAGGAAATCAATAAAACTTGTTTTATTTTCTTTTTCTGAGAAACAACAAGGTCACCTCATTGACTTATAGACTTTAATTTATTTTTCATAAAAAAATTACAAAAATACATTATCTTCTTTATATGTAAGAAAGTAAATCGAACGAGTCTGTACTTTTTAGTTTTTTGTGAAAAAAAAAATGTTGGAATAAGTAATAAAATACATTTCAATCATTTTTAGAAATGTCTGTCTGTCGGTCTGTTTGTATGAACACGCATCACTGCTACAGTACAGGGTTCACGATAAAACCTCATGAAGAAAATCATAAAGTATATCCTCGAGTAACATATAATCTTTGTTTCAATCTATGAAAATTATAAAAATCGGTTCACTCTGTTAAAAGTTATTGTAATTTTAATGCCGACACGACTTAAGTACGAGTGAAAAGTAGATAAATAAATGGACTTAATACGTTCAGATGATTTTATGAGTTAATGTTTTCTTTACATTAAGTTCTATGTGGATGGAGCTGCAGGCTCAGCTAGTTCTAAATATACATACTAAGTAAACATAACACAGAACAAACAAACAAACAAACGTCCAATCCTTGTCTGGCTATTTATTAAAAATTTACCGCCACGCCTAAAGTATCATAGTAGCTTGAAATTGTACTGTTTTTGACTTCATAAAAGCATAATGTAGGTATATATATATAGACATAGGTATTTTTGTATGTTAAGGTATCATTGACAGTGACCTCTTTGCCATTTCACGTCTCACATATTTATTCAATTTTACCTCATGCGTAGTTCTTTTGTTCACTTTATATTGTACTTTTATTCTGCGAAATCTGCCTGGGCATCGAACCCGGAACTGGCAGCACCGATTATTAAGGTATATAACCATGTGTGGTAATGACTTATTACTGTTTAAAGTTCATTGAATAAGGAACTGGTTTAATATTTCATGGTCATAAGTTCACGAGTTGCAAGGTTGAATGATGCATAATTAATTAAGGCAAACAAGAACAAAAAAAAATAAGGAAAAGAGATGCTCTACTACGAATAACTTCAAGAAAGTGGAATGTCCTATTTTTTTTTGAGGCTAGTCAAATTCAGTTTTATTGTGCGCCAATAATTTGCAATAATCCAAATTAATCTGAATATTCCTAGGTTTGACTTTTATTCTGACTATTAGATTCAATTCAACGGAATCGGATACGCAGTAAAGGCGGTAGTAGAAGGTCGCCCAGTTTGATGCCCATACGCTAGTTGCCATTTCAGCTGAGTGGTTTCCACGCTATCCACCAAACTCGGTGAAGCTATAAAGGCCCTTCAGGCTAATAAACTTAGTTAATTCTAAAAAGATAAACAATTTGGCTAGACTATAAATAGGCATAGGAGGACGCTGACTGATCTAAGGGCTGTGCGTTCTATTTATGATTCATTGTTTACAATTATATTATATAGTGTCCACTTACGATCGAGTGATACTGTCTTAATTGCACTCTCCCGTATGTTCTGTGATAACTATGTCCCTGAGCGCCGATATTTTTACCAAGTTTACTTCGTACACTCGGCATTTAAGAACTAGTTAGACACATCCAAATTTAAAATATGTGTTGCTTATATTCATAAATATTTTATTTGTTTTCCATAAATTTTGTAGTTGCGCAATAGCTTAAGTTCGCAATATTCTAGTCTTATTACATTATGATGGTATGTAAAGTAGAATAAAAAAACGAAGTGTACCTCAACTCATATTCATATATTATCATGTAATTAAATTAAAATGTAAGTCATATTTAGGACATACTGGAATACGTCAAAGGAAACGATTAGATAGATAGAGATTAAAGATACAGCCTCGGTCTAGTTCAAACGCTAGGTAATGCTGTATCTCGCAGGGTAAACCTTTTAGGGTGAAATCTATAAAGCGTACTCATACCTTATCTTTTGCTCAAATTAAACTTTGTTAAGAAGTTATTCAGCGCAATCTTTGGTTCCGAATTTATAGTCTAAATATGCTTAGCTTTATTTCAATACCGCGTCGAGTCTGTGAAATGTATTTTATTGCAAAAAATAAATTGAACCATGCATGTTCAAAGAACATTGAAAAAATGAAAGAAACAAGTCAACCTGAGTTAATAAAAACAATGGAAGGACTCTTATGACATTTCTGCAATGAAGGATCGAGTCAATAATAAGCAAATGATAATGATAATCAAAAAAGTATAGAAATGTCAATGTTACATTATTATTTTGTCATACTTATTTTTTATTCGCATAAGTAATACCAAAGTTTTACGTAAGTCGTTGAATTGATGACCTGAACTTAGCTTAGCTCAAGCTAAGTTAATGTTAACCTTGCGACTACAATTTTAAACTGTCGAGTTAAGACTGAGATAAGTCTGTATCTTATTCTATCTTATTTTAATGGTGGTAGAGCCACGCTGAAACTATTATTGGTTTCAGCATGAATGGGTCGGCTCGCCCGGGGAAGTACCACCCTCTCATAGAAAACCGACGTGAAGTAACAGTGCTTGCATTGTTGCGTTTCGTTCGGTCAGTGAGAGCGCCGGAGACCCATCTCCCCTCCCCTCTCCTCTCTCCTCTCCTTTTCCGTCCCCTAACCCTTCCCTCCGAAAGATGGCAACGCACTTACGACTCCTCTGGGGTTGTTAGTGTGCATGGATGGTGGTGATCACTTAACAGCAGGTGACCCACCTGTTCGTTTGCCACCTATGACATAAAAAAAAAAAAAAAATATTCAAATAATGTTATTATTATTTCAGCTCCCTTCATCACGCCATGTCACGAGTCTGACTCCAAATGCATGGTATCGTCAGCGCAGAGAGCCGTTCCGGTGTTAGCTGCCGGGATCCCAGCCCTGGGTATTCAGGTCCTGGACCCTATGTCCGTCGAGCGCGTGAAGACGAGTCAGGCAGGTCTTGACATGGATTTTAGAAACACCACAGTCAAAGGCTTGCGGAACTGCGTTGTTATGGGTTTGAAGTGAGTATTGTAATTTACAGTGACGTTTGACCAGAGTACTTGGCATCAACCCCGAGAGTTATCGAATATGTCTAAGCTTTCTGTACAATCAGTAAATTAGTAATGGATTAATATGATATGAAATCTGGATTTATTTGAAAGTCTTTGTACGTATGTCGTGGTAGTCTAGTGGTTTGACCAGTGGAATGTCAATCCCATGTCCACAGGTTTGAACCCCGGCATGTACCAACGAAGTTTTCGGAATTTACGTACATTTACTAATTTAAATTGGTAATAACACTGTCGGCTGACGTTGAAGGAAAACATCTCGAGGAAACTTGAACCTGAGAAATGTTCTTGTATGTGGAAAAACATAGAATCATGGATTTCTCAGAGTTTGAAATCAGCAATACTGGGCTGGCGCGGGTGATTATGCCCATACTTTATTTTGAAAAGAGGCCTACGACCCTGCAGTGTGTCTATTACAGGGTGACGATGATGATGCCCATATATGTGTATAGAATAGCGCAAGGGGCTCAGACGCGAGGAGGTCATCTCGCAGAAGGAGACGGCGGAGAGGGCCCGCGAGGTAGATCCTCTAAGTGATCCTCTCCTCGGCGCTTTGCCCGACTCCTCCCGCCACCGTAGTCGGACCTGAAGGGATGGGCCGGGGGGCTCATCTCCTCATTGCACAGGTCCAGCGGACGAGGGGAGGCAGCTGGTGTGTACCCAGTCTGCCTCTCTATAGGTAGGAGCCCGGCGGTGACCTTCCGCCGGGCGGACCGTTGGGGCGGCTGTAAAAAGTCGATTAGCACTGTACGATCCCTTGCCGCCCCAACAATCACAGTCTGTCGGTACACCGTGGGGTTTTGGTCTGTGCGAGTCGGAGATAAAAGGGAGGGTGGCGTATCCATAAGGGATTTCCCCACGTTAATAAAAAAAAGGGGCTTAGACGAATTATATAGAAGAAGCGAGAAAGGTATACTGAATGGACTACATACCTATATACATTATGGACTATTTTGAATGATTAATAGCCGTAGTCGAAGCCTTGTTGAGATCTAGATTTGTTTCTTTCAAACATTTTCTTTTTAATTTGTACTACCTAGAGTAACTTTCATTTTTTCTACAAAACCTCTGATTACGTACTTGGGAGAAATTGCCTTGTCGCATTAAGCTCGCAAATGTATAAACAAGAAGCGTATTAAAGTATTCATCAATTCTTGTAGCAATATGTCATTTTTATTTCGAGATTTGACAGCGACCACGAATATTCCAAGACTTCTTGCAACGTTTGGTTTACGGAGGCCTTATTTACGCCACTATGTAAGGACTAATGGCTTTTCTGCCTATAGTAACTTAATAATGTAAGGTATTTCTTTACAGACGCCATAATCTAAAGACGCTTTTGGATTTAAAATGCTCAGTTATGTTGGTCGGCGACTACACACTCGGTGGGAAATTGCTCATATTGCCCATCGAAGGGAATGGAAAGTACAAGATCAAAATACGTAAGTTTTTTCTTATTGTACAATATTTTTAGAGTCCCTACAACTCCAGTTATTGTCTTATTGATTATAGAATACGAAATGCTTAAATGCCTCTATGGTAACTACGACCCTTGTTGTATGGTTGGCGCAACGCAGCCACACAGAAGTGGCACGCCCTACCAACTATATTCAATCAGGGCGGGTTCTTATACAGAAGCAATATCTGTTTAGTGGTAGTGAGAATCCTTCATTTAATTTCCACAATATGCTTCAGTTTTCTTTGAAGTTAAACGTTATTGTGTAACCAGACAAAGTTGAAATGGCATTTTCTAGTACTTACATAGTAATTCATAATCACTAAGCTGAAAATTTAGAGGGGATCCTGTCCTTGCATTGCAATGACTGTTCTTAAAAGATATTTCAATTTCTAGGCACAAAGTATAATCATCTACAACCACGCGGTCGCTTACAGTCCAGCTGGATTGTAGTCAAATATATTTGCAGGTGATATCCTGGTGAAAATTGTGTTAGAAGCCGGTGTGAGAGTGGAAAATGGTAAAAAGTATTGGGTTATCACTAAATGGCAGCATTCGGCGAAAGTGCAGACTAGCGTGGAATTCCAGTTTCAGAATTTGTTTAATGGTAACAAACAGCTTGGTAAGTACCTTTCGAGAAACTCTGACTTCTAGTACCTATGATCATTTTGTCGTATAATAAATTTATACATTAAAAAAAACTTAAAGTGAATTGTTTCCCGGGCTATCCTCAGAAACCGCTGAAACGATTTTCATGGAACTTTTACAGGTTTTAAAATTATAATTACATATTATTTTGCTTTATAGGGATGTATTAATAAAATTAAAAATAAAATACAGTCATAATATTATATAATATATATTTGACCTCTGTATATGCACTACATACCTACAAAACTATTTGATTGACAACAATACCGCTGGTTAGCTGGAAGAAAATGCTTTATAGCATTAAGCTCGCCAGTGTACAAATAAAAAGTGCAATAAAGTATTTATTCATTCATTCATTCATAATAAATTATTATCAAGTGTGACTGCAAGATAAAATAATATCTGTTGTGAGTTTGCCTTCATATTGCTCAGACTTTAGAGTAAAAATATAAAAACTTAGTATAAAGAGGTCATATAACTTGGTCACGGATGACGAGATATTTTCTCATTGGAATTGAAAAAAGAGAAGATAGACACAAACTTGCGTGTGTTAGAACGAGACAATATGAGCTCATAGTAATATATACATATCTAATGATGTAAAATTTTTAACGACCATTTTTATATTGAATTATTTTGATTATCGTGCACTATGACTGAATTAATAAAAATGCTAGCATCTGCCAGCGACTTCGCGTGCATTAAGACAATCCTACTGACTCTAGCTACAAAGTATGTATTCCCAATTTACAAAATTATATGAAAGTTGGTGCAGATGAAATACCTTTCTTTCAGTATATATTTTCATATTTGTAAGTGTATTATTGATAATTTTTATAGACAATAAATCTTTATGTATATAATTATTCTGTCCGGGTGTATGTGATTAAACTCCACTTAAACGGCTAGACAGATTTTGATGAAAATTTTTGTGTTTTATTTTGTATGTCATGTATGTAATCATGGTGGATGCTAAGTAATCACCATCGTCCATAGAAACTTGCAACACCAGAGAAGTCGCAAATGCGTTGTTAGCCTGTGTTTAGGGGAGGGGGAATTTGGGAGGGGGATGAGGAAGGCGATAGGGAGGGGGGAGGGGAGGAGGGTATCCGGCGCTCTCACTGTCCGAACGAAACGCAATAATGCAAGCACTATTACTTCACGTGAAACACCCTCTCAGTACCCCGGGCGAACCGACTCGTTCATGCTGATATCAGTAATAGCTTCAGCTTGGCTCTACCACCTACATTCAGTTCGTACACGTTGTGTTTGTTCAGGTGGATTCAAGAATGGTTTAGATTCACAATTAGACCCGATAGGTGGCGCTGCAGTTGAATTTTAGGATTCTTTTATTATCAAGGCAGGGCAGCGTCCTCCGGGACCGCTAGTCATTACATAGTATAAAAAAAGTCCCCTACCGCGTCTGTCTGTCTGTCTGTTCGCGATAAACTCAAAAACTACTGAACGGATTCTCATGCGGTTGTCACTAGTAAAGTGGCTCTTGAGGAACGTTTTCGTATATTATTTGTCAAGAATTTTTTTATAATCAGGGCGGGACAACGTCTGCCGGACCCGCTAGTTCCAGTATAAATTATACTTCCTGGGTACAAAATTTCATCAAAAGATGTCTTATTCAAATTGTTTAAAAATTGAATATATTTCTATAATTTTTATTCATTTTCTTTAAATATAAAAGCAGTATTAATAATGTTTATACTGTATTACTTTCAAGTAGCATATACTGCCCCTGTTTAAAATGTTATTAAAATATGTTGAAAATTAAATAATGTTTTTATGTTACTGTTACTAAGATACGAAATTATTACTAAGTAGTTTACACAATTCTAGTATTCCATCAATATGAGTAACGATATAAATTTTCCATACAAAATAACATTAGTATCAGTTAAGCTCTATTTAATTGAAATACGTAAATAGAAACAGACAGACAATTATTTTTATAAAATTATATTCATAATCTGTTGCGTTTATATTAGACTAGCAGGCCCGGCAGACGTTGTCCCACCCTTATTATAAAAAAATCCTTGACAAATATCATATCAAAACCTTCCCCATGAATCACTCTATCCACTGGTGAAGACCGCATAAAAATCCGTTCAGTAGTTTTTGAGTTTATCGCGAACAGACAGACAGACAGACGCGGTTGGGGACTTTGTTTTATACTATGTAATGATAATTAACTGTACGGATATAACTACAGATTTATTAATATTGGTTATTTATATTACAGCTGACTCGGTCCACGAGTTCGCTAACGCCAACTGGCAGGACATCTTCCAGGAGGTATCGCCACCAATAGTCAAAGCGATAGTTTCCAAGATTGTCGCGGAAACCACTAAATTGTTCGACAAAGTGCCAATAAACGAACTCTCTTTGGATTAGTCGATATATGTTATTAGTTATATGTGAACTAAAGACTGTATTAATATAGAAAAATAAATATATATGTATACTTTAATGTGGTTATAAATATTTGAACTACACCAGAAAATATCATATAATATTTTGTTTTTATGACAACCAACCTTCTACATAATACCAGTAGTATTATCGAGTGGGTCTATTACAAGTGTCTTGTGATAATTTCAATGTTCTAACAAGACGGTGGTCCGCTTGTTAGAACTTTCCATAGAATTCTTGTGATATCTCAGAACTCAAGCTCCGTGGTGTTATTTCCCACTCACTTCACTTCTACACAATAACCGAACCATATTACGTAAAATACCACCAATATTACATACTATAGAGTGAGGTAAATAGGATCATGAATAAAACATAAAATCCACTGCATGAAAGACCAAGATTCCGCCAAAAACTCCTCATATAATAGTTAGAGATAGGACACATCAAAATATATGTAATCCTTCAACGAACCGTGTTTGTGAAGTGGCTTGTGCAGATATGGATGAATTACTTATTCAAAATCAATAATACTTAATTGACATAATAGACGCTGAGAAGGCGCTTATGAATGTCAGGCTACCACCGGTTCGGACAAACGGCCCACTCATCGAGAAGAACCGGTAAGAAACTCGATCTGGTGTATCTTGACATCATACATATTAAAAAAAAAACATATTCGTTCGTTTTTGAAGAGTGCACAATCAAATTGAAAATCTGTCGCCAAGTGTCTGTTGGTATGCACTTGAGAGTCAGTTCCCCGTTACGTTTGAAGTATTTACCATCTTAGAGCACGTCGTCATTTATCAGATGGTCAAACGCTAAAACCCATAGAGTATATTTCAAAAAAAAAAAAACAAAAAAAAATTGTAGTCAAATTTCGAACACTAGACGATCACTAATATTTATGATTCCTCTTAAGTTCATATCACATCACCTAATGTATTAGACAGTTAATTACGCAATAGATAACAAGTTATTGGAGACGCATCATTATTCTGTTGTTAACCGTTATTATTATCGACAATAACAATATTGGGTCAGTTTATCATATGTATGACAGAGAAAGGTTCCAAACATTTGAAGTCATAGAAAGAAACGATGAATGTTCATTCATTATTTAAATTACAATATGATACAAAACAACAACTTATCCAGCAGCACAATAGTTAACAACCGTTCATAACAACTATTTTGTAAAATAAAACGTTTGTCGTTATTAATATATAACCGTTGTTGGCATTTACAGATTACTATATATACCGGTATAATGTTAATTTGATGCATTTATTATGAAAATAGCTGATCGCTGTCTAACAATACGTATGCTATCAAAAACAAAACTTGTAAATAACCAAGTCTCGCAACATAGTTCTTCTTCCGTATAAAGTTGTGAGATCCATGTAATATCAAGTTGGTTACTTTATGAAGTCCCTACTTAAGGGACCTTCTATCTTAAGTTATTACGTAATTAGCTAACCTAACAACATCTTAGAGTGACCATATTCATATTAAAAATCTTTTATGTTTTATATCAAATATATTTTTTACTTTTTGCTCGACTTGGCGGAGGCACTGCCGTGCCTACAGATAAACTTCCATTAAATTGAAAAATGTGTTGATCGATTTATGTTATATTGAAAATTAACAAATGTATATGTCATAGTGGGAGCATCCAGCAGTCGGAGCATTCAGTAGTCGAAATCATTACATAGTATAAAATAAAGTTCGCGATAAACTCAAAAACTACTGAACGGATTTTCATGCGGTTTTCACAGGTGTATAAAGTAATTCATGAGGAACGTTTCGGTATATAATTTGTCAAGGATATATTTTTAATCAGTGTGGGCCAATGTCTGCCGAGCCCGCTGGTTAACACATAAATTGTAACGCATATTTTTATTACAGAATCCTACAAAGATTCAAATTATCATAGATGTTTGCTAACACCGCCATCTATTATTTACTATGTTAATCAATATAGGCAATGTGTTGTTAATGCACTTCTATGTAATTATTGTTAATGTGGATTATTCTAAATTATTGAGTAATTTAGATTAGATTAAACTGTTGATAACTTCTAAGCATTCCATATGTTTATTCATATAAGCACTGATAGAAGTAACTACACGCCACACGACGCGAGACACCATCTTAAAAAATAGTGGCGTCGTGCCATAACATTTCTAACTTGATGTGATTCTTGATTTAAAGTAGACCTAAATTAGTGTCACGATAAATAAAATCGGACATGTGAAATTGCAATATAATTATTCTAGATTTAAGTAACATTTGGAACCTTTTGTTATTTATTAAAACCGGAAATCCATTCTATGTGCAGTCGAGATAGAATAGTAAAGTTGCTATTTAAAATGAATAACAATGTAATTAAAATATATTGACATTGTACTATGTTATTAGTATTACTTTGTAATTACTAGAATAATTGTCGATCTAAAATGAGTTTTATAGCAAATAAGGATTTGTAAAGTACTTCGGTTGTTACAACGGTGAATTATTTTATGATAATTAATGAATTAATGACAACATAATTATTCAATGTATGGTGTTAAAATAGATATTTATTTATAATTAGAATTATTAGCGAACATAAAGTGTAACTATGTACAACATCATAGATTAAGTACTTCCTTAAACTAAGACTTCCTTCACTTGGGTTGTCGGTAGGTGAAGGTAGGTGATTCCTTTATAAGTGCTTGTAAGAGGTTGTGCAAGGTGCATTATTCATTATTGTGTGTGAGATCTATCGTTATTGCCGCTAAGTGATAATTATTGTCTCTGAGGGCGTTGTCTCCGAGATTAATGTAAAATCATTATTAAAAGAACAAGAATCGAGGAAGTCGTCGTTTCATTTCATAGTCTCAGTCGTGTTGTGAAAATACATACAAATGGAGGACAATGACATCCGTGTACTCTCGGCTCTCTACGGGCTCTACATATATACTCCGACATGATTCTTTTTTATTTTTATATATCTAAAATCTTAAATCTCTCAAATAATTTTAGAACAATTTATTTGTTGTTTTTTTTATTATCCGATTATTTTAATTTGAAATAACAATATGACGCCAAAATACTTTCTGCTAGCATTTGCTGTATCTTCTTATGATTTTGATGACAACTTTTTTACATTACTACTATCGACTAAGTTGTTTGTTTTAGAGACTAAATGAATAATCAGGGTACTATTTATAGTGGGCGGGCAGTAAAATTTTTATACTTCTAATTTATTTAAATATATGTGTATATATGTATTGTCTTTGTTTATTCTATATTTGTATGTAAGTCTGTATATATGTTTTATCGTGTATGTACTAATATTTATTTTATTATTTATTTATTTTATTTATGTATATATTTGACCTCTGTATATGCACTACCTACAAAAATATTTGATTGACAACAAACAACACCACTGGTTAGCTGGAAGAAACTGCTTTATAGCATTAAGCTCGCCAGTGTACAAACAAAAAGTGCAATAAAGTATTCATTCATTCATTCATTCAATCACAGTTCCAACATAACTCATATTGCCTGGGCAGCGTAATTTGTGCCCTGAATTATCATTTAACCCATAACAAGCGCCTTAGTCGATATGAGTTCGTTTCTATAAGTTATCCGATATTAGATAACATTAAAGAATATAACTTTCAAAAATAATACCAACGTACAAATATTAACAAGAATCGTAAGTGTTTTTGTGAATCAATTATTAACAAATCTCTACTTATATCTTGTGTATATTTGGTAATCTAGTGACGTATTATAGTCTTATATACAACAAGTCATGAAACGCTGACAGAATTAACGAAAATACTCCATTGATGTAATAACTTGATAAACATTACCTTTGCTCTGTACATTTTGCGGTTTTGTCACAATATTTACAGGATTTACTTAACGTATTCGCGTGTTTGCATTCTATTGATGCGATGGAATTTACGCTGTTTGATACAGTGCGGCTCACGGTAGTTTGTCCCTACAGTGGAGGTCGGATATAGGGCACTAAAAATATTAAAGACGAAATTTTACAAAACTTGACTTTGACTCCTCTAATAAAAAGCAATAGAAATGCATCGATGCACTTTTTAGACTGGACTGGACTTAAGAGTAAACTGAATAAACCTGTTTACAAAGTATGAGAACCAACCTGAAACTATGAATATCTCGTGATTTTCGATAGTTTTCGTTCCCAAATTATATGAGTACATTAGCATGTTACCATTGTATGCCACAAGTACTCAAATTAAAAGAGGGCCATGTTTGCACTTTTTAGGACATAAAGATAGCAGATAAGCAAATAAAAAAAAAATGGAATATGAATTAAAAATCGTCGTGCAATCAAAGAAGCGAAATATTGGCGATCGCAATAATTAAAAAAAATATCAAGGCAGTCATAAGAACTGCCGAAGGAAGTGAAAATTCAAAACGATGGAATAACTGTGTTCTTTTTTTAATCAATTATAGTGTTAATTATTTCAATTTAATAATTTGTAAATTGAAATTATTAACATTAGTTTGGTTTTCACATGTATTGGCACTCCGAGCAATTAGTATGTACATGTTTTGCTTTTACTGCACAAACTCAATACATATAAAATTTCAATATTACATGTACCCCGGCCGCTATACTACGCCTCGCCAGTCTGGCGTAAGCGTAACACACAAGCATTACCAGGTCATCGGTGACACAACCCCATAAATGTTTCCCCTACCAAAAATCCCACAAAGCAGCTAAAGAAATTTTCATTTCAAAAATTAGAATTACCTTCTATTGTATTATTCGATGGAGTTGTTAATAATACATCATCTTCTTACCCTTATCCTACCAAGTCCGATCGAACCGTCGACTCGAGCGGTTGTCCGTTTTGCTGCGCGCGCTAAGTTCGATTTTAATACTCGTGATTTAGTGACGTCAGTTATTGTGTTGTTTCGATCCGGCACACCTGCGCTTCACAGGTGCGCTGCATCTGCGTTCTTTTTCTTGGAACTGAGTGAGACCTTTCCTTGTATTTATTTATTGCTTTATCTATTTCTTGGTATATTTATTTATTTACTCTTTTGTTTATCTATTTATTTACGTATTTCTTTAATTCTTCAGTGATTTATTTTTAAATTTATTTTTCTTTTTATTGTTTGTTTATTTAAGTAGTCTTATGTTATTTTTCCCCTGTCTCGCTCAGGTACTTATTTGCGTTGTTTTCCTATTTTGTTTAGTTTTAAACAGCTCCCTTTGATCCGGACTCGGGATAGTCCGTTAAATTCATTAAGGCGCGCCCCCCTGCCCCTCTGGCAGGGAGGTTTCACATGTCTTCCCCCGCCCCACTCCCCTCCTCAGGCCCCGGTATGGCCGCTGAACAAGAGATCAGTCTCTTAGAGACTGAGCTCATTAGCCTTCGCGGCTTCATAGCCACTATCTGTTCTCGTCTCGTAGACGATTACGATGCGTACGCTGCAAAGCGTCGCACCGAGCTCCCTCATTCCTCGAAGCCCGCTCCCTCGATCTATGCCAAGATCGAGGCTTCCAACAACTTCCCAACCCCAGCCGATCGCGATAGCGATGACTCCGACTCCGACTCCGGCTCCGACATGGAGCAAGACCCTCTTTTTTTTTTTTTTTTTTTTTTTTTTTTTTTTTTTTTTTTTTTTTTTTTTTTTTTTTTTTTTTTTTTTTTTTTTTTTTTTTTTTTTTTTTTTTTTTTTTTTTTTTTTTTTTTTTTTTTTTTTTTTTTTTTTTTTTTTTTTTTTTTTTTTTTTTTTTTTTTTTTTTTTTTTTTTTTTTTTTTTTTTTTTTTTTTTTTTTTTTTTTTTTTTTTTTTTTTTTTTTTTTTTTTTTTTTTTTTTTTTTTTTTTTTTTTTTTTTTTTTTTTTTTTTTTTTTTTTTTTTTTTTTTTTTTTTTTTTTTTTTTTTTTTTTTTTTTTTTTTTTTTTTTTTTTTTTTTTTTTTTTTTTTTTTTTTTTTTTTTTTTTTTTTTTTTTTTTTTTTTTTTTTTTTTTTTTTTTTTTTTTTTTTTTTTTTTTTTTTTTTTTTTTTTTTTTTTTTTTTTTTTTTTTTTTTTTTTTTTTTTTTTTTTTTTTTTTTTTTTTTTTTTTTTTTTTTTTTTTTTTTTTTTTTTTTTTTTTTTTTTTTTTTTTTTTTTTTTTTTTTTTTTTTTTTTTTTTTTTTTTTTTTTTTTTTTTTTTTTTTTTTTTTTTTTTTTTTTTTTTTTTTTTTTTTTTTTTTTTTTTTTTTTTTTTTTTTTTTTTTTTTTTTTTTTTTTTTTTTTTTTTTTTTTTTTTTTTTTTTTTTTTTTTTTTTTTTTTTTTTTTTTTTTTTTTTTTTTTTTTTTTTTTTTTTTTTTTTTTTTTTTTTTTTTTTTTTTTTTTTTTTTTTTTTTTTTTTTTTTTTTTTTTTTTTTTTTTTTTTTTTTTTTTTTTTTTTTTTTTTTTTTTTTTTTTTTTTTTTTTTTTTTTTTTTTTTTTTTTTTTTTTTTTTTTTTTTTTTTTTTTTTTTTTTTTTCGAACTGACTATGCTTTTGACCTGGCAAGGTCTTTACAACTTCACCGGACTACTAAGGATGAGCGCTTAGGGCACTCAGCCGATTTTGGTTTTGGGTAACATACACAAGGGTGCACGCACACCTCGGCTTGGGCTGTTTCCTGGAAAAAGACACGTCTGTCCTAGCTAACTATTCTAAGCTATTCATACATATAAATATTTGTGAACCATACAATCGAAATTGCAGTATTCACAAATGAATACGTGTATATCGGATTGAAACGAACTAAAACTATTCGATTCAGTTCGTTGAGGGAAAAATCAAAACCCTCCCACCATGTGTATGTATGTGCACGTGTGTGAGAGAGATGATTTCATATGTGTGTTCAAGTGATGTAGGTGAGTCACTGTATCGCGTAAATAATATCAAGAGGGCTCCGCGCGGGGACGACCTAGGCTCGAGATATTATTGAGAACCGCGAAGTGTGCGAGAACTAATAGGGATCGATTACAAAAGCGTGGGCGCAACACGCATTTTATAAGATTGAATTTAAATTTACTAACGGTGACGGCACCGAAGTCTAAAAATAGACATAACAAAAATTATTATTATTGTTTGACGGTTATTTTTAGGGGAAGATAGACGTAAATACGCGATTTACTCTATCTTATTTGAGTTATTTATTTTTTAACAGCATTGGAGTTAGGGTTGCCGATTTTAGAACACGAAACGGGTAAAAGACGTTTCGAATACAGAACGTGGTTGCAACTTAAGATAAAGGAGATTTATCCACGGTTTTTTTTTTTCTCGAACTGACTACGCTATTGACCCTGCAGGGTCTTTACAGCTTCACCGGACTACTAAGGCGAGCGCTTAAGGCACTCAGCCGATTTGATTTTTAGGTAACATACACAAGGGCGCATGCGCACCTCGGCTTGGGATGTTACCTGGAAAAAGTCACGTCTGACCTAGCTAACTATTCTAAGCTATTCATACATATATACATTTGTGAACCATACAGTCGAAATTGCATGATTCACAAATGAATACGTGTATATCGGATTGAAACGAACTAAAACTATTCGATTCAGTTCGATGAGGGAAAGCGTAGTCAGTTCGAGAAAAAATAAAAAAACTTATCCTACCAAAGTTAGATTCGCTTATATGTGCCTCTTTCTTTCTCCTCTGTGAGTTCTCATCTCAATATTCACACCTCTTATACGGGTATAATTCCTTAAACAATTGCTAATAGACTGTGATACTCTTAGTGGTTACTGTTATTTTTTGCTGAACCTTTTTTGCTTTTGTGTTGATACAATACTGTGCAACTATAGTTATCTACTACAATAAGATATGGGTTTTTATACAAATTTGGCAAAATGTCTACATTACTTTGATGGTAAATAAATTCTAATATAAGCTACTACATGTGCCCGCGACTATGTGTGTGTGAAATTTCAATTATAAAAACAGTGATTAAAAAAACCATAGGATTGTATTGTGTATTAAAATTAGATTTCAGATCAGTATCAGATTTCTTCAAAATGCGCCCAGTAGTTTTTGCGTAAATTTCTTCTCTTATGTGAAGTAAGATATACATATATACGAATGTGTTATATATGTAAAGCATGTCTTACATACATGTTTATACCAGTGTATAAACTATTACCATACCAAATTTCTTCAAAATTCGTCCAGTAGTTTTTGCGTAAATCCCGTAAAAACGCCAGCCATCTTTTTTTTGTTATTAATTCTAAGCCCCATATTTAATCTACATATTTCGTCCCGTTATCCTTTTATTATGTATGGATATACCTAGTTATAAATACACTATATCTAAAACGTGATCTGTAAATATCAAGGTATAAGCTTCAAGCTAAATGAACCTTGGAAAGGAAATAGTGGCTGTATAAATATTAGTTATGAGATAAATACAGACGGTTTGAATGCAAAATAGACGAGAGACGATTATACGAGTATGTACAAGTGTTCCTATATGTTTTTATACGATAAGTTTTTCCCCAAGATATAGTTAACCGCCGCTATATAAAGCAAATGGATTTTGTTAAATTCCGTAAAATATTGTTATTGTATCACTATATATTATAAATCAAAGTCCTCTGCCACGTCTGTCTGTCTGTTCGCGATAAACTCAAAAACTACTAAACGGATTTTCATGAGGATTTCACCAGTAGATAAAGTGATTCATGAGAAAGGTTTTGGGTATATAATTTATCAAGGTTTTTATTATCAGGGCGGAATATCGTTCGCCAGGCCCGCTTGTTTTATATTAAAAGAGAAACGGCTTTCGTTCAGTGTAAGCTTCCTTCGGTACTCGCGTTTATAGAAGTCAAAATAAATTGATTACATATAAACTAAAATCTATACACAAACCGTCAAAAAATATATATATGTGGTGAAGGTTTTAAATCCACTGTTACCCAAACGGTGTGGTAAAAGCGACACTATATATTATTTTTTTCTGGAATCATAGGACATAATCAGAGAATGATTATATAGAGAAAGATTACTAAGTATAAAATTAATATCTGTTGTTGGTGTATATGTACTACGAGATTCAGATTTCAAGTAGGACCGACTTCAGATTCCTCCAGAATATTGTATAGGTTATTTAAGTTCCCTTTCTAGTTACTTTGTGATTTATTCAAATTTATGATTCGTAGTTGTAAGTAGGTATAGTTTACGATGGGTTTGAGATATCTATAATGTTAAAAATAAAATGAACAAAAAAAAATAAAAGTCTTAGAACTACATTCCAAACTAATTTTTTCACTTGGCTATATTTTTAATCATTTTTTTTTTCTTCAATGAAACTGTATAGCGACAGATAATATTTTATATATAGTAAAAACAATTCACAATTCACAAGAATTAAACTTATAAAAGCATAGTAAAAACTAACTTTGTCATTTTAAGAAATCTACTAAAAGGATACATGTTTTTTTACTTTGAAATATAACTGTATACGCTCGTAGTTATTTAGGCAATAAAGTTAAGAACATGCAAATTCGGACAATCACCTTTTTATTAATAAAAAATGTTGACAATGTCTTTGACATCTGTTCTAAGTATTAATTACCATAAACAAACAGTATATTTTATTGTTATGTCGTTTGTATTAAATCTTCACATATCATTCGTCCGATAAACTTCAAGTGTGAGGTTAGTTTTATTTCAATATAAAACAAGTTTCGTCTTCGTTTTTATTGATTTACAAATGTTGTTTTTTAACCAATAAGCTGTAATATCTAAATAGATGTATTGTTAATTTGAGGTTGGGTAACCACAGCACACAATAGTTTCTATAAACGACTATTACAGGACTATGGTGCTTCAGGAACAGAATTGGAATGGTCTATGTGCCAGTGGGGGGAATTATAAGTCAGGAATATTTAATCCACCTTTGTTATTTTCCACATGAAATAAATATAATCGATTATATGGTAATTTAGTTTTTGTATCACTGTTATTTTCATTTGAAATAATCATGATGATATGTATAACTGCTATTTTTCACGTGTTATAAAAATGATATGTCTATGATAATTATAATTTTCGATCACAGGTATTTTGTATGATATGGGTGATTTTTTTTCTTGTGATAATTACAAATACGTTACTGCTATTTTTCTTGTGTGATATTTAAATCCCAAATGTCCGTACATAATATCTCTGCTAAGTCTATATGTTTGTATAATTAGAGGAGCTAAAAATAAAGGTTGTTTGGGTGCATTCTATATGAAATTTATTGTTTGTATTTCGTTGGGACATTAACCGACATATAGGAGCCTAAAATTTATTTAATACAGGTGTGCTAACAATCTTAATACATAGCAGGTTTCCATGTATAACATGCGAAGTAGCATTGATGAAAATTATTAAAATTCACACCATATACGTAGTCTTGCTATAAATACGGAAACATAGAAAAAAAAATTTTCTATAGCAAATGACATTTATTACTTTTACAGTGTATTAGTTTAACATATAAATATCAAAAAATTTAAAATATAAAAAGCTTATTCGAAGTGGTCTCCATTGGCTGCAATACAGTCCTTTAAACGTTGAGGCCAGATATCAATAGAAGGACGCACTTTTTCCATGGGAAAATTCTTCATTACCGTTCGTACGGATTGTTTTAGGGACTCCAAATTATCAGGGCGTTTAGAGCAAGCCGTACTCTCTAAAACTGACCATAAATCATAATACAGCGGATTAAGATCGGGACGAGAGGACGGCCAGTGTTCAGCTCTGATGAAGTTCGAAACATTCGTTTCCAATCAAGTCTGCGTAGATCTACCTTTATACCCGGTACCGAGGCTTGCTGGAAGGACCATTCTTGGTTATTGAACATAGTGTTGTTAAAGGGCTGCCTTCTCAAGAATGGTATGTTGATACAGTTGTGCCGATGTTTTGATACCTTTCACACAAAAGTATGGCTTAGTCACTCCGTCATAGCTAATACCCAACCAAAGCATCACTGATGTCGGATAGTGCCCATGTTGTACTCTGTTGACTAATTGGGAAACTTCCTTAGAGCTTTGAGCATAAATACGGTCATTTTGTTTGTTAAAATGTTGCTCAATTGTAAAAAAATTCTCATCCGTAACCAAAATTTTTCTGTGACATCCCTTTGCGTACCGCTTCACTAGTTGTTTCAATTTTACAACCCTATTCGTTTTTTAAATTATCAGTTAAGAAATGACCAGTACGTCTCTTACAGCCTGCAAGTCCTAAGTCATCTTTTAAAATACGCAACATGTTTCTAGGTGCTATCTTCATCTCCCGAAATAAAATCTTTTGCTTTCGGACAGGATTTCTTCGTATTCTTTCCCTTACTGCTTTGACCACCTTTTTCGTATGAACATTACGTGGACGGCCAGATCTGTTTCTGTCACAAACAGAGGAGGTCTCATTGTAACTATTAATAGCCCGGTACACAAACATGTTACTAATACCAAGCGTATGGAGAGTTTTAAATATTGCATTTGGCTCCATACCTACTTTGTGTAATGCGATCACAGCGATTCGGTTCTCTTTATCACCCCACTCCATTTTAATTATTGAAAAATATTGTACAATGTATTGGTGCCAAAATGAGAATACTCAGTGAATAATCATATAAAATGACAGATTCCAAATTCAAATGTAATATTTTGTTTATTTTTAATTGTAACAGTATTACGTAGCAGTAGCGCCAGCCACTTCTATTGAAGTTTGTACAGATTGCAGACAGTTAACGAAAATATAAAATTAGCGTTTTAATATTGTGTGGAAATTATTTTTGTAGTTAACAACATATTACATCTATTGTAATTACTTAACTCTACAAAAGAACATTGTTGTATAATTTATTAACGACATACTAGAATAGGTATTTTAAGACGCAGTAAGCTATGTTACTCGACTCTCATTGATTATAGCAAATCGGCATAATACATATTTTTGAAGTGAAATTTGATACTTGAAATTTACCCGTTAAGCGTAAGGTAAGTATATACTTTTTTGTTTGTCTAAGTAGGTCTGTCTGGGACTAGTAGTATACAAAAATATTCTCATATCTTTATATATATATAATTCTTCTGTCTGTGTGTGACTGGACTCCTTCTAAACGGTTAGACCAGAATTCATTACTTCTCATTTACATCCAAAATTACAACAATATAGATTCAGAAATAATACTCAGAATCATGGGGATGCTTTCATGCTTATGTTAGAAATTATTCTAAAGTCTGTAAACGTGTTTATGTAGCTGCCAAAGCAACATTTCTAAGATATAAAATTATCAAGTCTAGAAATAAGACCAAAACTGTCCGGCATATAATAAATAAAGAATTAGGAAATAATAACATAAATGATAACTCATTTAATCTAAGTGTCAACGGAGTACATATTTTAAACAGTTCAGAGTTAGCAACTGTTTTCAAAGATTAAATCACTAATATACCTTAACAAATAACAAAGCGTATAAGTCAGTCGAGGGTGCTGCCGCTCTTTTAAAAATATAATTGCACCTACTGACTCAAAATTTAAGTTCTCATCTATTAGTGCACGTGAAATAATAAGGACCTTCAAACAATTAAATTTAAAAATTACCGGAGACATATGGGGAATGTCAGTAATAGTAATACAGTTCTTAATTGTCACTATTTTACCACATTTGGCTAATATATTTAATCAGTGTATAGCAAAAGGAACCTTCCCTAATTTAATGGAAGTAAGCAAAGTGGTTCCTTTGTTTAAATCAGGCTGCAGAAGTAATCTTGGAAATTATTGACCTATTTCTGTACTTTCGTCGATTAGAAAATTTTTTGAAAAGATTATGCTCAAACAATTAGTAGAATATTGTAGAGTGCAAAAGTTTCTGGATGATCGACAGTTTGGTTTCACAAAATCGAAATATACTACTGACGCTGGTTCAATTCTCATAAACCATATTTTGGAAGCCTGGGAGGAGTCGCAGGATGTAATTAATCTGTTCTGCGATCTGTCTAAGGCCTTTGATTGCGTTGACCATAGTACGCTTATTCTTAAATTAAAACACTATGGTGTTTGTGAATCTTCTCTCGACCTTCTAGTCTGTTATTTACAAGATCGTTGTCAGAAAGTTAGCATACATAGAGTAACCTCTGCAGGATCGTTTACGCGAATTGGTGTCCCCCAAGACTCTATTTTAGGGCGTTTTTGTTTTTAATATATATAAATGATCTGCCGCTAATGGTTAATAACTGTGCTGACATGGTGCTTTTTGCAGATGAAACTTCACTTATCTTTAAAGTAAAACGGATAGATTCAGAGGTTGGGCATCTGAATAATACATTAAATGAAATTTGTCATTGGTTTGCGTTAAATAACTTATTGCTAAATACAGATAAAACGAAATGTATGAGATTCACCTTACCAAATGTTAGACAGGTTAATAGTAGAATCAAGATCGAAGGGAATTTGGTAGGGTTAGTTGACAGTGCTGTATTCCTGGGAATCACACTAGATTCTAAATTACAATGGGGCCCTCATATTAAAAAATTAGCTAACAGATTAAGTTCGGCTGCATACGCAATACGTAAAATTCGCCAGCTTACAGATATTGCCATTGCTAGGTTCGCTTACTTCCATAGCCTAATGTCTTATGGTATTCTGCTATAGGGGACGGTTGCTGAGGTAGACACCATATTTTTATTACAAAAAACGACAGTTCAAAATATATGATATGGGATCTCGCGAATCATTAAAAACGAAGTTCTAGGAATTCGGTATCCTAACCCTGCCTTCCTAATACATTTTTGATAATTTAATGTATGTGCGTAAAAACCTTGAAAACCTGCATTTAGTAAAGAACCGGCATGATCTAAATACTAGAAACTGTAACAAACTGGTCATCCCATGTTTCAGACTTAGCAAAACCAGTAATAGTTTCTTAGGTAATAGTGTTAGGTTTTACAATATAGTCCCAAAACATATTACCGATTTGCCGGACTGTAAATTAAAGTGCCATGTCAAGCAGGTTTTAGTGTCGAAAGGCTATTATTATACAGTGGATCAATATGTGAACGATCGTGATGTCTGGAGTTGACTCCTCTCTTTGCATCCACTAAATTTATTATCTACAAAAAACTTTATTATCAAGGCGGGACAATGTCCGCCGGGCCCGCTACTATTTATTTAACATATTTTTTAAATATATTATTTATTAATTTAACATATATAAACCAAAGTAGTTTCATTTCCTCCGCGTGTACACACTGATACACGCAATGTTTTTTGTTATATTTATTTTTATTTGATATAGATGCGAGGACTAATTTAAACAGTATCTTTATAAATTCTATGTGTTATTCCGATGTATAAGCTATATTACTCTAAAATATAAATTATAACAAAATCAGTTGAATAGTTCTTATGTAAAGCCTAAAGGTAGCAAATATCTATCCATCCTCACAAATTCTCTCGCTTATGATGTGAATAGGATAACATTGATTTTAGTTTTGTTATTTGAAGTACCGAACAGATATACAGTCCGCAAAATTTCAAGTGCTTACCGCAGCGCGAGAACTATTGCTTTGTGCCACAATTAAGCCCAGAATACACATGCCTGTAAATGGCGTACTAGGTGCTGGTAAACCGACATGCCAGTTCCTGGCATTCCGTGAAGTCGCGATACACATGCCGTGGGTGACATACCAATTTCTAGACTCAAGTTTATTCACAAGCTAGTCTCCATCCCTACTTCCCCGCGAGGAGAAAAAAGTAAACAAGCTTGTTCTTATCAGTAACAAGTGCAACTAACAAGCATGTGTATTCTGAGCTATAGGTGTAGCAGTTCTGCTTCATCTGTTGATCCTTGCAGTTTCCACCACTCCTATACCCATCGTTACAAATAACAAAAGCTCACGATGTCGTTTCTAGTACTATTACATATTAAATCTGTGTATAGGTTTAAGTCTTTCAAAATCACTTGAGTATAAAACCGATGACCTCGAGGCCGAAACCGCAAATTTACATGTGAATTTAAAGTCAAACATTTTCATGAGTATACAGATATAGATAAAGTATATAGATATATTTTGTACTTATTTATTTTTAGTAGCTGTCGTTCATTGGTCGATATTCAATCATAATAAGGAGCACAAAGTTTATACTATGTAGCTGTATAATGACATTAAATTAGGCGCCAAGTGTTATGAAACAAAAGCTAAAAATATATATCGATCGTTTTATACATTTAATAATAGAGAATGTATTCGGTAAAATCCCGTAAAACTTGTTCAGACAAAGGTTTTAATAAAACTCAAAGAGTAAACTCAAACGAACGACAACCACAGATTATCAACTTGAAAATGCCGTATCGCCCAGTCACATAACTAGTCTTACGTGGACTCCGTATCAGAATTTCACAGCGGAATGTGGGTAACTTTTTACTGTTGATTTATATGGTTCTTTCCACGACATGCGGATTAAAAATCATTAGGACCTACAAACACTATCATTATCTTCTTATTTTCATTATTCATTTATTCAGATAGTTTTGTTATAGAATTGTGAGGAACATTGTATTAATTTTTATACAAATCAGGGCCCTTGTAGCATGAGACCCCGTATTATGGATGCATACTGATGATACGACAGCTTCTGCTATCGTCTTTGGACCTTTTTATCGCTGCTTTCTTGCACTGTAAAAGGCAGAATGCCAACCCGTATTGTTCGATTCTGACTTTCGCGATGCCACAGAACCTCGGTCGTGTATGATGTGAGAAACTTTTGGTTAACTTTTGAAATGTTTTCTTTATAGATCATCTTTGGGATAGGCTTAGAAGTGTCATTTACCTTGCACTATAGTTAGATCCTTATAAAATGAATGCTTATCAATTCTCACATAACTCGATAACCCCAATAACCTTATTTTTAACCGACTTCGAAAAAGGAGGTTGTGTGTGTTTTTTTTTAAATGTATGTTAATCGATATCTCCGTCAATTATGAACCGATTTTAATGATTCTTTTTTTATTTGAATCGATTATATTCAGAGGTGGTCCCGTATAAATTTAAAGAAAATATTCAACCCCTAAGGTGGACTCGCTCCATCGTCACGCGTGCGAGGTTGATTTTTGGATGTTCCGCGAGTTCTATGTACGATCTCGCTTTCCCTGCGCGACGTTGTGCTACATAACACCGCCTCTTCCGGATCGACTACGGAATGGAAGAAGAAGAAAAAGGCCCCTTTCGGGGCCAACCAGACGCCACTACGTCACTACCACCATCACCAAGACGTAGAACCACAAGCTGGCCTACAGAATCTGACGACTCACACACGATGAACACCGCTACTAACTCTGAACACTATACAGCCGTTGCAACGCCACCGTGCTCGCTAACGAGATCGACAACACCGCTATCGATCCTATTGGACCTCGATGAGGCGCTGCACAGGCCGCCCGGAGAGCCGTCCCCGCAGACAGAGGCGTACGAGAGTGATTTATCCACTCTCGCCCAGCTCATTTCAGCTGGGGTCCTGACCGCGGGGATGACTCGCTGGATGGCGCTGTATTTGCGACTCCAAGAGGCCCAAATTAGCGGAGATCCACCGTCAATTGTGGACGCAGCGTCACTCGTGACCACAGCAAGCAACAGGCAAACTGACTGTCCCACTGATTCCAGAAAACCAGGCTAGCCCGCTCGGTCGAGCGCTGCGCCGGAAGCGCAGCGATCCCGACGCTGGGTTCGACGCGATAGCCGACGCGATCGCCCAAATGCAACAGTCTCCCGAAGCCCGGTCGCCAGACCCGAAAAAACCCCGGACGGTCGAACCCGTGCAAAGGTTCCCGCCTCGCGCGCAACAACCAGCGACACAGGTGTTCGCAACACCTGAGCCAGCTCCGCCGCGTAAGGCCGCCCGGGCGCAGCCTCCGAGTGCGAACGATTCACCCACATTAAACAAGAGTGACAAGGACATGCCGAAGTTGAGCGCTATACCCGCCGTAAGCCGGGGGGCGCCACCTACGACTGCATCCAAAAGACAGCCCACGGAACCCCGAAACGCTTCGAAGTTGTGCGCTATACCCACCGAGAGCCGGAGGGCGCCACTTATTAAGATAACTTTACAACTGAGAACGCCTACGGAACCGAAAATAAGAAAGCCTACAGAAATGAAGACGAAAACTACAGCTAAACCCGCAGAGACTCTCGGGGCGCCACAAGCGTGTACACCCACGCAAACGCAGGCTTCGTACGCCGCGATAACGGCGACCCCGTCGACATCGACCGCTCAACCCGCCGTAATAAACAAGAACGGCGGTCGGCGCTGCCCGCCGATTGTAGCCGAGGGCCTGCCCAACTGGCCAGAACTCCTCAAGAGATAGGCGGTCAAGCTGGGGCGCGGACCGAACGTCTATGCATACGGCGAAGGAGTGCGCTTCCTGCCGACGGACATGGAAGAGTACGCTATTACCTACGAATTCCTGAAACAAACAGAGGGCGTGAGCTGGTTCGCCTACTCGCCGCCCTCAGAGAAAAACCTAAAAATCGCGATTCGTGGACTCCCAGCTCAGACCAATCCTGAGATGATCACCGAAGCCCTCCACGAGAAGGGTTTCGAAGTAGACTATTCCTGTCTAATAAAAGGAAGGGAGGGAAGAGGGTGTATCTTCCATTCATCCCTGAAGAGAACGCCTGGCCTCACCCCGGCCATATATAACATAGGAGAGCTCCTTCTCATGAAGGTCACAGTAGAAGCCTGGCGAGGCAAGAGGGGGCCGGCACAATGCCACAGATGCCAGCAGTTCCGGCACTCCTCTTTCCACTGCTACAGACCAATAGCCTGCGTGAGGTGCGGAGGACCGCACTTCGCGAAAGAGTGCGAACGCCCCAGAGAGGAGCCGGCGTCCTGCGTTAACTGCGGGGGGCCACATCCCTCTAACAGCATCCGTAACTGCCCTGTGTTCCGCCGCGAGACGCGCAACCGCCGTGCGGGAACCGCGGCCCGGTCGGGTGACGCCGGGCGCAGGACGCAACACAGGACGGAAGCTCCACAGATGGTTGAGACGACGGCGGGCGCGAGCCTCATGGCCCCCGCCAACAATCCCATCCCGAGAAGCCGCATCAACAACAAGAAGAAAAACCAAAATAGGAAGACCCATAGAGAGCCAGAGGCATCCCAGCAGCCTATGACAACAGGAGAATCTACGCAAATAGTCAAAAACGCCTTCTTAAAAACCCTGGCATTCGCAGACCCGAGGCGATAGAGAAATGCCTAAGAGCCCTACAAGCTCTACAGAAAGTAGACGCCAAAACTAGTCACCAAACAAACAAGTAGAACACCTAACAAAATGAAGCCACGAACGATCGAAAACCACACACAAAAACTATGAGACAACCACGGTAATGAACGCCACAAATGGCAATTACGACAAGAGACGGTCCACTCGGGGATGCTATGTCAAGCATACCACCCCCAAACATGAGACGACCCCACCGCTGTGGGGGCCGATTGAAACCTCAGCCAGAGAGGTTTCCCTGACGCTGACTCCCCGCGCACCCCTTGGGGCGCGCGAGAGGATTTACGCGGTCAACCCCTAAGGGGGTGAAAAATCGTTTATTTGATTTTCATCCACTTCATATTTATGTATTTTCGTGAAATTAGAACCGATTTATTATACCCATTAGAAACCAGATACACACATCAAAAAAGTCTAAGCAACATGCGTGATATTACAAACTTTACCATTTATATTAATTAATTTCTAAGTATTTACTAAAACAAAGTGCGTAGGTAAGTAAACTGTTTTGTCATTGATGACATACGGGCTAGTTGTAAAAAAAATATTTGATTATGTTTTGTTTTTTCATAAAATTCAAGTGACTGCGAATTTGTTTGAATTTAAGTGCGTTTTAATTGCTACGTTTAGTCTTGATTTTATAATTTTACCAACCATTTAAATAAAGTTAGCGACAAAATTGAATCGTTAGATATTCTTTACGTCATGAAGCGACGTAATTTGATGGCAGATGAAATGCAAAGAACTGTAGGGATGTTGCAAGCGGGAAGTAATCAATCTCAGGTATCCCGACATTTTGGCATTCATAGAAGTGTTATTTATCGTCTTTGGCAGCGCTACAATAATACAGGAGAACCCGCTGAACAGCATCCAG
>MU158811.1:1297705-1313962 GCA_015888305.1 Antheraea pernyi | reverse complement strand
TACGCACTTTGTTTGAGTAAATACTTAGAAATTAATTAATATAAATGGTAAAATTTGTAATATCACGCATGTTGCTTAGACTTTTTTGATGTGTGTAGTAATTCATTCGCGATTTCGAAAATTATAGGCGATATTGTGTATGTACTCGTATTATCTCCTGCTTAGCCTATATGGAAACCCGTAGTTTAGATAATACTTTGAGAAGTCTTTTACCTGTCGTAAGACTTGTATTAAAATAGGTTCACACTAGGGATCGCGATTTTTCGGAAAAAAAATCGATTGTTAAATCAATCCGAAGCATGGTCTGTGGAGTCGATTCATGAAAAAATCGATTTCTTAATTTTAATGAGCTTTTTTTACTTAATTATATATTATTGTATGCTTTTATTTTTATCTAAACAGAAAAAATAAAATCACGATTTTATAGCGTCAGAGATTGATTCACTGGATCGATTCAATCTTTAATGTCGACTAAAATAATTGATTTTTCTATGTATAGTTTTGGTTATTCGATTAATCGATCTCAGATCACCATCCGTAGTTTTTTTTCCAAACTTGTTTGTTTCGCACAGAGAACATTTGGAATTGACAATATAAAGGGAGAGAGGGGTGATCGCCATTTGATACAATTCACTATTAACTACCTTGACGTCGCATGAGCATAATATTAAAGTCACCAAGATTTGTTAGTTCTGATATAGCATTAGCCTCCGCGGCTTCATAGCCGCTATCTGTCCTCGTCTCGTAGACGATTACGATGCGTACGCTGCAAAGCGTCGCACCGAGCTCCCTCATTCCTCGAAGCCCGCTCCCTCGATCTATGCCAAGATCGAGGCTTCCAACAACTTCCCAATCCCAGCCGATCGCGATAGCGATGACTCCGACTCCGACTCCGGCTCCGACATGGAGCAAGACCCTCCTGCTCAGCAGGATCCCCCTGCCGAGCAAGCCCCTCAGGCTGAGCAAGCCCCTGCTGCGGACGATGGCTTCACCACCGTCACGCACCGCAAACCGCGCAAGAAGCGCTCGAACTCCTCTTCCGATCCGGAGGACAAATTGCCCTCTAAAAAGATCGCAAACGTCGATGGCGCGAAAGTGCCAAAGGCGACACCAGCGCCCTCTAGACCCGACTCGCCCGTGGCTGCGGGTTCCGCAGTTTCGGGCAAGAAGCCCCGCCCACCGCCCCCCGTTACGATCCAAGACAAAGCGTCTTGGGTTGAGATTTCTAGCCTGCTGGAAACGGCAGGTATCCCTTACACCTCCGCCGTGAATACCGCTGTAGGTATTCAGGTGAAGGTAGCCACGTCCACCGCCCATCGCAACCTCACTCGTTTCCTTCGGGACAACCAGTGGGGCTATTTCACGCACTCTCTCGAAGAGGAGCGTAAACTACGGGTTGTGATCCGTAGAGTCCCCTCAGAACTCCCGACTGACGACATTTCAGACGACCTCAAGGAACAGAAGATTCCTGTTCGCGAGGTTCATCGTATGCGCTCTCCGCGCACCAGGGCTCCATGAAATCCAGGGAAACTGTCGCCTGAATCCCAGGTGCGTTAAGTGCCTCGACGACCACTCCACTAGGGAGTGTTCTCGCACGAAAGACGCCTCCGACCCTCCGAGCTGTGTTCTGTGCCGCGGCGTGGGCCATACCGCGAATTATCGCGGATGTCCCCGCGCCCCGCGCACAAAGCGCCCTCGATACCCCAGGCAGGCGTCGCCGTCTAAGACGGCCGCTGCCCCCGCCCGTCCTCGACCTCCGCCTCTCATGTCTCGAGAGGCCTTCCCGAACCTGCCGGGCACGTCTCGTGCACCGGCAGCGTCCGTACCCGCGACTAGTGCGCCCCCCCGCCCCTACCGGGCCCCTCAGGCCCCGTGGGCTCCTAAACCCGCGTCCCAGCACACTCCCAAACCTCCGGCGGCTAATCCTTCACAGGA
The DNA here is from genome assembly GCA_015888305.1 of Antheraea pernyi. Lineage (NCBI taxonomy): Eukaryota > Metazoa > Arthropoda > Insecta > Lepidoptera > Saturniidae > Antheraea > Antheraea pernyi. The sequence goes on along the minus strand of MU158811.1, from coordinate 1,312,027 downwards.
TGACCCCGCATACTCCTTTTCCCTATCGAGTATTGACTACGCAGGTCAACTACTCATTTTCCACGAGATCTCGGAGATCTCGGCGTACGAAGAGTGCTCTCGTAATCCGCTACTAGGTGCCGTCACGGCAATCCATAGATTTCCAGCCATCGCGGCTACACTACAACGGCTCGCGCGCGCAGCTGTTAAAAATAAATAACTCAAATAAGATAGAGTAAATCGCGTATTTACGTCTATCTTCCCCTAAAAATAACCGTCAAACAATAATAATAATTTTTGTTATGTCTATTTTTAGACTTCGGTGCCGTCACCGTTAGTAAATTTAAATTCAATCTTATAAAATGCGTGTTGCGCCCACGCTTTTATAATCGATCCCTATTAGCTCCCGCACACTTCGCGGTTCTCAATAATATCTCGAGCCTAGGTCGTCCCCGCGCGGAGCCCTCTTGATATTATTTTCGCGATACAGTGACTCACCTACATCACTTGAACACACATATGAGATTATCTCTCTCACACACGTGCACATATATACACATTGTGGGAGGGTTTACTTTTTTTTCCCTCAATCGAACTGAATCGAATAGTTTAGTTCGTTTCATTTCCGATATACACGTATTTATTGGTGAATCATGCAATTTTCATTGCATAATTCACAAATGCATATATGTATGAATAGCTTAGTATAGTTTAGCTAGGACAGACGCGTCTTTTTCGGTAACAGCCCAAGCCGAGGTGTGCGTGCACCCTTGTGTATGTTACCCAAAACCAAAATCGGCTGAGTGCCCTAAGCGCTCGGCCTTAGTAGTCCGGTGAAGCTGTAAAGACCTTGCCAGGTCAATAGCATAGTCAGTTCGAAAAAAAAAAAATCGGTAGTTCAGCCGTTTATTTGCCTGATTTGCTCAGACAAACCACGGGCAATTGAACATTATGTATATGGAAATTAAACTTTTATCTATAGGTATAGAAGCAAGTATTAAGATATGTGAAGATGTGCCAGAAAAAAACGTCGTTTTTTTTCTTCAAATGGTCGTGCAATTTCGTCAGAGAATACTAAAAAACTCTGTCAGAATCCGTGCTCTTAATATTGATATTTAGAGGTCGTGTGTCGAATTTTTCCATATCTCATATAATAAATACATACAGGAAAAAACTTATTTAAACTTTGGTATTTTTTAATCCATACTCGGATTATCGTTCTGAAAACATCAACTTACATTCTTATACAAAATTAAGTGCCGCACCTTTTTAGGTGTCTTATGATGTTTTTATAAATCCACTTCTGTCAAAGTTTTTCAACTTAGACATTTAATGAACTTAGATTTTTTTTTTGCGAGTAATTACGAAGTACTTCGGTTGAAATAGGAGTAAAGTAGGCCAAAAAAGTGAGAAGGTCCATGGAGTAAAATATTGAAACTCTAACCTAAGACCGATGGACTGACACTACACATAAGGTATTACAAGCTGGATCGAGTGTGAGTGAGTATGAAAGTGAGATTTGGTGTGCTCTGTAAAAACCCTTAAAGTTTGACGAAGTTGATGTATGGTGATATCCTAACTTATGTTATAAATGCGAGTGTGACTTTCTTTATTACACTTTCCTTAACTACACAGAGGATTATCCTGACATTTTATAAACACGTACAGGGGTACTAAAAAGGAGCTTGGTTTTTTATCCAGAAAAAAAGTTCTGTTCCTGAAGAATAAGTTGAATCAACAAAAATACAAACGAAGGCGCTGGTGGAAGCTAGTCATTTAAAACGCCTCGGGCGATCGTTAGTAAAACACATAAAAATATAACGATATAAATACTTCAAATTAATTTTGAATGGTTGTTACAATGTTGAACTAGCTGACCTTAGTCCCAATAGGACTATAATCGTTGCACGAATATAGTAATCCGCACTGTTAATGTAATGCACAAGTTTTATTCAATAGCCGCGACTACGTCCGCGTGTCATACAAGAACTTTTCATAGTGTGAACCGATTTATATAAAACGAAGACAAAATGTTACTCGAGGATATGTTTCATGGTTTTCTGTGTGAGGTTTTATTTTGAACGTAGTACTTTAGCAGTGATGCGTGTCCAAACAAACCGACAGACAGGTAGACATAAAATGTATTTTATTACTTATTCTCTGTCTGAGAATATTTTTTTCACAAAAATCTAAAAAGTATAGACACGTTAGATTTACTTTCTTATCTATACACTAGCGGGCCCGTTAGACGTTGTCCCGCCCTGATTATGGAAAAATCCTTGACAAATGATATACTAAAATTTTGGGCTGTCGAATAACATCTAAGACTTGAGACACTCAAGCCAACCTCACCTGCACGTGGTGCACCCTGCTGTATAACGAACGAGGCAATGGCGATAGCGGGGTGGTAGTGATTCGCTTCTGCGGGTTGCGTTTCGGGATCCGCCTGTGTATATCCAGCTTTTCGCAGGCCGGCATGACAGCAGCTACCGGTGATGGATAATCTGCCACTCGTTGGTCGCCATTGTTTGTGGATTGTACTGTGCTTATCATCAGGCACAGTGCAGTCATTTAGCAGTGCAACAATAAACAAAAAAACCTTCCTCATCAATCACTCTATCCACCGGTGAAACCCGCATGAAGATCCGTTCGGTAGTTTTTGATTTTATCGCGATCAGACAGACAGACAGACGCGGTAGGTGACTTTGTTTTATAATATGTAATTATATAGTATATTCTATGCATATAGTATACATTGTTACGCCAGTCGGTAATTAGAATACCGTTTGCATTAATATACAGTTACACTAAGTTTACACAAAGAAAAAAAATGACTATCACATAGTTGCGTTATGGTCGCTGTGGATTGTTTCTGCATTTAGATTTCTTCCTTTTGCTTCATATAATTATTAAAGATATATTATAATATTATTATTATTTATTTACTAATATTTATTAACGTATAATATGAATTTACATGTTATATATTATATTATTATAAAATTCATCTACAGTTTGATCTATAGATCTTTACCATAAATAATAGACTGAGTAAGGTTTGTATGTGTATCATTCAAGCAGTAGTATGTGTAATGTTTAATTTAATTAATTTAATGTATTTTGTATTAAAAAATAGCTTTGTGCACTTCTTCTCCATATAAACTTTAACTATGCCAAATTTCACGTTCATCTGATCGCGCAATCCGCTTAAAAAGGGGTACAAAGTTTCCGCTTCACGTATTGATATATATATATAATGTGTATATAAATCAGCTTGTGAGTTTGTTTATTTGTTACTTTTTCTCACACCTTTACTTTTCAACCGATTATTATAATATTTTGTACATTCGTTGTCGGGATACTGCAAAGGACCTTTAATCCAAATAAACAGTACTTTTGGCGAGTAACAGATCAAATCTATACGTCGCTTCGCTCGAAGCCGAGTAAAAATTAGTACCTAATAGAACGAAGGGTGGAAATCTCTGAAAGTTTGTCATACTTTTATTATGAATTATGAAGCTTTTGTGAAATATAGCTTTAGAATCCCATTATTTGCTAGCAATAGACGAAGCAATAAAATTTTACCGTATGCGCTTTTATCACGCTTCGATGACTGATCTAACATTTATTTGTTAACTACTTTATTCTACATATTTTGAGAGGGTTCTATATTCGGTGTTAGGACGTGACGTAGTTTTTTGCAGATCGTAACAATATTATTACAGTTTTGTACAACTAAAGACGTTATTATTTATAACATTATGTAATACCTATTTTGAATGATTATAAATTGCATAAGTTACGCTATTATATTATTTTACAATAACTGTTATTATAAAACATTGTCAATAAATCAACTACTAGCCAGTTTATTGCTTTGTACTGTAATATAATTTGTAAGTACGCTATAATAATTAATAGTCTAACGTGATAATACATTAAAGCTAATACGGTCCTGATTTTCTGTCTAATAACATTAGTCTGGTTTTCACATCTACTGGCGCTCGAAGCAATAATTACACACATTTTTATACAGTTTATTATGTAATCAAACATATGATGAGCTGCATAGTCTCAATATGAAATATCTGCAGTGCGTTGCTAGTCAGACACGAGCCGAGCAAGCGCAATACGGTCGGTCACGCGTACTAGTCTGTCCTGACGCTAACTAAGAAGTTTATCTTCTGTCAAAAAATACCGCTCAACGCGCCTCAAGAAGTTTTCACTACAAAAACAATTCATTCAACAGCACCCTTCATCAAACCATGCAAGGGCGGCGACAACGAGTGCACCCTGGCGTCAGCACAAGCGGCTGTCGAGTTTATCGCACCTGGAATTCCGGACCTCGGCATCAAACCCCTAGACCCAATGCACTTGGACCTGATCAAAGGAGATCAGGCAGGTCTGGAGCTATCGTTCAAGGACACGACAGTTAAAGGCATGAAGGGATGCACCATTGAGGCCATCAAGTAAGAGTTTAATTAAATATTTTGGGTTTGAATCTAACAATGTCCTTTAATATTCTCATGAATCGAAATGGCATGAATATAAGATCGGAACTTATTAAGAGCTTTAGTTGTATATATTGTTATTTTCTTTTAAGACACAAACACCACTCTATTACATACTAGCAGGCCCGCCGGACGTTATATTGCTCTGATAACAAAAAAAAACCTTGATAAATTATATACCTAAACTTTCCTCATAAATCACTTTATCTACTGGTGAATTAGAACAGTAGGCAGTTGAAACCTTTTGATTCTATGACTTTTTATATATCAGCTAATTATAAGTAGTAATTTTATATATATTATATAGTAATTATAACCAATAAGTCAAATCCCGAGGCTATATACTATACACTATCTGTGCAACAAAAACTAAAAAAACTTAAAAACACGTAATGAGTTGCTTGAGTTTTGGTGGGATCTGAGTCCGTTATGTAGTGATTTTTATAACAATTAGTAGTGTAATGTAGTAGCACGAATAGGTTAAATGTTAATTTGGTAGTATTAAACCCAACAATTTATACAGAAAAGTCATTGTTCTTTTGAAAACTAAAATCAAAATATGACATAAGAATTTTTTATGTACACAACTGGAAGTAAACATTTCAAAAATCTTCTCAGTGACTCCATTGTTTTCTGTAGATGTAGTGCTGCTTAAAATTGATCTTGGTTTTGCAATTTGCTTTTATTTCTAATTATTAACATGGTTTAAAATATAAATATTACCAGATAATAATAAAAGAAATGCCAACTATGTTTTCCTATGATTCGTAGGCGTGTTTAAAGGCTCTTAGAATTTTAAAAATCAATTCGAAATCTTTGTAAATCACTGTACTGGCAAAAAGTACGAGTTAGTAAGAATAGTGGGAATCAAAGATTTTTATTTAAAAATATAATACGTTTATATTACTTAATACAATGCACCCTTGAAAACGTTGAGAAATGATGTCGTACAAGTATGTGATATATATATTCGTACTTTCGTGTTTATCCTGGTATTTTTTTACGATGCATGGCATAAAACCTCGACATGTTCTATCAAGACTAGTGAATCATTTGGCCAAACAAGGATTTTTATAGTAATCTACTGGCAAAAAGGCAGCGCCGTATCTATTTTCCTGGAGGCATTATAAAACTATGTATAAAACTCAATATTACAAGGAATGCTAGATGTGCTCATTTTTGGACGTTAGAATTCGTCTCGGCTGGAAAGAATTCGAAACGAAACGAAGGTATAGTAGTCTAATAGCCCTGTCCTTGATGAAGGATTGCAGGACCACGTAAACATTTATATTTACTATTTAACTTATTTATCACCAGTCAAGCGTACCTACGGAATAATACAGTGTAGGTAACTGAGTAATATTTTCCATATTATTATTTAGAACCGGCACTCGTGTGTATAACATTGACATTTATGAAACAAGTACCATTATTAGGTACTCACGGTGCGCTATGAAGTGTAGATATTGCGTCATGGCAGACTTGTGAAATTTCTTGTTTATAAACAAATTTAACACATTATTATGAAATGATTTCGCTGACGATATAAGAAACAAAAAAAAATATTAGGTACTTTTTATCGTGTCTTTATTGCTTAAACTGTCTCCATGTTGATTTTACAGCACTGAGTGTAGTGGGTTCGAATTTTATAAAGCACTAGCAGACCCGGCAAGGTGTTGCTGTGGCTCAGTTATTATATCAAAATCGTTTGAGTAGATCTAGATATTACCCCCTAGAACCTCATAAACTTTACCTCTTTATAAAATAATATTAGTATAGATAGACAATTATTTGCATGATCATTAAATGATTGTTCTAGGTCCACGTGGTAATTTATGTCTACTAATTATTATTTATAAGATTCTTGCTACTCGGGGTTTTATACTAAGAGCTGGAGCTGTTTTTTAAGAAAAAGCAAGTCTTGATATGTTGAACGTTGCCCCGGACTAGAATTGCCAATGCAAGAAAATTAAAGAGAATATTTTTATTTTTAGAAATGATTAGTAATTGCTCGCGGCTTCGTCCGCGTTACATTACAATATAAAGCTCAATATTTCATTTAGAAATGATTAGTAATTGCTCGCGGCTTCGTCCGCGTTACATTACAATATAAAGCTCAATATTTCATATCAAGATACTGTCAAACAAACGTGCAATCCGTCTGATGGTAAATGGTTTCTTTAGCCTATGCACACACCCCAGAGGAATTATTTGCACGCTGTCGACATATAACATGCTTTCTATCAGCTTGAAATACTACCATTACTGTAGTCTAAAGCAGAGACTTTTTTCTCGTAGACCACTTTCAAAATTTGTACCATAAAACCAAAACTCGACAAAAAATTTGAAAATTAGATCTAACTATAAAAAATTGCATTGCGGCTGAGTTCCAACTACGAATAAATAGTTTTCGCAAAAAATGTGAGAATTGATTGGTTAATTCATTGTACTGTGAGTGCAAGTTTTTATAAATAACAGTTGCTGAGCTTCTTAAAATATTATCTGCCTACATTGATAGGTGAAGTCAAGTCAACATTTTAGTTCTTCACTATCGAAAGTCCATACATTTTCGTGGCCTAGACGTAGACCCCATTCAATCTCCCGTCTAAGGAAAAACCTTCTTCTGCAATCCACCGCTAGTGGGATGATGAAAGAGAACAGCAGCTATCACAACAATTCCTCAGAACATAGCTAGTTATACAACTCATATAAAACACATAAGGATGCACATTCCTTCTTAGAATAAATAACGGTTAATTAAATACTGTTTTCCTACTCTTTGTATACATTTCTGCAATATATATTTATAGTAGATAATTATAATTGTGATGTATAAAATCATATATTTTTTAGGACAAGCACTTAACATTATATATGTGATAATTGGGCAGAACCTGTGCGACAATTAACTTTGTCATTGAAATCCGGTTGACGCAACCGATTCAAAGTCGAGGTTGAGATGCGGAAATTGTTGCAACATTTTATTAATATTTCGTAAATTCGTTTTAATATATCATCATTATTATATTATTATTCACGTGGGTAAAAAAAAAGAAATTTGGGTGGTTTTATAAAACCGCGATGCAAGTGACACCGTTTTTCGGATCATAGGAAATTAAATGTAAATTTTTGGGAAATTATTCGATTTACGGTATTCAAATCGCGTTTTTAATATTAACATAATAATTGGAGAATAGAAATGATAATGGGAAACCGATAGTAGATAATATATCCAACTATAGATTTTAATTTTAATCTACTTATTATTGTACGGAATACATAATTAATACAGTGATTCCGATGATAGACGCTTGTTTAAATCTGAGCACAATGTTTATTTAAATCATTTAATAATTTTGAATTGAGCCATGGGCGCTGCCATATTGGGCTTGGCTGCTCTGTCGAGCACCTTTCAGATTACCTCTACACCGCGGCCTCGCGCGGGATGTAATGCGACATGCGATAGATGGACGAAAAAATTTGACGCGATGGAAAAAAGTTTCAATGAAAAAATATGGCGCGAGTCAACTTCGACGCGCGTTTAATGTACTGGAACATACACAGTTAAAAATAGGATAAATAGACGCGTATCTTGTAACACATGGTAACATCTATGTAGCAAAGTTATTATTATATTTGTTTGATTTATTTTTCATATAAAACTTTCACTAGTTACGGTATGTTTTCTGTTAGCGTCACATTTATATTGCTATAATTTGAGTATTTAATAAACAACTATACAAGTAACTACAACAAATAAGTATTTTAATGAAAAGTATAATATTAAAAACGCGTTTTATATAGTTATGAAGAGGTTGAACTTTTAATAAAAAAATCAACACTACAGAACAATCACCGCTTCAACGTTCATCTAAATATACTGTAGGACAAAGGCCACGCATATAAAGTATTAAGTTGCCCTAGAAATTACGGTTCAAAAGCGAACGAGGTTAACACCTAATGTCAATTCAGAGTGCACTAAGAGCGATGACTCAGACCATGACGATGAATGATATCTACACAATTAGTGATGGAATACGCTGATATTTACTTACCAACAGATTTTTTTTAACAAAAATGATAGCTCTTAATAGCTGTACAAAAACTAGAAATGGCTCTTTGACTATAGTATGTCAATAACCGCTTTTCTACTAACTTAGTTTATTATATAGTTCGAAATTATTTTTTTTGTATGTGTTGTTAAAATAAATATATTTCTCACAGTATTTCCGTAAACACTTGTTCTGATTACAACAAGATATATTATGGTCCATTAGGACTCTCTTATCAGCGATTCTCATGATGTCATCCTGAGAAGGATAAGGTAGGGTGGGGCTGATATATTTGTTTGAATGAAAGTCCCAAAAACGAAAAAAAAGTTATATGAAGCCACGGTTCGCAACCACCATATACTACGTGTAACATCCTCTCGCTTGGACGTTTCACGTTCTGGGATCATCAGGAGTATATCTAATAAGCGAGCGGAGTGGCTAAATCCCGACCTGACTGAATCACTACCTCCATCCATTGCCAATAAATCCATCATAATAGGTTTAGTCTGTCCCATTATAGAATCAGTCACTATGTATGTAAATGCTAAAGAGCGTTTTTTATTTTATTTTTGGTACCTAATCTTGTAGTAGATTATTACTGCCATTGTCGAGTATATAATGATATTATAAATTTTTTGCGATCGTTTCAATGAACTAACAAGATGGTGTTTGTCTTATTAGAACTTTCCACGGCAATTTTTGTGGCAAGTCAGAATCCAAGCTCTGTGGTATTATTTCTCAACCACTCCACTTGCGCACAATAACCAAACTATATTACGTAAAACACTACCATTATTACAAAATATCGAGCCAAATAACACAAGATCATTACATAGCATAAAACGAAGTCTTCTACCGCGTCTGTCTGTTTGTCTATTCGCGATAAACTCAAAAACTACTGAATGGATTTGCGTGCCGTTTTCACCAGTAGATATAGTGATTCATGAGAAAGATTTATGTATATAATTTGTTAAGGTTTTTTATTGTCAGAACAATCTCCGCCGGGCACGCTAGTATCCTATAAATAAAACTTAACATAACTGGTTAATTTAATATAAGCGCTAGTTATAAATAAAATATAAAATCCACTATGTGACATTACACGATCCCGCCAAAAACTCCTAAAGAACTTTGTAAACCAGCATGACGGCGACGACTAGCGATGTAGTGTAAATCTATTGTACTCAGTTAAAAACCATATTTTTTTCAGAAACGATCTTATCAAAATGAAGCAAATACTTACCATCAGGTGTTCAGTGGATTTGACCGGAAATTATAATCTCGGTGGCCAGTTGCTGATCTTCCCGATCAGGGGCGAAGGAAAATATGCCATCAATATACGTAAGTAATAAATACTCTTTTCTGCAAGTTACAATAAACAAAATAGTTTATTTCGTTCCATTGCACGTTCAACACGTTCGTGCCAAAAAATAAACTATTATCACACAATATTACATTACAATATCATCCATAACATGACATAAGTATTTCTTTACTATTCTATAGTTATCAAATCGTATACCACAGGAGATACAACACATGGGCTAAGGATCAGTTCTAACGTGGTAAATGGCTGGTGATAAATGTAGCCTAAAGATAAATCTAATGTGTATCACCGGTAATACACGTGGCACGGAACGTGTTAATAAAGTAATAAATGTATTACCATCCATACATTATAGCTTCAAATCAGCCTTTTTCAATAAATACAATAAATAATACACGATTTATATCCAGGTGACATCATTATCAAAACCGCATCCCAACTGGAAACAGTGACAGGTGCTGATGGTAAACCTCACTGGCATATTGCCTCATGGAAACACAATTACCAGGCGAAAACCGGCGCTCACTTTGTGTTCGAAAACTTATTCAATGGAAACAAAGTCTTAGGTAACGTTTGCAATTAATTTATCTACTTTATTATGTTTCATAAGACAATATAAATAAGGGTTGAAAAATACGAATTATTAGGGCTTTGACAAGGCTTATACTGCTTATAGAATCGTCGACAAATTGTCTTGTATTTCGATATATTTATACTCGACTTTTATGAAAATCTCACAGTCGACTGGGTGATAGAAATACTTATTAACTGGATACTGATGAAACCCTAGCGACTGGGACGAGAATGTGTAAACAAGCACAGGTAAGGTGATAAATTGAGCGTACCTCTTGACATCGTGATACGGCTTTACCAAAATATTGTACAGCGCCGTCTATTGCTGCACAAATGACTTTACACAAATATAGGTATGAATCGATGATGATATTAAAGATGATGACATAACCGAGTAATAGCATTAATTTTCAACCTTATCAACCAACAAATGAAGACCTACAATTGATTAGTTAAAGAGTTCTGGAAATTTAAAGTAAAAAGTTAATTTTATGTTATTTTTTCACGTGAAACTGAGTGCTATCTGTTATGTCTTTAGGTAAAAATCGTAGGCTCCACAAGCATCTTTCGATTGTGTTGACTGTCTGACTGACTGACTATCAGCAGGGATTCGACGATGCCTCATTTAGGCAACAGCCCATGCCGAGGTTCGAGGCCGTCAGGCCAATAGGGTAGTCACTTAAAAAAAATGCTTCGTCAAGGATCGAAACAAATGTAATCAGTTATACCAGATCATCTGTCAATCGGTCCCAGGCGGAGAAGTAAAATATTATCAGATACTATAAAGTCCAATTATTGACACTGAAATTAGGAACTTTTTAATATCAATTCTGTATAATGAAGTGCCGGTAAACTTATCGATAGCTCACGTTATCACATCTGTATATAGAATATAGATACCTAGCGGGTCCCATGAATAATCCCTTCAGTAGTTTCTGAGTTTATCGCAAACAGACAGACAGACGTGGCAGCGGACTATGTTGTATAACATGTAGTGATAATACAAAACAACGTTATTGAACTCGTAAAAATGCTAATTTAGCTGCTACGCGAATGCTAAGCTGACTAAATTCCACTATCTTCATTTTATGTACGTTCATTTTTTCACTAATATAATATGTTGTGCACTAAGTTGAGATTATATTGTACTGGTACCTATGATAATGATTTGGTGTATGAATTCAGCCCAACCAGTCGAAGAGTTCGTGAATACCAACTGGCGTGATGTGATGCAAGAAATCGCACCGCCGGTTGTAAAGGCTATTGTAACAGAAGTGGTCGAAGCAGTGCAAGCTCTCTATGCGGCGGTACCAGCTGATGAGTTATTTATTGAGTGAATGTGATATCAGATCTTTAGATTTTATTTATTTGATAAAAATATTGTGTTGGGTTAAATAAATGTTACGAGAAATTTAATCGTATTTTGATTAGTTTCAAAGACAAAATATCTTTGTTCACTAAACATCTCTTGACTCTATTTTAAATCCCAAAAGTGAAAGGCTTTGTCTTCTTGTTACTGTTTAGTTACTGTCATCTTTTTAGATTATTACTGCCATTGTCAAGTGAGTATCGATATTACAAGTTTCTTGATATAATTTCAATGAACTAACAAGATGGTGGCCATCTTGTTAGAACTTTCCATGGAGTTTTTGTGGTATCTTAGAATTCATGGTCCGTGGTATTATTTTCCATTCATTTCACTTATGTACAATAAACAAACTATATTACGTAAAACACCACCAATTCTACACAATATAGAGTCAAGTAACACACGATTATGAATAAAATATAAAATCCACTACATGACAGACCAAAATCCCGTCAAAAACTCTGAAATATCATTAATATTATTACAAAGTGTCTTAAGATGACTGCAACCTTCCAAGAAGATGGTGGCCCTCTTTTCTATCTAAGGAGTTTTTATGCTATCGTAGACTGTATATTCCATGTTACTTCCCACTCATTTTACTTGTGCATAATCAGATCGAATGATGCAAAATTGTGAATAAAAAATTAAAGCCACTATATCACAGTCTAAAATACTATTAAAAACCCTTAGCTGAAGGCTTACTGTCTATTATTACCTGCGATTTTTAGAGTAGCTAATATGATCTATTCAACCATGGGTTACATTTTTATACGTACATAATAATTAAAATATTATTATTTCTCCATTATATACAACAAGTACACATTCAATGATGTAAAAGTTCAAAATAAGCTTGAAAGTCGCGATGACCGCTGATATTGAATTTACAAGAAGGGTGCGAGTGTATCGTCGGCCCGGAAATACTGAAAGGCTCAGGTGCGTTCAGGAAGTTCATCCATACAGCGGCTCAACAGTTATGTTATGGGCGGGTATTATGAAGAACAGGCGAACTGAGCTTGTTTTTGTAAATGGAAACATGAATGCTGAAAATTACATTGAGGATATTCTCAGACCTTATGTCTACCCATTTGCACAAACCTTTGGCTCCGATTTTAGGTTAATGCATGACAATGCGCGTTCACATACAGCTCGGCGAACCAGTGAATACTTTGCAACGGAGAACATCCGGGTATTGCCCTGGCCTGCACAATCGCCAGATCTCAACCCCATCGAGCACGCATGGGACATGCTCCAGAGACGTGTTTTGAAGGACTTTGACGGAGCGACAACAACCCAACAGCTGAAGGGTTTGCTACAATTCCATTGGGAGCGAATACCGCAAGATGACATAAACAGTCTCATTAATTCAATGAATAATGGTTGCCGACAAGTTCTGAATAGCAGAGGAAACCATACTTAGTATTATTAAATTGTTCTATTCTTTCACAATAAATACATTTTCTTTAAAAATTTCATTTTGTAAGAAAAAAGTTTAGTTTCTTATGTATCTTAGTTTCTACAGTATATTCTAATATTGTTCATTTCTGTTATTAAAATAACTTATAAAGACAACAGCTGTTATTTTTACATCATAGAACCCTAAAGATATTATTTTAAAAATAAAATACAACGTTATAATGTGAAGAACCATCCTAAAATTTAAATTAGTACATGTTGCTTAGACTTTTTTGATGAGTGTATGTTTCAACAACAATATATATGAATAGTTTAGTGTAACTTAGATTAGCTCAGATAGGTCGTGAATTGCATGCATCAGGCAACAGCCAAGCCAAGGTCTGCCCTGCACCCTTGAGCTAGTCACCCAAAAAAAATCGGCTGAGTGCCTTAAGCGCTCGCCTTAGTAGTCCGGTGAAGCTGTTAAGACCTTGCTAGGTCAATAGAGTAGTGTCAGGTCAGGCCATCTGATTGTGCCGTTTGTACCAATCCAGGTATTAAAATGGTTATTAGTGTAGGAAGTACTGATTTTGCTGTTATGGGCTGGCCACCATTTTGTTGTATAATGATTTGGTTCCGCTCTTCATCGGGAAAACCATTTAACTCGTTTCTCAAGAGGTTCAATATTTCAAGATACTTGACAGTGTTTAAGTGACCTTCGTACACGTGAACTAAAGCAACCATATTTTTCATAATTCCGCACCAAACGTTGAAAGAAAATCTTACTTGACTGTTAGTTTCACGAACACGAACAGAATTCACTCGAGAGCAATAGTGGTTATTGCGGCGATTGTACATACCATTATTGCTGAAATTGTTTTCGTCAGACCATACAATGTTGCTCAAAAAATTAGGGTTCAAAATCAAAATCACTTTATTCAATTTAGGCCCTAAGAAGGCATTCATGAACGTCAAAACTACCACCGGTTCGGAAAACAACCCAGTCATCGAGAAGAACCGGCAAGAAACTCGATTTGGTTTATCTTTTTAACAAATATATATAATATTTACAATAATAATATATTATATATAAAAGTAAATGTCACAAACGTTTTT
>MU158811.1:1268942-1297474 GCA_015888305.1 Antheraea pernyi | reverse complement strand
ACCGACGTGAAGTAACAGTGCTTGCATTGTTGCGTTTCGTTCGGTCAGTGAGAGCGCCGGAGACCCACCTCCCCTCCCCTCTCCTCTCCTCTCCCTTTCCCTCCCCTAACCCTTCCCTCCAAAAGATGGCAACGCACTTGCGACTCCTCTGGTGTTGTTAGTGTCCATGGACGGTGGTGATCACTTAACAGCAGGTGACCCACCTGTTCGTTTGCCACCTATGACATAAAAAAGAAAAAAGAAATATAGCTTTTCAAGGTTCTTACGGACATACATTAAATTGTCAAGAATGTATTGAGAGGGCAGAGTCAAGATACTGTATTCCTTGAACTTGGTCTTTAAGGATTCGCGTGATTACGGTCAATTTCTCTCAGCATGCTTTGACAAAATTCTAGTCGTCTCTCACAATCCCCAGGATGCAATTTTTGCACCAACCGACCATCACGATAAAATTTAAACATTTACTTTTTCAGTACTTTAAGTACACGAGTGTGGGTTGTCCCAATTACTCCGGTAGCTTCTCTGCTTGAAGCTTTCGGAAATGTTTCGAAGTGTGTTAAAACACTTAGATCAAAATTGTTATTGTTCTGCTAAAGAGTTTGCCGCCGACTTTTGTAACTGCCCGTATTCTTTAAATTGTCTACCATTATTTTCAATACGAACCGAGTTGGTGGCTGTCGGTCTCGATATCTTTCTCCATACCACAGCAGAGATAGCTTCACATTTTAGTTATTTAAAAAATAAGCTTCCATTAAATCAAATTGTTCTTGATAAGCCATTTTTGCCGTGAGACAAATATGAAATTATTTGTAAAACAATCAAATATGAATAACAAATGACAATCTATTTTCTAATGTAACATTCCATATTTAAAACTACCTCATACACGTAGTTATGTCGCATCTAAGAAAGGAGTTTGCATTAAAAACACGTGCTATTGCAATCGTCTTATCTAAATAGTATTTAATTTGTAATTTTAATTGATAAATAACGTCAATGATAAATTATTAATTACTAACACAAGTAAACAGAAACAGTTAAATCTTTTGAGTAAAAGTTTGACCCATTGAATTTGTAAGTAGAGATTTCATGGTTTTCGTTTCATTAAATTTACCAAGTATGTTAGAGAGATTTCATCCTTGTGATTGACCCTAACGGTCGATGGAATAAATTTAAAGCGTTTAATTTATACAGATTTTAGTCGGTTCGATTCCCGGGTGAAGCAAGAGAGTTTTCGAAAATCTTCGAATGCAGTTTTGTTTCTTTTCAAAAATAAAGAAATGTTTCTTTGGAGTAAAATTTGCTATCTCTATTATTTAGTGTACTTTCCCTCCAGGTGGCATTAAAAAATTCCACCCTGTATATTGATGTGTGCTTTAAGCACATGCCAACAATTGATTCTCCTCTTTGAAAGTTTCAAAATTAGTTTTACAATAAAAAATCGAACAAACTATTTGTTATTTATTAAATTTATTGACCTGTTCTACTCTGTTTGATGTAATCCACTGCAGTCAAGTCAATCTGTACCGGCCTGTCAGGTCAATGGCGTAGTCAGTTTAGAAAAAAAAAATTGATTCCATTTTAGACTATCCACAACATTATAAATATCCACAATAGTTACAACATAAAAATAATGAAAAGTAATATTTCAATAATTGTCTCTATAAGTGTTTCAATTTACGCACTAGAATATACATTGGACATAAAGTATTTCCACACACTTTGTTTTTATATGTCCATGATTTTTATACAAAAGTATAAAGCATGATTATTAAAATTAAAGTAGGATGTGTTATTATAAAGTATTGATTGAAACCCTAGATGTGACCACAGACTAATAGTCGTATAAGTAGATGTAACTGCCTGCTGACAAATAAATTTTGATTCAATGTCATAAAACTAGGGCGGTTGATTTTTTTAACGGTAATGATATATCGATATTTATAAAAATATCAATATCGGGTTTCGATATATCGAAAACAAATCGATATTCCGATATAGCGACATGTACATCGGCTTTATTAAAAAAAAAAAACAATTGTAAATCAGCTTAACATTGATATAGTATTTAATTGAGTATATTTGTACAATTTACAACATAAATGTTTTAAAATGTTACATTACATTTCTAAGAGCCACTTGCACAAACGTTATTCAATCATATTGATCTTAATTGTCATCATTGTTGTTTAATCTAAATAAGATAATTATGCGTGCCATTATTTTTCAGTCCCTCAGTTACCAAGTTTTTTAAGTAGTGGTGGTCTAGTGGTTTTACCGGTAGAATATCATTTCGTTGTCAGCAGGTTCGAACCCCGGTGTGTATCTACCAATATTTAAATTCACATAAATTTACTAATTTAATTTGGTAACACTGTCAGCTGACGCTGAAGGAAAACATCGTGAGGAGTTTTTGGCGAGATTTTCATTTAGTAGTTTTTATATTTTATTCATAATTTTGTGTTACTTGATTCTATATTGTGTAAAATTGGTGGTGTTTTATGTAATATAGTTTGTTTATTGTACATAAGTGAAGTGAATGGGAAATAATACCACGGACCATGAATTCTGAGATACCACAAAAACTCCATTGAAAGTTCTAACAAGATGGCCACCATCTTGTTAGTTCATTGAAATTATATCATGAAACTTGTAATATTTTTTTATAGTGTCAGGGCAAAATGACTGCACTAAGCCTGATAGAAAGCATAGTACAATCCAAAAACAATGGCGACGACCGAGTGACGCACTATCCATCGATGATCGCCGCTGTCATGCCGGCCTGCGAAAAGCTGCATATGTACAGGCTGATCTCGAAACGTGACCCGCAGAAGCGAATCACTATGACGGACTTGCGTCACATGATGGTTGCGACCCAGTCAGGCTGTAAAACCCTATCACCCCGCTTTCGCCATTGCCTCGTTCGTTATTCAGCAGGGTGCACCACGTGCAGGTGAGGTTGACTTGGGTGTCTCAAGTCTTATAATGTTGTTCGACACCCCTTATACCCCAGAATATTGATACTCACTTGACAATGGCAGTAATAGTCTACTAGAAGACTGGTTGCCAAAAATTGAATGGAAGAAGAACTTGTAATACTATTAACCACTCGACAATGGCAGAAATGATTTAAAAGATTGGTTGCCAAAAATAAAATTAAAAAAAAACATCGTAAGGAAACCTGAGAAATGTTCTTGTAGTACTACTATATGTGGGAAAACATACAATTGTAGATTTTTTAGAGTTTGAAATCGCCAATACGTCGTGGGCTGTTGTGGTGACTATGCATAAGGTATGGCTTCTTACAGGAAGAGGGCTGTGGCCCTGCAGTGGTCTCTTACAGGCTGATAATGATGAATATTTTTCAGTAAGTTAGGAGTAAGTAACTAAGGAGAGTCGAAAATAAAAACAATCTCGATAGAACAACCTCGATAGATCAACCTAGGTGAGATGAGGGTAAGAAGATGATGATATATATATTAAATATCGATCACCGATATTGAAATTGTAATATCGATCGATTGATATATAGCCAAAAAGAATTATAGGTATTTAATATCGACATTTTAAAACAAATATCGATATTTAGTCAACAGCCCTATATAAAACCTAACTTGAGGAGGTTATAATATTGTGTATACGGTATACGTCTCTGATATATACAATACAAAAAAAAATATTTTCATTATAAATAATAACGGAATAAACCATTGCAAAATGCTATGTCCTGAAGTATGGAATTTTCCACATCCAAAGGTCATGTGTAACAAGAAAGAAAAAGAATCTTTGGAAGCAATCACCAGAACTATAAATATGAATAATTTTTACAAAAGCGTAATTATTACCTGCCCTGATGAGATAAAACCACCGAGTATAATTGAAGAAATAGTGATAGAAGATACTGATTACTACAAAATATCAGAATGTCCACTCACGGAATTTTTGGAACCTTTATTCATAGAAAGTTTCGTTAAAAATGGACATCTATTTTGTTTGTCAATAGAACGTAATTGTGTCACTAAAAATTGTTTCTGTATATCACCAGATGGAATCCTTACTTTACATGTTTTAGAATTTATTTATCAAACTTTAGGTTTTGAAGGAACAAAAAGACCACACAATTATTATGAGGTAATAATAGATTTAAAAACATTCAAAAAACCTGATAAAGTACGTGTAGCATTGAAAAAGTTGGATTTATTCGATTTTTATGTGATATGGGAACCTAATACAGAGAATGTGTGTCCATCTTCTATAGCAAAATATTTTAGTGATCGTAATTTTGATGTCACATCAAAACCATTACAAATAAAAGAAATATCTCCAACAATCACTGAAGTTCCATGTTTAAATGATACACAAATCGAAGATATGGTAGAGTGGATTGGTGTATTAACGCATGAAGGGAATTTAAATCAAAAAGAAACATACATAAGTTCCTATAACCAGCCAGAGAGTGAAAATTCATTGAAAACCAACAGAATATCACTTCTTATAGCAAAAGGCTTCATTTCACCAGCGACTATAATAAAAATTTGTAGCAAAATCTCAGATTATGTTACATCAAGATGTTTGGATAATTACTGGGCATCTCTGAGTGTGCAAAGTTGTGAGCATAGCCTTTGGCAGTGGACTCTTGGTAGTCCAAAAATGTTTCAGGCTCATGATTCCTCATATAATATATTCTTTACACAGGAAGGGCAAATGGTATATTCAATTGGACAATTAAAATATTCATGAGACTTCTGTATTTAATTTTGATGATCTTAGTATTTTAACATTCCTTCCGCCTGAAGGTTTATATTTCTACCATTTTTTTTAAAATTAGATATTAATTAGGCATGTGATCTAAACCATTTACAAATATTTGCATACAAGAAAAAAATAGTAACTGATTGGGAAGCACATTTTGTGCATAATAACATATCTTATAAATTCTTTTAACTTTTATTTATATATAACTGGAGAATTTCTCATAACAATAAAGTAAGCAAGTATTACATATTACAGAATGTGTCCAAGAAATATTAATGAAATTAATTAAACAATGATACCTTCCATCTTTAAAGTAAATATTAATAAATTGTTTGTGACTACCCACAACTTCATAATAAAAAGACAAAAGAAATTTGATATATTTTTTTATTGAAACAAAACACTGTGCAGTAGTACTATACAAATTAGTTTCCTGCACCACTGTGATATATGTATTAAAAAAACAAAGCCAATTTTAAACAACACCAGGAATGCTATTAAATAAATTATGTTTATTTAGACCCTTACTACCTAGAAGTAACCATTTTGAGGTTTAAACATGAGTAACTATTGGTTCAAATATTTGCCAAATTTAGATACACTAGCAGCAGGTCCATTGATATGATGTATGCATATTATTACTCATAGTATATTATGTTAATTATATTTATTTAAATGCATGTGGTTTCACCACTACTATATTTCCTTATGAACCTAAATATTTGAACCAATTTCAAATTATCGGGTATGCTGCAGATAAGTTTAAATCTTGGCCAATCCAATAACACCGCAGGCGATACGAGCACCAGCATTTCCTGTAGTCTTGCTCAACTCATGACCTCCAATCCCAAGATCATCAGGGTCGGCATGAACTACTAGAGTCCGTCCTACGATGCTGTTAAGTCCAACTAAAGAAATTTGCGAGTCTTGGATACATACCTGTACAATATAATGAAAAAATTAAAACATTCTTAATATAAAAAATATCAAGCATTTAGAACTTAGCTTAAAATTGAATATCATTACAATATTGATCATTTAAAAAATACTGTTTCAAAATTAATGGTCTTAATTAATTATCAGTTATAAAAATAACATTCATTTCCTGAGCTATAATTTACTACATTCATCTGTTTAATGAAAACAAAATAGTGAATTCCCAAAAGCTAGGAATAAATCAGCCTCTTTTATTTCTGCACTCCACATTTTTCTGCATTAGTCCACACCCTTTTTCTTCTTTATTTTATTAGTTATATTTAAAAAAATATATTTTACATGAATATTATACATTGAATTTTTAACTGAGATTATTGCCTTTATATAGATTTCATTTTCGTCTTTTATAGTCATTTTAAAATTATGATAAATATCACACACATGTTAACATATTAATGTGGCTATTATTACTACAAATTATAAAACAAAGTCCTCTGCCACTCTCTATGTTCCCTATAAACTAAAAAACTACTGAACGGATTTTCATGCCGTTTACACCAGTACATAAAGTGATTTATGAGGAAGGTTTAGATATATAATTTGTCAAGGTTTTATTTATTATCACGACGGGACAACATACGCCGGCCGTTAGTTTGTAATAAATTGCATAAGAAATGCTGATGTCAATTAATGAACTATTATGATATTGATATCTTTGCACTCAATATACATACATGTATCTGTTTATTATTATTTTATAGGAGCATGGTAAATTAATGCCATTTAATCACCATGGTTTTCACAACCACCTAATTGGGTAGAGATGTCAATGACCCCACTTGCTTATTGTATGTACACTAGCTCATTCCATTAGCACCAGAGCTGTTATAATTCCCATCACAAACAGACACAATTACTATATTCTATCCAATGATATTATAACTATATAGATACATCATAACTGCTTCGACAGCACCTTGTTAAAACCTGGGTAGTTAGCTTATTTTTGATGACTGCCCTGTCAATCCGTCCGTATCCAAGCAACATATAACTATTTATTTTTCACCAAAGATATTGAGAATATGCCATCTTACTTCCACATTTTATCTAAGACAGAGTGGAGTCACAATATTAATTTATGTATGTGTATCTTATATCCCAGCAAACGTTGTCCCGCTCTGACTATAAAAAATCCTTGATAAATTATATACTAAAACCTTCCTCATAAATCACTTTATCCATTGCTGAAAACCGCAAGAAAATTCGTTCAGTAATTTTTGAGTTTACGCGAACAGACAGACAGACAGACGCAGCAGGGGACTTTGTTTTATACTATGTAATGATAATTAATCAGTTAACCCATGTTTTCTTTGCAATCCATAGTCGCTCGCCTGCGACCCAACTGTAATGTAAATGTGGTATTTCCAATGTCAGACATGTCTTATTTGGTACCTTAGTGACACCCCCATCACTGGCAGCTTCAATATTTCCAAGATCTCCTACATGACGAATATCAGCGTCCGGAGCGCCATGATCCTGCTTGTTAGGGTTGAAGTGAGCTCCGGCAGATGTACAACCGTTGGTGTTATCGCCAAACTCATGCACATGGAACCCGTGTTTACCCTGAAAACAATTACTTGAATTTTATCTTAATCTATCTTTATTTAATTACTACCTCTGCCATATCTATATAAACTAGAACATTATTGTTGAGGTTTTTATTATTAATGCTTTTTAAATAAGTATGTAAGTTTAATATGTATGTATTTTTCGATTTTCGAGAAAGAAATTGTTGCAAGTGTCTAGGAATAAGTAACAGAATACATTTCAATCATTTAGAAACGTATGTCTATTGTAAAGCATATCCTCGGGAATAACTTAGTGTTTGTTTCATTAAAATCGGTCCACTAAAAGTCATTGTAGTTTTAATGACAACGCGGCGTAACTACGAATGAAAAGTAGACAAGTAAATTGACTTCATACATTCAGGTGACCTTATTAATCACTGTTTTTCACATAGGCTTCCATGCAGACAAAGTCGCGGGCACAGCTAGTAATAAATATATATTTTATTTTGTTTTTCGAACTGTTTACGCTATTGACTTAGTAAGGCATTAACAGCTTCACTGGACTATGAATAAATATAGACACAATGGGACTAAACAATGTTAATGTGATTATTTTAATTAATTACAGTTAGCGTTTTGCTATTACATTAAGTTTCTTTTTGGATAAAAAGTCATGGTGATTTAAATATGAAAGTCAGATTTATGGTATAGTCTCTTATTAATAATCTAAACCTAAACAATTGTTTATTGCATTATATTGCTTAATGATTGTGTGTGTGTGTATGCTGCTGACCATTTTCAGCCACAGCGACTACTTCAAATCCAACACTTGTGTGCTTTCATGTGACTAATATAGCCGATTTTTTATTAATATTTAATTGTGGCTTACATAACATTGCAGCAGAATGTACTGGCTATCATTGATGCCATTTTATATATTTTTACTGATATAATTTATTCCAAATATTACTAAATATAAGAAAACAACTACCAAAAACTTTGCCAGAAAACATTCTTATGATTTTCAGATCACATCATATAAAGGAGGTCAGTATTTTTCGAGTTGTAATCACACTATGGGTATATTATTTATAATATAGGTGAGGGTAATGAAAAATTTCATAATAATTTATGGAATATTATTCACAGTTTTAATGTGCAAAAGGTATATACATAAAAGTGTTATGTTAAAGTCATTACATCAGAGTCATTAATTTGTAAAGAAATAAACATGACTTATAAGCATGACAAAGCAAATTCACACATTGTTCCATGTTGTTCATTATACAATTTGATTAAAGATTGTTCCAGTCCTTATCAAGTATTACAAGGTCAGTGTCATTTCTTAAACATTATATTGTTAAGTGTTTCATAATCTTGGTGTGATAAATAGAGTCACCTTTTATTCTAGTTAAAAACAAATTTTACATTAATGATTACTTTGCAAACAATTATTGTTATAGACCAGAGAACCCAGAAAATAAACTGTCTACATGAACATTATAAACAACATAGATCATATAACACAGGGTTAAACAAATTTTATTTTAGGAGAATGTGAAACTGATAAATTGGGTTATTCGTGGTGAATTATATTACTTTGAAAAGTAGTATCTTGATTTTATAAAAGATAAGCCTAAAAATGGTGCCTTCTGATGTATGTTTTTTGCACTCCACAATACCATACCAAGTTGGCTTTTTTGACTTGTGTATAATTCAGATCCTTTATTATTTTTATTAATTTTTTATTTAAATTTATTTTTACGTTTTACTTTAACAATTTTGACCTTATCAAAATATACAAATTAAATTTTGACACCCATATCAAAATTTCCCCATCTCAAGGGATTATGGTAGATGGAGAATTAATATTTGATAAGTTATTCAATAAAACAAGCAAGATAAAAAAGTAATTTCTAAATAGTGGAAAAATCCCATATTATTATATTGTCATTTAGGCAGAGTTCAAGGTCATTGAATATCTTAAATATTTTTAAGCTATAAGCTAACACAATCTGAACAATATACAAGTCAAATTTTTCCTTCTTTTTTGAACTGAATATGCTATTGACCTAGCAAAGTCTTTACAGCTTCACTGGACTACTAAGGCTAGCACTTAAGGCAGTCGTCAGCCAAACCAAGTAACAAAAAAAAATTGGTAAACATTGGACATCCTTATAATATACTTCATAAAATAGTCAAAATCATGCTCCATGAAAAATGCACTTGGAGTGCTGTCCAAGTTTTTTGAGAATTCAGTTTGTATATATGAGACCAAAACAGTTTAGAAAAAATATTGGTAGTACTGAAATATATTAAACAAAATTGTTGGCTTGAACACTACAAGAAAGTTGTATTAGTAAAATTACATATCATTTTCTATACAGAGGTATATAGACGTTAACATTCTATTAATCTAAATGCTATTTTAGAATTAGTGTTTAAAGAATTCAAATTCAGAATTCTAATGCAGCCCCAATAACTTATTTTGAAGTGCAACTACAACTCTGTTTAGGAAATTGTTAATCTTTCATATACAATTATATTGTAAACAAGTGAGTGATTGACATAGTTGTATAATATTCATAACATGCCATGATGTTACAGTACAAAGGTCAACAGTGTGTAAACATAGAATATAGTTCCTACATGGGTATTAGATGAGAGATGAAAGTATATTTTTATTTTCACATACCTTCGTAAGACCGTTCACTTCTCCAGAAACAACCACAGGTGAGTTTTCATCCTGTAAAATATTAATATCCCATAAAAGTAATTATAATTAATCAAAAATATAACAAAACATTTAAAGTTACTTAGGAAAGAATCACACTAAGATCTCTGAACAGATCTTAATAAAATTTGGCATAAGTGGATTATTTCTAGTAATATGTTCTAGTGCATAATTTTTCAAAGAATTTGTAATAATTTTGGGTACTTAGGTATTAATTGCACCATGCTCACCGACCACTACAGCAACCAGCTAATATTTAATATTATCTTTTTACGCAAGTCTAACCAAACCTAGATGAAACTGTTTTGTTTTAACCTAAAAATCATATATTGGTAGTATACAAAATGGTAATTACTTGTAGGTGCTGCGTAATGTTTTAATTATAATATTTACTTATATACGCTTCTAGAACAGTCTACGGTCACAATAAGATTGTGCGTACATTTACGGAGTTAATACATTTTACTTTAGTTAATTGAATAACGATTTCCGTAGACTTCAGAATAGAACGTATTAAGTAATTTTCAAGGGCAGTTATTCATCACCAAGTGTTTTTTCATTGCTCAAGTAAAAAAAAATCCAATTACCTTCTGGTCAAAGAAAACTGTTCCGCTCACGTCTCCTTTAAGAACACATACAGCTTTAGCAGGCATATTGTAGATGGTCTATTACCTTAACTATACTTCGAATGTTTCAGTTTAAAACTTGATGCTATACTTATATTTCTATAGTTCGCGGTTCGGTGCGTTACGTATCAGTATAATAAACGGTGAAATACGACCGGCCAAAAAAGATTGATAATGACAAGGGATAACAAATGTTGCCAGCGCTGTTTTTTCATCTGTAAGGCGGCAAGTCTATGATACATGAGTATTAATTTGTAGATTTATTAGTAAATGTGTGATAATTTAGTAGTATTCTATTAACATGTGTAATATACTTTAAAATCTTACTTGCGCTTAAAATGTATGATGCTGAACTAGTAGCAAATTTGTAATGAATTCCATTGGTAGTATTATAATTCTGTGGGCAGTAGAGTTATCCATTTTGGCTTATTCTGTTGTGTTATTAATCTATGGTTATATTTAATTTCAAAACAAAATTTTATTGAATAATATCATTATTCCTATATTCGATTATTGGAGTTTTCTCTTGAATGTACGTAGTATCTCCTCAGTAGTCTGAGTTTTGGATAGTTAGTTAAGTCTTTGCAATAGGTATTTTAAAATTAGCTTTTTAATTTATCTGGTTCATGTACAATTTTCAGTGCGATAGATTTCCGTAAACAGTGTGTCTATTTGCAACAAGCGATAGGTTTGCATTTTATTTCTAACTTTTTACTAATTGTAACTTTTATATAAACTAGTCTTTTTCCCGTAACTCAAAATTGAGGTAGTTCCTCCATATCATCATTTGAAGCCAATATAATTGGTGTCTCGTAGATTCTAAAGAAGGAAGAAGGCTATTATTTTTATAGATACTAGTAATAACCTACAACCAATCTTTTTCGACCAATATTCCTCCAGAAATAGGCATCCAGTAATATTGAAAGATAGGAAAACATTGTATGAGTCTCAGTAACATGGTGTTAGCCTAGATACCAGGTACAACTGACGTATATTAGGTAAGGAGTTACCTAATTACTTTGCTGGATGAAGGTTGTTTGAAGTGTGGTAAAAGATTTGGAATGCTACCAAAAAAGTAAAAGGCAAACTGTATGGTGTTTTTCCAACTAGTATACTTCATAAGCTATAGTTCTATTAAATTTTGAGACGTAGGTGAAAGAGTTCACTCTTTGCTGTTTTCATCTAGGTTGTGCCTGCGTATCACATCACATCAGTTCAAATTGCTGAACAAAGTGCCAATAATCTATTCATATGTGAATGCAGTGTGGGGGATGGATACCTCAATCATACATTTTTTATTTGCCCTAAGAAATAACACTTTGCTTAGGATTGTTTTACCTTCTTGTATTGCCTGATCTACTTACATTAATCTTACTTAGGTTATAGTGAATAACAACCTTCTGATCACAAAATGTTTATCTAAATTTACTAATATTAACAAAATTAAACTGGAAATTATTTATTTCATTCCAATAATATATTTATTGGCTTGGCATTAGAAATTCGCATCATGAATTTGGGGTTATTAAGGGTTGTTTTTTATAGGGGTTGGTTACCCCTTTCAAAAGACACCCCCCTCAACCCACTGAGCCGCATAGTTTTTTAAATGTGTTTGAAGTTATGTGTAACGGAACGTGATTTTTCCTTCAGATGCGCATTTTTAAGGTTTATAATTTTATTGTTGTTTTATAATTGTTCACTTTTCAGAAATTTCAGAAAAAAAAAAATCAATATAAATTATTTGCATGACGTAAAATGGGATGTTTTCATGATCTGGTATTTTTTGTTTTTTTTTCTACTATGTTTAATCAAAACTCAACTGTCTCAATCCTAGAAAAAAATATAAGTTATTTGTATCATAAAGCCTCTCCACATATAACACAGGCGAGCGAGCACAGTGAGAGAGCGAACTGATCCAAGCAAATCTGACTAAGTCACGTTAGGTTAACAGGTTAGCTAGTTCTGTATGTAGGTTAGTATTGCGAAAAAAACAAATTCCTTGTTGTTTTATATTAAATATTTTTTAACCACTATGAGCATAATTGTGAAATATTTGAGTGAATAATGAGGACAGAAGTTTATTGTAAATATTATTTTTTTGTTCAAGATTTATGCTTTTCCATCAATAATTTATTCCTTAATGTATAGATATACATAGTTTCATACAAGTTATTATTTTTTTAGTTGAAAACCCATCCATTTTCTATGCAAAATTACTATAATTTTTAGTACTGTTACAAGAGTTTTAAATACTTCTAATTTATTTTTTCCATAAAATTTACATTTTTCTTGCAATAATGTTTTGCTCTACTTATATATAAACATAGTATTGTACAAACTGTTAAATTTAAACTTAAAAATCACCATGTTGTTAATATACAAAATTACCAATGATTGTTCGGAGGCGACATAATCTCAAAACTTTGATCATGAATATCTCAGTAACTATTACATTCCGCGGCGGGAGAGTGATTTAGAGGGGTAATTTCAGGATGCGAATTTCTAACTCGCTATTTATTGATGTCTATTTATCTATGGTATTTTTCAGATAAAGTTGATTGTACTGCAAAAGGAATTTGTGGCATAACTTTTTTACATATATTAACCTGAAACCAGAGGTCACTGGTATATTCTCCTACTATGTAATATTTGTGAAATTGTGTGTTACTATTCTACAAGAAGAAGAAAAGAGTTCAACACAGCTAAGCTAAAAAATTTACAACAAATAAACAATTTAGTAAAGTTAACTCCATAATTATTTCTATATAAAATAATTGAATCAATGGCTGTTCAAAATTCAAATGTAAATATTTTATTAGTTTTGCTTGGTATTGATATTCTGAAGTTGCCCATTTATTTCGACTATCACTATTATTTTCCGAATAATAAAATTACATTGCGAAAGTTGTCTTCTTTATGACAATGTTGTGATGGATTAGATATGTCGTTTTAAACTTATATCTTAAAGATGAATGAAAAGAAAAGTAGACCCAGTTATACTAAGTTACTAATAAAAAATTAACTTGACGCTTCCAATTTTCCCGGGAATGTTTTAATTGTGAAGAATTAATTTTTTTGTGTTAGTTTATTTTAATTCTTATCCCATGCTACAAATATATAGAAATATAAAATATTCTATTAATATTGTCCCATGATATTCCATAAAAATTTACATTTTGGATGTCTTAAATACCAATCCATTACCACTTTGGCTGCTATGTTGGTCATATAAGACCAGCCAAGGATTCTCTTGCCATGGTGGAAATTGTTAACCACAGGACAAGATGTTTAAAGTATTGTAATTTTTTAAAATATTAGGTTTTTACCTATGAAATTGCCATTTTGTATGAAAAAATTTAAATGTTTTTTTTAAAAGTACTTTTTTGTTGTATTAATCGAAGTAATCACCCATGCAATCAATGCATCTTTGTCTATGCAGTGGCAGATTATTGATGCCCTTCTTAAAGAAATCAATTGGACGGGAGCAACAAATTTTTCAAAGGCATTTTGTACTGCCTCTCGGGTATTGAATTTTGTTCCCGCCAAGGAGTTATCCAAATTCTGGAAAAAGTAGTAGTCTGTAGGCGCAAGGTCTGGTGAGTAGGGCGGATAACGGAGAACTTCCATCCCCAGTTCTTGCAACTTGAAGACAGTCTGCTGTGCAGTATAAGGTCGTGCATTGTCGTGCAGGAGCAGCGGAGACGAGCGATTGACCAATGCTGGTTGGAGATGTGCCAGTTTTTTCATCATTGTGTTCAGTTCTTCACAGTACACATCTGCAGTAATGCTCACCCCGTTTGGTAAGAAGCTGTGATGAATCACACCGGCGCTAGACCACCAAACAGTGACCATCACTTTTCTAGGGGTAAGTTTTTCGTTAAGGCATTGTTTAGGTGCTGAACCAGGATCCAACCAACTTGCTGAGCACTTGCGGTTATCAAACAGAATCCATTTTTCATCTCAGGTAACAATGCGGTTCAAAATTCCTTCATTTGTGTGTCTGTTGAGCAGTGCAAGGCACGTCTCGACGCGTACTTCGCGCTGGCGATCATTGAGTTCGTGGGGCACCCATTTGTCAAGCTTTTTTACCTTGCCAATTTGACGCAAATGGACCAATATTGTTTTGACGCTAACGTCGAAAGCTGCTGCTAATTCAGCCGTAGATTGTGTATCATCAGCTTCCACAATCGCCTTTAATTCGTCATTGTCGACCAAAGTCTTCGGACGACCGCGAGGTTCATTTTTCAGGTGGAAATTCCCAGAACGGAAGCGAGCAAACCAATAACAGGTGGTGCGTTGGTTTGTTGTGTTAGCTCCGTAAAAGTCGTTGATCTTGCGTGCCGCTTGTGCCGCGTTGCTACCACGACGGTACTCATATTCCATAATCACTCGGATTTTTAACATATCCATGATGACAAAAAAGATTGAAATGCGATGAAAATGTAACACTAATCAATAAACAAGTGACTACTTTTGGAAAAAGAATTCCATGTTTTTAAAATAAAATTAATTTGAAATTAGAATTCTTAGCGAAACAAAAATTATTTTGATTTGAAATGGCCAGTACTGCAGAACGGCAATTTCAGGGGTAAAGACCTATTATATTATGGGGGGCAAACGAGCAGGAGGGTCATCTGATGGTAAATCAACACCACCATCCATAAACACTAGCAACACCAGAGGAGTTTCAAGTGTGTTGCCGGCCTTTTAAAGGAATTGGGCTTCTGGTGTTCTCACTGACTGAACCAAACGCACTAATGCAAGCACTATTACTTAATGTCGTAATTCATCATTGGTATCCTGAAAAAAAATGTGATTATGACGTAGCAGTCAAAGTGTTAAGAAGTGATTATAGAGAAAGGTGGTTACTATTATATAGAATAATGGTTTAAAACTTAAATTATACTTTATTGTTTATTATATACCCATCTTTGATCTCCTCTATTTTCAAATTTCAGTTGATCAACAATATAAACGAAAATGTTACAATTATTGAAGAAGGTTTGCAGGTAAATAATTTAAGCTATGATTTGACTAAAGATATGACAAATCCTTTTCAAGTACAGTCACTTAGCATACATTTATTTATTTCAACTGACTACATGCAGTTGGTCTCAAAGAGGCTGATCTTTGGTTTGGGTTACTCTGTGGCATAAGAATTCTATGATCTGAAATTCAACAATCCAAATAAGGTCACTAACATGTATGCTCTATAAATGTGTACAAGTATTTAGGATCTCACAATTTTAGTAAATGATCCCCTGCAGTATAATCCTTATATCTTTGAGATACATAATTGATCAGTTCTTTGGGCTTAATATGTAATTTGTGCACTATATACATTTTTACAGTTTAATATAAAAATAGTGTACACATATTAATTTGCTTATTATTCCGCAAAGTTATCTACTTATGTGCTGATAATACATACTTAGTTCTGCATAGTTTCTATATAACACTTATAAATAATTTTGTGCTCATACATGAGTAATTGGCTCAAATGATTAGTTACTTAGATTAAGTAAGATTAAGTAGTTCGGTGAAGCTGTGAAGGCACTGCAGGGCAATAGGGTAGACAGTTAGAAACAAAAAAAGATTGATAATAATGTATCTATTTTTTGACAAATAGCCTGAAGGCCATGTCAGGAAAAAATGGTTTGGCATAGAAAGTGTTAACAAGTTTTACAACTTTTCAGGTATGTCCTCTCTGTGATTCTATTGTAAAATTATTCTACATTAACTTTAATGAAAAACTCCTCATGTGTGAAAACACAGAATGTGAATATCCATTCGGGTGTGAGGAGTTGAAGTTTGTTCAGACTGAAAATAACACATTTCCTCACGATGAGATGTACAGCAACAGTAGAATCACACAAGATACTGCATCAGTGGCTGGTTCTGTAGTTTCCTCAGCTGCTTGGGCTGATATTGATAGGATGAATAAAGCATATGACTCGGAAGACAACCAGTGTGATGCACAATCAGTTTACAGGCAGAAAGAGCTGAGATTAAAGAAGGCACAGAAAGAAAAGGAAAATGAACAGCAACTAAAGCAGAATGTGCAAAACATAAGAGAGCTGTCGCTTGCTTTGATTAAGGATGACGAAAAACCAGCACTGATAAACAATGAGAAGTGGATAAAGAATTTGCTGAATTTTCAAGGGTTATCTGGTGTACAGTTGCTGAGGGAAGAAGAGATGGAAAATTTAAGGAAGAAAGAACCTGATATAGGTTTGCGAGAGTTGAAAATTGACATTGATCCCAGTAAAGAAAGTATCTCTTCAATCAAAATAGAGATAACTAACAAAGAACCAAGCAAGAGCTAAGAAGAAAGTGTATGTGTGTGAAAAGGCTTAGAAGAGATCTTTGAGTTAATACATTTCTGTTTAGTATAGCAATTTGTTTTATTTGAATTTTAAACTTTATTAAAAGAGGTTCAGCTGTCTACTTTCTACTGCTTTTACGAATGGGGTAGTAATAAACAAACTAAGATACTTTTTGAAGTGATAACTTCTTTAGGCGCGTTTAATGGTATGTTTGGCAGGAGATAAATTTATAATTACGCGTCATGACGTCAATACGTAGCAACGTATTGCGCTTGCGTCAGACTAGCGACGCATAGTGTACGGGCTTGTGTACATGTAACAGTATTGTTATTCTGCAGCTCATCATACATTTGATGAACAGACTAGAAAAATGTATATAATTATTACACCGAGTACAAATAGATATGAATACCACACTATTGTTAATAATTTCAATAAACAACTTCTGAAATTTAAATATTATCATCCACACTATAATTTATATGAAAATTCAAAAGTGAATACATTTATTTCATTGTTTTGAGTCTTAACTTCTGTCGACAGTCCTTATGACTGTCTAGAGTTTTTTTTTGTTAAATAAGGTCATCTCGATGCTCTGTGATAGGCTTAGGTCTGTGTTGTTCCAGAATTTGCAGATGTATATACAGTAACCAAGCAAGGTACTGGGGACCTGTCTCCTACAGGGTCTCGAACACAGTATACTTTATTTTTGACAACCAATCTTCTAGTATATTATTACTGCCATTGTCGAGTAGATAATGGTATTAAAAGTCTCTTGCGATCATTTAAATGAACTAACAATATGGTGGTCATATTGTTAGAATTTTCCAGGGAATTTTTGGGGCAAATCAAAATCCATGCTTCGTGGTATTATTTCCCATACAGTTCACTTGCACAATAACCAAACTATATTATGTAATACATCACCAATATTCCAAAATATAGAACCAAATAACACAAGACTATGAATAAATAAAAAAAAAGCACTAAATGACATTCCATTATATACATATTTTTTTTATGTCATAGGAGGCAAACGGACACGGGTCACCTGATCTTAAGTGATCACCACCGTCTATAGACACTTAACACCAGGGGGGTCGCAAGTGCGTTGCCAGCCTGTGTTGGAGGGGGAGGAAGGGGAAGTGAGGTGGGCCTCCGGTGCTCTCACTGACCGAACGAAACGCAGTAATGCAAGCATTGTTACTTGACGTCGGTTTTCTGTGCGAGGGTAGTATTACCCCGGACGAGCCGACCCATTCATCCTGAAACAAGTAACAACTTCAGCGTGGCTCCACCACCTACCTATTCCATCAAAAACGTTATTTTGCACTTCCGCCTGGAGCTGATTGGCCGGTGCTACGTCTCATTGCAACATAAGATGTTAGTAACATAATAAAAAGTTATTAAAACTCATTGTCGGTCGGCGGTTCATCCCGACATTGATGGATGACTGAACCCGTTGTTGATTGACACAGTTCTATAACTAATAATACAACTGTAAAGTCTATATAACATAATTTAAGGGATTATGCGTTTTTTGGTGTTATACCTAGAGAGTAGCCCTTAATTGGGGTGAAAACAAAGTTGATATAACTTACTATTATAATATTTATTTATCAATATAGTGCAAATTTTACAAAATTTACAACGTAATAGCGACACTTATTGCGTATAATCTGTTATTTTCGTCTGGCGTTTTTTGCTGCTCCAGTAGCTTAGCTGTATTTTTTATGTATTTTATCCCAATGATATGAAAAGTAAAAACCTTCTTACTTATAACATCATTAATTTTACTCATATATTGGGATACTACGGGATCAGCTTGACTATACAATGTCACTCATGGAAAAGTGACCGCCCCTAAAATAATCGAGTAAAATGGCTCCAATATTTCTCCCTTCCGGTTTTTTTTTTTTTGAAGATTTAGTTTTTTGAGAAAGACATCCACTTGCACTATTTATGCGAAATCTTAGGAAATAAGTGACATACCTGATTGATTTTGTTTTTAATCGAAAACTACTGAGTTCATCTACCGCTAGCTGTTTCGGCGACTTCGTACGCGTGGAACAGTTACTTTGGGCTAACGTTAACACGCAACGAAATCTCTCAAAAGGAAAACAGTCCACATTTTGAAACATTCTTCATTGGTGCCCTGCTCTTGTTAGTCTTAGCGTGATGGTGTATAGCCTTCCTCGATAATTGAGCTATCTAACACCGAAATATTTTTTCAAATCGCAACAGTAGTTCCTGGGATTACCGCGTTCAACCAATAAACAAACCCTCCAGCTTTATAATATTAGTATAGACTAGGTGCCCACTTCGTTGGGCGGTAAACATTCTTACTTAGGGTGAAATTATCGAGTGTGATTCGGTTAGTACTGAGTGCTATGATGCTATCCCGACTGCCAAAAAGAGGTTTATATTTTTACTAAATAAAATATCCTTGGTGACAATGCAATGAATTTCCAAATAGATTGACATGTTGATTGATATACAAAAACCCAAGATGCACACTTAACGTGTCACAGTTGGCACACGAAAATGATTGCATAATTTTGGATTATGCAGTCATTTCAATATAGTCGTTTCCGTCCTTGTAAAGAGAACTTTAAATCATTCAGTTGAGGTTGAATTTGCAAAATCATAAATTTATCGCATAACTATAGCCACGTATATTGGGGAGTTTTTGCGGCCGGTTTTAAGCGCTACTTTTATTCGAGACTGTGTGTCTTGGTATTTTATATGTCAATGCGTGTTGTATATGAGAAGAACTGCCTAATAGAAATATCACTAAGTAGATTACGACACGAACGCGGTTTACCATTCGTCCAAATGATCTGTAGTAAATGGGAAATGTGAATATGAATGATAAGGATTTATAATTGTTCTTGATAATATTTCCCATAAACATCACTTAATCATCATTGTAGGCCGGTGAAACTGTTAAGACCTTGCTTGGTCAATAGCGTAGTCAGTTCGAAAAAAAAATCACTTAATCATTTCAATAATTTTTTGATTATAGAAAACTACTTTTTATGACTTAAATATAAAAACTAGACGTATGTTGTCGTTGACTTTTTTATATGTATTATTAAGCTCTACAACTTTTCTCTAGAACTCAATCATATATCTCTCACCGTTAAAGCAGCTTTCGTCCGAAACCTTTTATTCGACCGTTTTTTTCCGATTTACTTTACAAATCCGAACCACATTTACAAATCCACAAAAAAGTCTTTTCATTTTTCGGGTTAATATGTAGTCTATGGCACTCACAAATAACGTGGCTTTCTATAGGTAAAAGAATATTCAAAATCGGTCTAGTAGATCCCGATATTACTCCCTACAACCTCACAAACTTTACCTCTTTATAATATTAGTTTAGATAATTTAATTGCTTCTCAATGCAATTTATTTTAAAGTGCCAAATCTTGAAAATTTCAATAGTACAATTATTTTAAAACATAAATTGACTTATATTGTAGAACCCCTCTTATGTTGGGCCCTGTGGTTGAAACCCTTGTTGTCCCCTAAACCCGTCCCTGGAATTGAATTTAAATCATAAAAATATTCAACTATTCATAATTATTACAAATTGTTATGTCTAAATATCGCAATATTGTTCTAAACTGTGTAAGTCTTTATCTATTTGTGACAATGTATATATTACAAATAACATTTTTATTAAGTTTTATCAATATTATAGTTGCATAGATAAAGAGATAATCTTACATTTTGTAAAATTAAATGAGCAAAACACTATTTTATTTATAATAAATGTATTTTAATTGGCGCTATGTAAGGCAAATGAATCAGTTGGTATTTATCATTTTATTCATATAACAAACAGGTACCTACATTTGTGGCTATGTGGTATGTGGCTCACTTGGATTCTGGGAT
Source organism: Antheraea pernyi (assembly GCA_015888305.1). Taxonomy (NCBI): domain Eukaryota; kingdom Metazoa; phylum Arthropoda; class Insecta; order Lepidoptera; family Saturniidae; genus Antheraea; species Antheraea pernyi. Next base: position 1,276,629 of record MU158811.1, on the reverse strand, counting down.
TTTTAAAGTTGTAAATAGTGACTGATAATCTAAGTAGTTATATTTTGTTATGCTGTCTTATATCTTCGAATCGAATTCCGTTTCAGTTAAGAAGTGTAACGATTGTTCAGTTATATCTGCAATAATGCTCTTCGTCTATCATTGAAGAAAGAAAAACAAATGCAAATTCGCTTAACCATAAATATTTATTGTTCGTTTTTGTTACAAAAAAAACATGAGTAAAAACTCATGACTGTTTGTCTATGTGCTTATTTGTTAACCATATACTTTAATTTATATCATTTTCAAAATAACCGCCATTTGTTTGCAGACATGTTGAAGCCCTAAAGTTTCTTTTCGATATATTTCAAATTTATATTTATGTAATTATAGTCAGATCTGCGTAATTGACTGACTCATTACCCTCTATATAATTATGGAATAGTAGATGTATATGTTATAGAATGAATATGAGTCAATCTATTATGTCATCACGTAATGAAGAATGATGAAACTCATCGTGCACGATCGACGAGGCGCAAGTGTCTTTGTATCTAGAGCATCCATATTGAATAGGTCGATGTTGAAATATTATAGAAAAAGAGAATTATTAATGAATTCGTTAAATCAAATCAAAAACATTTTTTCAGTTTAGGCCCTAAGAAGGCACCTGTGAACGTCAAAACTACCTCCGGTTCGGACAAACAACCCAGTCATCGAGAAGAACCGGCAAGAAACTTGATCTGGTTTATCTTTTTAACAAATATATATATATAATATTTAGAATATATTACGTAAATGTCGCAAACGTTTTTAATGGATGCACGGAGATAGTTAATTCCAGACATCACCATCGTTCACATATTGATCCACTCTATAATAGCCTTTTGACACCAAAACCCGCTTGACATGGCGCTTAAATTCGCAATCCGTCAAATCGGTAATATCCTTTGGGACTTTGTTGTAAAATCTAACACTATTTCCCAAAAAACGGTTACTGGTTTTACTAGGTCTAAAACTTGGGACAACCTGTTTGTTACTGTTTCTAGTATTTAGATTGTGCCGGTTTTTTTACTAAATCTAGCTTTTCTATTATTGCATCAGATGTGATTCACCTGAATACATTGCTAACAAACAGACCGTGGTATTTTTGAATATTTTTCATCATTCATGAAGCGTGTGGTTTCTATACCTATTGGGGTAATAAGCCGCTTACAAATCCAGGCTTCACCGTAGATCGAATAAAAATAATTAAAGAATATGTACTTACGTATTAACATCTCCGCTGTCTTTTTATCGCAAGTGTAACCTAACCTAACCAAATCGACGCGAGAAAATGAAGAAAAATATATAGTCCATCTATTGATATACACGGCAAGATATCAATCACATGGTCCAGGTGTAGATTGTCTGTACTTGATCAACTTCAGTTGGGGTGGCCTTAATACATGGGTACCAAATAATGTAAGCAAATAGATTTTACAATTATGGCACTGTAGTAGTGTCATAGGACATCGCGTGGATCGACTTAGATTCGATCTTACAATCGGCCAGGGCATTCATTGAATGATTATATGGTGATCAAACCATGGCATGCTGTTTGGGTTTTTTCTAATAGTCGCCTTGTAGGCTAAGTCCTAAGTCTGTGGCCAAGCACCTATAGGTATTTCCTATCAGCTGCACTTGAGAGCCAGTTATCTTATAGGTTTATTTCGAGCATTTAGTCATTTAACATGAAGTGAGATTGTGTTTAAACTAGATTTAAAGAAAGTCGAAGCAGTCGTAAGGGCTGGCGACAGAAGTGAAAACGTTTAAACTCAAAACAATGAAATAAATGCGATCTCTTTTGAACATTCATATGAATTATAGTGTGAATTATCAATCACATTTAACTAAACTAAACAATATTTAAATTTCAGAATTTATTTATTGAAACCTTTAATTACCGACGAACTTCATGGTGTCGCTTACAGGTGTCGGTGTGCGCGCGCATCGTAAAATTCACTCCCATTATTTTTCCCAAAACGCGCTAAAACAAGTATAACTTCAAAAATCCAAGCCAGCAAATCTTTACAGAGTCGGACAATCAGGTAATCTATAATCTATGGTAGATCGCCATAAGCGTGGCGATGGCGGGAATTCCAAACGTGCGAAACGGAACGCGCAGAAACGGCGAGAGAAATCAAATATTCACATATCATTAATGTGAGTCACACTCGGTTCAAACTAGAGCGAAAACAAGATTTAAGGAAAACAAAATGCCTCTATGGTAAACACATTTTGCTGTGAATAATAAAATAACATTCTATTACTTTAAACTATGATTAATAATTATCGGTTTTGTATTAGGGAAAATGTAAATAATAAAGAAATCTTATATATTAATACGTGAAGCCCAAACTTTGTAGCTCTTTTTAAGCAAATTGCTATGCTAAAAAAACTATGCACTATGGGGCCAATTGTGAATTTAAGCGGCCAAAAGTGAAATTCCTAAAATGTACTTCAGATAATAGAGACTAACATTTCGCGATAGAGTACGAGTCAAAGAATAATAGAGCACCTTCCTTGCCTTCGGAACGGCTATCTGGAGCACGCCACAGTGAACGAATTTTTTCACGATGGTTTTTAAATAAGCTCATTTTGAAATTAAATATTATTCTTTGTAAGTGATATATTGTGCTATAAGTTATTGATACTGATAGACCAGGTATGGTTCTATAATATTTGTATTTATTTGTGTTGTATTTATTAAAGTATATTTAATAAAACAATAAAACAGATATGCTCTTTTTATGTTCTTGCTTTTAAGGAGTCACACAATCAAAAAGGGTTATGTTGTACTATTCAGCAATATTTAGCATATTTTCTTGGCATCGACTTCAAATATATTATTCGGTAGCGCGAATATCAATATTTTTCATTTAATTTGGTTAATTTAATAACTCAGTTATGTTTCGCTTTTTAGGTCCTTATTTGTGTTTCACATCGAAGGCGGTTTTTTTTTTGAAACTTTTTTATTTCTCCGTTTTTAGTGGCCATAAATATATCTGGTTTCTAATGGGTATAATAAATCGGTTCCAATTTCACGATAATACGAAGTGGGTGAAAATTAAATAAACGATATTTCACCCCCTTTCGAATTTATTTTATTATTTATATGGGACCACCTCTGAATATAACCAATTCAAATAAAAAAAGAATCATTAAAATCGGTTCATAAATGACGGAGATATCGATTATCATACATAAATAAAAAACATACAACCGAACGTAGTAACCTCCTTCCTCCTTTTTCGAAGTCGGTTAAAAAATGAAAAAATATTCATATTAATATTACTCTATTTAGGGCTGCGAGGGTCAATTAATTTGTGGAACAGTGCAGCGGCCAAAAAGTTGTTACTCTTTACATCACCCAGAAAGCACGTGCAGGAGGGTAAGAGGTAAACTTCCTGCAGAAGCGAGTAACATAAGCTCTAAAAAAAAATATTGAAAGAGAGATACAGGATAGAAACAGGACTACTAATTCATTTTCCAAAGTCAAATTATGGTAATATAAATGATGGAAATACTAGCAGAAGGTTTTTTGACGATCCCGCTTTAGCAACAGACATAACAGGAATTGAATTTAATCTAATAAAGCGCCTAAATGTTATTTTAGAAACAATATCTAGTGTATTTTCTATTCACATGCAAAATTTTGATGAGTACGGATTTGAGACAGCACAACTATATATAAATTTATATCCTTGGCGTCCAATGATGCCTACGATGTATACAATTTTAATGAATGGCGCAATAATTATAGGATTGACATTGTTACCCACTGGCCAGCTGCCTGAGGAAGCCACAAAAGCAAGAAATAAAGATTTCCGATCATATCGGGTAAACTTTGCATGGACATTTTCCGGAGAGGTGTGTAATCATGATATAATGAAAAAACTACTGTTAAGTTCGGAGCCGTTGATTAGTGCGAATAGAAAAGTAACGAAACCTAAACTGAAAATCGATTTACCCGAAACACTGCGATTACTAGTGGCGTCGGAACCTAATATTGCAGGTGCGGATACTATGGAATCAATTGAAGAAAATAAGGAACCTGATTCCATAAATATTTTAGCTGAAAATAATTAAAAATAATTTAGCAACTTTTTTTTTGCTTCTGGTTTAATTTATCTTTGAAAAAAGATTTTCATACTCCAAACAGTTTTATTTTACTAAGAACTCACTCCAATGTAATAAACAGTGAAAAAATAATTTTGGTCGCCTAAATTCACAAACGGCCCACAGTGCTATGGTCGAATGTCGATCACTGGGCGCCCAGTTATTATAGTTATTATAATAATACGTGTTGCAGTCATTTGACTCATTTAATCAGTTGAAGTTCATTCGCAAACACTTTAAACTTAAGTTAGACGTTATCGTGGCCATACGATTAAATAAATAAAACATAAGTTAGCAAGGATGCTTTCACAGCAGCCGTTTATTAAAACAGTGGCGGGATCGGCCCTACGAGAAATGACGGGGACAAGTTCTGGAGTTATAGAGAGATATGTCAACATAATCAAATCAAATCAAGACAAAAGGGAATACAGGTATTACATTGTTAGAAAATAATAAAATATGTTGTTAATATAATAATTTGAAAGTGAGTGATCGAATCAAATATGTACAATGCAAATATTTAACGGCTTTAAAAGATGGTTGACTAAGTTTGTTCTGATACGCAAAATTGGAATAAACAGTTATATTCTCCAAGTTTCTCAAGATTTTATTTATCTCTACATATAATAGGCAACGTCTCTGTCTGTCGGTAAGCGTACTTATAAATCGAAAACCACTGAACAGATTTACATAGTAATTTTATTGAATTGTATGTCTAACTGTAGCTCTGTCTCATAAGTAATTCTAGTGAAGCTTCAGTATATATTGTGATATACAAATAACATAGATCGAAAACAAAATTATCAAAATGCAATGTTAAATATCGCACTACATCGTTTTTAGCTGTGTCCAAGGCCACACGCGTATTGATTACACAAATACATATGGTATTTATTTATTGTAATTGTATATTTATTGTAATATATTATTATTTAAGATCTGTGGAAATAATTTTAGAATCTGTCTGCAATTCCGCACATTCGCAATCATTATTCCTTTATAAAAGTCGTAAAAATAGTTTAGTTTAGATATTCAATATAACAATAAGTATGCATCATTTTTTTGTTATTTCGTTTGTGCTCGCTATTATTTTCTACAAGCTGGTATGCGCCCGACTTACAAAATATTTGGAAACGCCCTAGTCTAACAGGATTATAATATAATCAAATAAGAGAGGTGAGGAAGCATATTTTAGGTGTAGGTAACAGTGACGGAAACTGAGCTGAACTGATTTTTTAACGAAATTTCTCATTGGTTTGCATTAGATAACCTAGTACTAAATACAGGTAAAACAAAATGTATGAGATTTATTTTGCCTTATGTGCAACAAGTTGATAGTAGCATCAAGATCGAAGGGAATTTTGTAGGGTTACTCGATAAAACTGTATTCTTGGGTATCACACTAGATTCAAAATTACAATGAGGTCCTTACATTAAACAATTGGCAAGCAAATTAAGTTCTGCTGCATTTGCAGTACGTAAGATTCGCCAGCTAACTGATATTACCACTGCTAGGTTAGTCTACTTCGCCTTCTTCCATAGCTTAATGTCTTATGGCATTCTGTTGTGGAGGACAGCAGCTAAGCTAGACACCATATTCTTATTACAAAAACGGGCAGTTCGAGCAATCTGCAATAGGGGACCTCGCGAATCCTTAAAGACCAAGTTCAAGGAACACGGTATCTTAACTCTGCCCTCCAAGCCATTCTTGACAATTTAATATATGTCCGTAAGAACCTTGAATAGCTAGATTTTGTAAATAACCGGCATATTCTAAATACTAGACTGGTTGTCCCATTCTTAGTAAAACCAGTAACAGTTTTGTGGGAAATAATGTTAGATTTTACAACAAAGTCCCAAAGGATATTACCGATTTGACGGATTGCGAATTTAAGCGCCATATCAAGCGGGTTTTGTTGTCAATAGGCTATTATAGAATGATAACCAGTGATAACCGATTTGGTGTAGAGATGCACGGGTCAGCTAGTATATAATAGATATGTGTTTTGCAAAGCGCAAATATCACAATTAAATGAATGGAAGAAGTTTCGTAATTTGAAAAATGTTTTAAAAGTAACGATTTTTACCAGTGTCTGTGAAAAATAATAATTGGTAAATAGCTAAGAACCTGGTGTTTATCGATGGTAAAGTAAAGCGGATTCATTTAGGGAAAACATACTCTCCATCACTGGGCTGTTTGACCTTATTGCCCTGCAGAAGGCTGTGTAGATAATGTCGATTTAATATTGTATTGCAATAGAAAGTCCTTTTTATGGTTCAGGGGCCTGATGCTTTCGAATCGCATGAAGGTGCTACTAGTTAGTGATCCCGATACACACACTTCTGCAGCCGCATTGGATGTTAACGTTGGTGAGTCCTTTAACTTTTAACACAATGTCTATACAATACATATAATAAGAATGTAAATCGAACGTGACTATAGTTTTTAGATTTTTGCAAAAAAATAATTGTTGCAGGTGTCTTAGAATAAGTAACCAAATACATTTTAGTCTTACATTTTAGTTATTTAGAAATGTCTGTCTGTTCGTGTGTCTGTTTCTCTGAACATGCATTACTGCAAAAGTACTGCGTTTGATAAAGACTTTTTAGGAAAATCATAAAGCATATCTTCGAGTAATATTTAATTTTTGTTACATTAAAATCGGTTCGATTTATCAAAACTCATTCTAATTTTAATGATGACGTGACCTATGTATATTGTCATTGATTGTCAGTCGTTAATAAATAAGTGATTGTGTTACGTAAAGAGTTTGTTTTTCCTCTAAATATAAACCAGTACATAGGTCACGTCATCATTAAAATTAGAATGAGTTTTGATAAATCGAACCGATTTATACAGTTTGTTGTTAACGTATACTACACCTCACCAACTATTCTAATACAAAATATGAAATCTTATAATGTAAAATGTATCATTACGTGTATGGTACATTATCTAAAATAGAAAGAGTAATCAATAAACATAATTCAACTACAGTTACTCCGCATCTATTCCGTAACGCTTAGGTGGATAACAGATGAGTTTAGGTCGAGTACACAAGATAGGGCTAGACGAGTGACGTTCTGGTGGCTGTAGTGAAAGAGCTGGAGAACTATTCATGCATATATCCTTCACACTTGGCAAAGGGATATTAGGTGGTGCGTTTTCAACTGCCCGTTCAACTACCGCCGCGTCTCTTTCCGCTGCTTCTAACGACATCGCCAAGGAAACAGCTTTGAAATATGATAAATCTGCTTCAGCAAACAATCTATGTCGAATGGCGTCGCTGGCTATCCCGCAAACAAGTTGATCCCTTAGGTTATCATTCAGAGTTTCTTTGAAATCACATTGACGAGATAGACGTTTCAATTCAGTCACATATTGAGATACATTTTCTCCTATTTCTTGTCGTCTTAGCCTGAACTTATATCGCTCCGCCATTATTGAGGGCTTGGGTTGGAGATGGTCGGTAACTAACTGTACAAGTTCATCAAATTTCAAATTTGTTGGATTATTAGGACTTGCTAGATTTACAAAAAGTTCATA
>MU158811.1:1103069-1266733 GCA_015888305.1 Antheraea pernyi | reverse complement strand
TCGTTTGAGATGTCCCACCTTGCTGCAGACGTTGCACATAGCGGCCACAAACCGAACAATTACCTATTTGTCTGGACGTTACATCCCTGATGGTTGCGCGCTTGTCAACCGATATACCATGAAGTCCGTCCAGTGATTGTGCCGTATTCCTGTTATCCCGTTCAACTACCGCCGCGTCTCTTTCCGCTGCTTCTAACGACATCGCCAAGGAAACAGCTTTGCAATATGATAAATCTGCTTCAGCAAACAATCTCTGTCGAATGGTGTCGCTGGCTATACCGCAAACAAGTTGATCCCTTAAGTTATCATTCAAAGTTTCTTTGAAATCACATTGACGAGATAGACGTTTCAATTCAGTCACATATTGAGATACATTTTCTCCTATTTCTTGTCGTCTTAGCCTGAACTTATATCTCTCCGCTATTATCGAGGGCTTGGGTTGGAGATGGTCGGTAACTAACTGTACAAGTTCATCAAATTTCAAATTCGTTGGATTATTAGGACTTGCTAGATTTACAAAAAGTTCATATGTTTGATCGCCCACAACTGATATTAGTGTAGGCAACTGTAGATCGTCCTTAATACTATATGCTTTGAAATACATTTTCAAACGGTCAATGTATGACGTCCAGTTACCTTGGCTCAAATCAAATTCCTTAATTGCACCAATTGACATTTTTGTACTCAAATGTAACTTTAACACCTTCTATGTAGTAATTTAAACACAGAACAGTTTTCTCCTCGTCGCCACTGGTTTATATTTAGAGGAAAAACAAACTCTTTACGTAACACAATCACTTATTTATTAACGACTGACAATCAATGACAATATCGTGGGTGGGTGCACTTATCACACTTTATAAATACCCTAGCATAACTGTACCTATGTTCATTATGTAATACAGTTTGTAGAAAAGTAGATAATAATCAGGCTAAATATATTGAGATGACTTTATTAGACTTTGTACATCAGGTTTCACGCGGACGAAGTCGCGGGCACAGCTAGTATTTAGTATAATTTAATATTTACTTCTATAATTACTTTGTTGGCTTATTAACGCATAAAGAAATCTCTCCCATTGTTTGTAAGTGACCGAGCCCGCGAAATCATGTGATTATGTTACGCTGTCATTGAGCTCAACCATAAATTCTACAATCTCGGTAGTCCTTGGGGTCCTCCAAGTACCATCATTATCATCAGCCTGTAGGAGACCCACTGCAGTGCCATAAGCCTCTTCCCGAAAGAAGATATGAGCATAATTACAACGCCAGCCCAAGTTTTTATGGTGGTAGAGCCACGCTGAAGCTATTACTGGTTTCAGCATGAATGGGTCGGCTCGCCCGGGGTACTACCACCCTCTCATAGAAAGCCGACGTGAAGTAACAGTGCTCGCATTGTTACGTTTCGTTCGGTCAGTGAGAGCGCCGGAGGCCCACCTCCCCTCCCCTCTCCTCCTCTCCCTCTGCCTCCCCTAATCCCTTCCCTCCAAAGGGTGGCAACGCACTTGCGACTCCTCTGGTGTTGTAGTGTCCATGGACGGTGGTGATCACTTAACATCAGGTGACCCACCAGTTCGTTTGCCACTTATGACATAAATAAAAAAAAGAAAAAAGATGTATTGAAGAATTCAAACTCTGAGAAATCCACAGTCCTATGTTTTTCCACATACAGTAGTAATATAAGAACATTTCTCAGGTTCAGGTTTCCTCACGATGTTTTCCTTCACCGTCAGCCGATAGTGTTACCAATTTAAAACAGTAAATTAATGTTTTTGTGGGAAGTCAGAACCCATGATCCGTGGTATTATTTCCCACCTACTTCACTTGTCCACAAGAACCAAACGATATTACGTAAATCACCACCAATATTACAAAATATAGGGCTAAATAACACAAAATTATAAATCTATACTAATACTAGCTGACCCGTGCAACTTCGTCTGCACCAAATAGGTTATTACCGTTTCCAATTTTATTTCCAACGATAAAAAATCTTAAAAAACTTATCGGGTCCAATTGTGGCTCGAAACTATACTATATATATATTGGCTAGAAATGTCTTCCCGATATCCACTGTTGCTCCTTTGACCCTCACCTCCACGCCCCATTTACTATATAATGTATATTTACCTAAATAAAACGTTATCTAATATACCTTTCTAACAGTGAAATAATTTTCAAAATAATTGATCAGTTATCGAGTGGGATGAAAAATTATTAATCACTAAAATGACTATTAAAAAATAGGGGTTGGTCTTAGAAAGGTGAAAATTTAGGGTTGTATGTATTTTTTAATGCTTCATTATAACAAAATAAAATTAAATTTTTTTGTTAAAAAGATAAAAAATAAATGTTAGGGGTGGACAACCCTGTAAGGCATGTCTGTGAAGTTGGCATACAAAGATATCGGAATCGTGAAACAAAAATGAGTTCTGATATTCGAATCAATAGTTCTGGAGTTCCTGAAATTTAGGAAAATAGTTCTGCATATAAAGACCCCATAAGGGCATAAGACATATGGGGGTGCCAACTTCACGCAGCATACAAAGGTCGTGACAGAGGAGTTCTGAAGGGAGTTCTGGGCTTCTTTTCAATAGTTCTGGAGTTCTTTGCAGTATTAGCAATAGTTCTGCATAATTAAAGCCATGGCAGCCAATTGAAAATTACACCCTATAAGTATGAAAAAAATTCTAAACTATAACATTCAACGAAGCAGCAGTTGCATGTATCCGTAAGCATAGCATGTTTGTGTTGTTAAAAAAAATCAGAGTATAGTTATCGTACTATTTAAAAAAAATTACATCAATGTTTTATTTTTTAACTTTGTGGTAACTCAGTTTAAGTGAACGCCCATAAGCGTTGTCCACAGATTAATGTCCGAGTATACTTAGTAGGGAATTTTGGCGGGATCTTGGATCGCCATGTATTTAATTTTATATTTTACTAGCTATCACCCGCGACTCCGCACGCGTTTTTTTTAAATGTATTAAAGAAATGTAAAATTGTAAGTAGGTGTGTACATTAAAGAAATACTTTTTCAAAAACATTTGTAACTACGACACGCACGCCAACTGTAACATGTAACATGTACATTAGATATAAGAATACAATTAGTATATCGAATGTGATGGGATTTATCATCAGGAACATACCTGGAACTTCAACCTACTATATACCACACTCAGTGCTCACTAACACTATATAAGAAAGTTATGAAAATTATAAACTATACATTATTGAACAATATGTGTTAAATTTTTATTATATAGTATAACATGCCCATATTATCGAAATAATTGTGTTATTCTTATACGTTGCTATAATCACTGAGTTATGTAAGTAGTTCGGTGAAGCTGTAAAGGCCGCAAGGCTAATAGCATAGTCAGTTCGAGAAAAGAAAACTGAGTTATGTAGGTGCAAACGCGGTAAATAAAACAAAATGGCCACCAAATTTACCAAAATGATAATATCGTTCAAATTACAAACATTTATTTTTGGAGTCCAGTACAGCGCACGTCTCACGCGCTTGTTTACAGTAAACAAATTATTTTTGTCAATTTTACACGAACAAATGCACAGGTAACAGTTCATCACTACATAGTGTAAAACAAAGTCCTCTGATCTGTCTGTTTATCTGTTCGCAATAAAGTCAAAAACTACAGAACGGATTTTCACGCCGTTTTCACCAGTAGGTAGAACGGTTCATGGGGAAGGTTTAGGTATAATTTGCCAAAGTTTTCTTTCTATTATCAGGGCGGGACAACGTCTGCCAAGCCCGCTAGCTTAAAATAAAATAGCTCATTACTTAGTTATCTGCCAATGAAAGTCCCGTGAAAATTAATTCAAGCATTTCGGATATTCCACGGCGGCCGAAAAAAATCTAAATGACTTTTTATGAGCTCTGAAATCTACCAGTGAATATCCCGTGATAATCGGTCCAACTATTTTGGAAATAGCAATGCGGACTGTTATACACGAACCATGTACCCTAATATGCTGACCTTTCCCTGACACCACAGAACTATATCCCTTCCTAACTAGCACCTTTCCCAGTACCTAACGTCAGCACTTTCCAGACTCGGTCCATAACACTCTTAATCCTCACAATTATTCAGTGTTAAATAATAAGTATATTAAGTGAACAAATCTTTGTCAAATAATAAATATATGTCAAGTGAATAAATCTTTTTTTTAAAAGGGATTTTTAGAATCCCGTATAACATTTTGGTGGCAGCGGTGGGATACCGTGTTCTCGTATATGTATATATATATATATATCCCGGTAACGCCCCGAAATTCGTAATGGACCTAAAATAATAATTATATTATAAATAATGCCATAAAGTGCACAATAAAATAATAAAAGTACCTAAAAGTATAAGTGTGTTAAAAAGTGTCAAAAGGTGTCAAAGTGTATTCAGGGTCATTTCATAAGATACCCCAAGTTGCCGTTGTTTCATAGAGCCTTACAGATGTCTGTGAAGTTGGCATACAAAGTTATCGGAATCGTGAAACAAAAATGAGTTCTGATATTCAAATCAATAGTTCTGGAGTTCCTGAAAGTTAGGAAAATAGTTCTGCATATGAAGACCCCATAAGGGCATAAGACATATGGGGGTGCCAACTTCACGCAGCATACAAAGGTCGTGACAGAGGAGTTCTGAAGGGAGTTCCGGGCTTCTTTTCAATAGTTCTGGAGTTCTTTGTGTATGCCAACTTCACAGACATCTGTAAGGCTCTATGAAACAACGGCAACTTGGGGTATCTTATGAAATGACCCTGAATACACTTTGACACCTTTTGACACTTTTTAACACACTTATACTTTTAGGTACTTTTATTATTTTATTGTGCACTTTATGGCATTATTTATAATATAATTATTATTTTAGGTCCATTACGAATTTCGGGGCGTTACCGGGATATATATATATATATACATATACGAGAACACGGTATCCCACCGCTGCCACCAAAATGTTATACGGGATTCTAAAAATCCCTTTTAAAAAAAAGATTTATTCACTTGACATATATTTATTATTTGACAAAGATTTGTTCACTTAATATACTTATTATTTAACACTGAATAATTGTGAGGATTAAGAGTGTTATGGACCGAGTCTGGAAAGTGCTGACGTTAGGTACTGGGAAAGGTGCTAGTTAGGAAGGGATATAGTTCTGTGGTGTCAGGGAAAGGTCAGCATATTAGGGTACATGGTTCGTGTATAACAGTCCGCATTGCTATTTCCAAAATAGTTGGACCGATTATCACGGGATATTCACTGGTAGATTTCAGAGCTCATAAAAAGTCATTTAGATTTTTTTCGGCCGCCGTGGAATATCCGAAATGCTTGAATTAATTTTCACGGGACTTTCATTGGCAGATAACTAAGTAATGAGCTATTTTATTTTAAGCTAGCGGGCTTGGCAGACGTTGTCCCGCCCTGATAATAGAAAGAAAACTTTGGCAAATTATACCTAAACCTTCCCCATGAACCGTTCTACCTACTGGTGAAAACGGCGTGAAAATCCGTTCTGTAGTTTTTGACTTTATTGCGAACAGATAAACAGACAGATCAGAGGACTTTGTTTTACACTATGTAGTGATGAACTGTTACCTGTGCATTTGTTCGTGTAAAATTGACAAAAATAATTTGTTTACTGTAAACAAGCGCGTGAGACGTGCGCTGTACTGGACTCCAAAAATAAATGTTTGTAATTTGAACGATATTATCATTTTGGTAAATTTGGTGGCCATTTTGTTTTATTTACCGCGTTTGCACCTACATAACTCAGTTTTCTTTTCTCGAACTGACTATGCTATTAGCCTTGCGGCCTTTACAGCTTCACCGAACTACTTACATAACTCAGTGATTATAGCAACGTATAAGAATAACACAATTATTTCGATAATATGGGCATGTTATACTATATAATAAAAATTTAACACATATTGTTCAATAATGTATAGTTTATAATTTTCATAACTTTCTTATATAGTGTTAGTGAGCACTGAGTGTGGTATATAGTAGGTTGAAGTTCCAGGTATGTTCCTGATGATAAATCCCATCACATTCGATATACTAATTGTATTCTTATATCTAATGTACATGTTACATGTTACAGTTGGCGTGCGTGTCGTAGTTACAAATGTTTTTGAAAAAGTATTTCTTTAATGTACACACCTACTTACAATTTTACATTTCTTTAATACATTTAAAAAAAACGCGTGCGGAGTCGCGGGTGATAGCTAGTAAAATATAAAATTAAATACATGGCGATCCAAGATCCCGCCAAAATTCCCTACTAAGTATACTCGGACATTAATCTGTGGACAACGCTTATGGGCGTTCACTTAAACTGAGTTACCACAAAGTTAAAAAATAAAACATTGATGTAATTTTTTTTAAATAGTACGATAACTATACTCTGATTTTTTTTAACAACACAAACATGCTATGCTTACGGATACATGCAACTGCTGCTTCGTTGAATGTTATAGTTTAGATATTAGAACTACGCTATCTCCTATTGTACAGGGTTTTCCATATAGTTCCACTAAAAACATAGTGTGTAGTTTTCATAAATACATATAATAATATGTCTGAATTCAGGATATCTAAGCGATCCACAGGAAATACCGGGGTTGGCGCACTTCTGCGAGCACATGTTGTTCTTGGGAACAGAAAAGTATCCCGAGGTGAGATTTCTGTATTTCTATAGTAACTGAATAAACAGTGATCTCTAGTTATTTTCCCATATTCCAGTTTTGGGGCGTGTTCAATACAATATGTATGCGATAAATTAAACACTGATTTTCAATCGAGACTTTTAATTACGGACTTGTATGTTGAGGAAAAAATATATATCCGTCTGTCATAGAATATGTCGTTCATATTCAAAAAGGGCCAGTGTGCATAGACAATATTTAATGGCCAGCACGCTACAACAGCAATCAAAACCAGTGTTTTAAAAATAAACAACACCGGTACAAGATATCGTGCCTTCTGTCCCGAGGGTCCTTACAATCATTTGTATCGCATCGCCTCAAATTTTTTCGTCCATCTATCGCATGTCGCTTTACAGCAGTTGCGCGGCCGCGGAGTAGGGGTAAAGTGAAAGGCGATCGGCAATATGGCGGCGACCATGACTCAATTCATAATGATTGATTCAGTGATTTAAATATACATTGTTATTGAAATGAAATTAAAATGTATAGTTGGATATCTTGTCTAGTTTTGATTACCCATTTTCCAATTATTACGTTAAGATTAAAAACGCGATTTTAATACCTTAAATCGAATAATTTTTCGAAAATATTGTTTTAAATACCTACGATCCGAAAAAAAGTTTCACTTGCATCGTGGTTTCATAAAACCACATTTTTTTTAAACATAAAGTTTCAATTGTTTTTTTTTTATCTAGGAAAATTGTTACAACCTCCGTTTATCTAAGTATGGCGGTTCATCGAACGCGGTGACTTTCACAGACCACACGACCTTCTACTTCGATGTACTGCCTGAACATTTGCGGGAAGTGCTAGATATGTGAGTATTACAGTCTCTGAATTCAGAAATATCGTCATCATCGTTTCTAATACAAAAACGGGCAGTTCGAGCAATTTGTAGTATGAGACCCTGCGAATCATTAAAGACTAAGTTTCAGGAATTTGGTATCTGAACTCTACTCTCCCAATATATTCTTGATAGTGTAATGTGTGTCCGCAAAAACTTGATAAGCTGGGTTTAATAAAATATCAACATAATGTAAATACTAGAAACAGTAACAAATTGGTCATTCCACGTTTCAGGTTCACTAAGACCAATCACATTGTTTTAGGTAAATAGCGTTAGGTTTTATAACAAAGCCCCAGAGCACCGATTTATCGCTATTAAGGGTGAATCAATATGTGAACGGTTGTAACGACTGGAAATAATGCCCTTCTCTGTGCATCCACTATACGAATGTAACTATCTATATTTGTAAAAATACGTGTCACGAAAAGATAAACCAGGATCGAGTTTGTTGCCGGTTCTTCTCGATGACTGGGTTGTTTTCCGAACCGATGATAGCTTTGACGTTCATAGGCTCCTTCTCAGGGCCTAAATTGATTAAAGTATTTTTTATTTGATTTTGAATATAGGTTGGTTATTGTACTCAAGTGAAGTGAAGAATATTCCCCATATTACCACAGATCATGGATTCTGACTTACCATAAAAATTCCCTGGAAAGTTCTAACAAGAGGGCCATTATATAGTTAGTTCATTGAAATGATTGCAAGAATCTTGTAATATCATTACTTTCTCGATAAAACTAAAAGAAGAAGTGCTCGTGGTGCTCGGGACTACAGTATGAAATTCTTTAAGGGGATAGTAGACAGGTTATTGAAAGGTCGGCAACACGCATGGCCCACTTCCGGTATTGCAAGCGTCCATAGGGTGAATGCTTAACGCCAGGCGGTTTTTACGCTTCCTTGCTACCCACCGTGGTATAATAAAATCAAGCTAGTCATAAGGACTGCCGGCAGAAGTGAAAACTCAATACAATAGCATAATTATTGAAAGAAAACACATTTTATTTTCAAATGACAACCGATGTAATGATATATGATGTAAAACAATGTATATAAATATTCCTAGTTCTATATTCAAAATACAAGGAGGTTTTAGTTCGTAACAATTATTGTGTTCTCTTTTTTTTATGTCATAGGTGGCAAACGAACGTGTGCGTCACCTGATGTTAAGTGATCACCACCGTCCATGGACACTAACAACACCAGAGGAGTCGCAAGTGCGTTGCCAGGGGGAGGTGGGCTTCCGGCACTCTCACTAACCGAACGAAACGCAACAATGCAAGCACTGTTACTTCACGTCGGTTTTCTGTGAGAGGGTGGTACTACCCCGATCGAGCCGACCCATTCATGCTAAAACCAGTAATAGTTTCAGCGTGGCTCTACCACCTACCAAAACCTATGTATAGAATAACTTAGGAATAACTATAGCTTAGCGCAACACTGGCTGTATGATAAAGAAAGCGATAATTGTGGAAGCGCCTGTTATAAACGCATGTTGTGTGCATGTTGTGAGCATATGTCTACGTTTATCATTGTTTTTCATTGTTTACGGTGAAATCTCAATATCATAATGGTTAGTAAATTAAAATATATTTGCTGCAATAGAAAAAAAAAAATTGTTAATAACATTTGTTAACATTTTATATAGTTAATGGAACAATCTATTTGAAATATTGAAATATGATAAGCCGCACAATGTCAATACAAAATATCAATATTATAAGTGCACAGGTCCTTATACTATGCGTCACTAGTCTGACGCAAGCTGCGCAAACGCAATACGATCGGTCATGCTTACTAGCATGTCATGACGTGAAATGATAAATTTATCTCCTGCCAAAAATACCGCACAACCCGCTTAAAGAACTTTTTACTTCAAAAACGTACAGGAAACAATCGTTTGTGACAGGATATTATGCCATGACAGAGTTATGATATAGCGGTAGTTTATAATTAAAATAAAAAAAAGGTTGTGATAATAGGATTTTTCTAGCTTTTCTCAGTTCTTTATATCGCCGCTGTTCACTGAGTCGGCTACGGGTCGTGAGCTGAACGCAGTCAACTCGGAGTACGAGAATAATGTTTCCTCGGACGGATGGCGCATGAACCAGCTGTGTGCGAGCACCGCTGACCCCACACACCCTTACCACAAGTTTAGCACAGGTTTGTAATATTTACGTGGTGGTAGGGCTCCTTCCAAGCCCACCTGACTAGCTACCATCAAATTGAAAATCTGTCGCCAATCACTTGAGGGCCAGTTTCCCTCTAGTCTTAGCGTGTTCACCATTTTAGACCACATCGTTATCTAGGGAGTCGTGAGTGCAGTACCAGCCTGTGTTTGTGGGGGCGGGGGGAGTGGTTTGGGGAGGTATGGCAGGGGGAGAGGTGAGGTGCGCCTTCAGTGCTCTGACTGACCGAACGAAACGCAACAATGCTTGCACTGTTAGTTGATCGGTGTGGGTCGGGTGGTGCTATCCCGGGCGAGCCGACACATTCATGCTAAAACCAGTAAAAGGTTCAGCGTGGCTCCACCGCCTACATACGGAAATACCTATAAAGTATACAAAATTTGTTAATTATATAGTTTTATAGGATAATTTTTTTTTTCGTAATATCGAATGATACGATTGCTTAATTACATATAGTAGTTGATAGTACCGTCAAAAACTTATTACCTAAAGCCATTTCGGGATTGAATATGTTACCTGCGACTTTGGTTGCGTTCAAAATAATATTGTGGTGGTCTAGTGGTTCAACCGGTGGAATATCAACCCGATGCCCGCAGTTTCGAACCCCGGTATGTAACAACGAATTTTTCAGAATTCGCATACATTTACTAATTACCGACACTATCGGCTGACGGTGAAGGAAAATATCGTTAGGAAACCGGAACTTGAGAAATCTTTTTGTAGTACTTCTGTACGTGGGAAAACTGTTGATTTCTAAGAGTTTGAAATTGCCAATACGTTGTGGGTTGCCGTGGTAATTATGTCCACATCTTCCTCTCTCCTGCGCATACGTACCACACCGCTTTCTCCACAACAAGAAAACATACGTCGCTTAATGCATAGTATTTATAAAAGTCGTAGTTTCTTAAAACTTTTTATTACATAAATGATATGTTTGATGTTTATTTTTGGTAAGGGCCAAGTGTTAAGGTTATATATTAAATGAAGATACGGTAATATTAGGTCGTACCTATGAAATTGCCGTTTTGTATGAAAAAATTTAAACGAATTTTTTTCATGTATTTTTTATTTGTATTAAGCGAAGTAATCACCCATGCAATCAATGTATCTTTGCCAACACAGTGGCAGTTTACTGATGCCCATCTTAAAGAAATCAGCTGGACGGGAGGCAACAAATTCTTCAAAGGCATTTTGTACTGCCTCTCGGTTATTGAATTTTATTCCCGCCAAGGAGTTATCCAAATTCTGGAAAAAGTAGTAGTCTGTAGGCGCAAGGTCTGGTGAGTAGGGCGGATAACGGAGAACTTCCAACCCCAGTTCTTGTAACTTGGAGACCGTCTGCTGTGCAGTATAAGGTCGCTCACTGTCGTGCAGGAGCAGCGGAGACAAGCGATTGACCAATGCTGGTTGGAGATGTGCCAGTTTTTTCATCATTGTGTTCAGTTCTTCACAGTACACATCTGCAGTAATGCTCACCCCGTTTGGTAAGAAGCTGTGATGAATCACACCGGCGCTAGACCACCAAACAGTCATACGAATACTTTCGGAAAAAGAATTCCATGTTTTTAAAATAAAATTAATTTGAAATTAGAATTCTTAGCCAAACAAAAATTATTTTGATCTGAATGTCAATTTCATAGGTAAAGACCAATGTATATTATGTACATATAATATATGAGATAGATAAATGAAGATCGGTTGAGTGGTTTCGGAGTTCATCATGGACAAACATCATGATACTGGATTTTTATGTATTTCAATTAAGAAATTTTTCATATGTTATTATTCTTTATAGGTAATAGGGACACTTTGGAGACGGAACCAAAGGCAAAGGGGATCAACGTTAGAAAAGAACTAATGAAGTTCCACCAAAAATGGTACTCCTCCAACATCATGTCGTTGGTTGTCTTTGGAAGAGGTAAGGACAAAAGAGCATAAGAGCAAAATTGTCTTCTGTAACATGCTCTGGGTTTAACTAAGTTTCTTTTACGATAAATATTCGCATATTTATGACTTATATGTCATATTGCACTTTTTTTTTTGGGGCTGTCAAATTTATCCTAATTTTAAAATTAAACATTTTATGGGAGGGCTTTGAAAATCTGATCCGCAATATTTTTATGTAATAAAAAGTGATCGGGGTAAAAATTGTGTCGGATGGAGATGCAGCAGTATCTCGCTTGACATCACGTATTGGAGAACAGTGAGTCATACGTTCTTCTCGCTTTGTTTGTAAACTACATACACATATGCTTTTTCCTTATAGTTTTGGATATAATTTTACATAACGACCAGGCGTAGGCGTTTCTACTAATTTTATGACGTCACGGGCAAAACAACTAATGATATCACAGTAGTAGTAGCTTGTAGTTTTATAGCACATCTGCATTCACCTCTCATTCGGGTGCTTCTAATAAAGTTTGTCGTCTAATGAAGTCATGGTACAGCTCACAATAGTCGACATATTAGCTCTTAGATTGTTTTATTATTTAGTATTACGTTAATACATTTTGTTGTTGTTTTATGTTTAAACATTTGATTTACGCAGTACGGGTATAATTGTAACACTACGTAAATAAATTAAATAAATAAATAAATCTGACGCTACTTTGGAACACAATAAAGTTTGATTGGCTATTACTGTACTTAACGAGCGTATATATGTTTTAATTTTTTTTTAAATACAACAGAATCCCTAGAGGAGCTAGAGGCAACAGTGGCACAAATGTTCTCGAAAGTGGAGGATCGTTCGGTAACTGTGCCCTCGTGGCCCGAACACCCTTTCCCTCCCGCTCTGCGCCGCAAAAGGACCTACTGTCTACCAGTGAAAGACATTCGGTCACTCTCCATCGAATTTCCTATTCCCGATACTAGGAAATATTACAAGTCTGGAGTAAGTTATTATTGCCCTTCATTTCATCATGACTATTACCTGTAAGAGACCCGTTATCATGCCATAGGCCTCTTCCCGTAGGAAGGTATGGGGATAATTTCCACGCCAGTCCATGACGCATTGGTGGTTTTAAACTTTAAGGAATCCACAATGTTATATTTTCCCACATGAGTTTCCTTGAGAAAACTTCTCAGGTTTAGGATTCCTCGCGATATTTTCCATCACCATAATTGTTACTAATTTAAATTAGGAAATGTATGCAATTTCCGTAAAATTCGTTGGTATATCCTGGGGTTTCAATCTGTGGATGTCGTATTGATATGGCACCTGTCAAACCAGTAAACTACCACAACAAACCATGGCTTAATCCTCATTTTCCTGTGGATTTATTTGAATCTTTCAAGGACTAACAGATTTCTTTTCTCCAGTCGACCGGTTACCTTACACATCTCTTGGGTCACGAAGGACCTGGCAGTCTGCTGTTGGCGTTGAAGTCCAGGAGTTGGTGTAATAGGTGACTATTTATTTCGTTTTTGCTCTTTTTGCGCGTATACATTTGTATTTTTTTATTACATTGATGTCTTCTAAATGGTTCCTGGGTTTTGTTGTTCACAATGAAGCTATTCACCTTATTTAACCAACGTTAAAATTTAAACACTGTCTAACGCTTTTGTAAATATATAGTTTTAATTTTATTATTGTGGTTTATTGTATTTCTATTTACCGGCAAAAGATGTTTTGTGGTAAATTTTGTAATAAAGTATTTTAGACATGTGTTCAAGAAGGTTTAAATTGTAGACACTATTTAGTATGACTCGTGTTACACGCGTGTTCATCTTTGTCTTAGTAATAAGACCGATAGAGTTTATTTTTGCAATATCAAAATACGAAAATTTTCGGTTCGTAAAGCACATTTTTTCTTTAGTTTGTCGGCTTATACTGACATCAGCGCCAGGGGATTCGGTTTCCTTGGAGTGCAAGTCGACCTTACTGAAGATGGATTGGATCATGTTAATGACATCATTACTTTATTATTCCAGGTAATCCCTTTTTTATATCAGCTCTGCGACATGTTTGTATTACGCGAGTATACCATTATTATCTTCTTACGCTTACCCCACCTAAGTAGTGTCGGCACAACATATTTTCCTTTTCCACTCACCCGTCTCAGATGTCATCTCCGTGTTCACACTTTTTGCATGTATTATATTATTTTTCACGTAATCTATCCTTACCGTTTTCGGTTTTCCTCTACTCCTATATGCATCCACCGTCAAACCCAAATACCCCTTATTCATATTTCATTGAAATAACCTTCATCTTTAGATGAAACTTCATCACATTAGTCAATTTGTCATCATTAGTGAATTGGTAGTTTTGACGTTCATAAGCGCCTTATTAGGTCCTAAACTGAATAAAGTATTTTTGATTTGATTTGATTTGAATTAACTTTTGTGTAATGAAGTTTAATACAGCACACTACGGTCCTGTGGCTTAATATTGATGTATAAAAATTACTCTAGGAAGATAGAAGAGAATACAGAGATATTACAGCGCATACTAAAAATACTACTCAGTAACCGACTAATGAATCCTGGAGGTACTGAATGAAATTTGGCTTTTAAGTTTAGCATTAAATCTCAAAATCGGTTTATTTATTCATTTATCATGGATCACCAAGATGAGAATACATTTGTAAATATATTAAAAGTAACAACTTTGCAATTATATTTAAATGTAGTTATATTTCTAAACAAGCACAGCACGCTCCAACAATAAATTAAATTACAATAAAACATACTCAACCAAAAAAAAAAAACAAATAATTAACGATTTTACATATTTAATATAACTGAATTTCAAATCCCGCTTGGAAGTTAATACGCGACATTTTTTATATATTTACTGTTGATTTCATATCATACTTTACGAATGCCTTCAAAATAAACATTTTCACGCGTCGCCGTTCGCAGTCAGGCATGTAAAGGTACCGTCAGGGTACAAATTGTACCAACGTTGAGTAATTAGTACTTACATTTCGAAATAATCTAAATCCAGTTTTAGCAGTTCCTAATATTTTACGTTATTTTTTAAAAGCTACAAATTTTGTACATGTAAAATATGAAGATCATAAAAAAATTAAAAACCTTATGAACGTCAAAATTTGAACTTTGCCTCAGTGTAAAAAAACTGGAAATCTTAAGAAAACATGTTGTATGAACGATTAAAATTGGATTTGCTTTATTTTGAAATGTAACGACTCATTTGACACCTAGTTATATACTTTTTTTTACGTAGGGAAGTTCCTATGGACTTGTCAGGACTAAAACACCCCTTACTTTACGGCGCCTCCGTAGGTGTTCACTTGACCCCTTATAAGGGACCTCTTGTGCGCCCTGAAGGGTCAGGAATAGAAAATCTCTCACCTTCTTATATCCTAATCTAATTTATTGTTAACCGCAGTATATAAGGATGTTGCATAAAGAGGGACCTCAGCGCCGCATTTGGGAGGAGAACCGTGACCTCATGGCCCTGGACTTCAGATTCAAGGACTTACAGGAGCCGTCCTCTGTCGTAGAGGATTGCGCGCATCTTCTCCAGGTATTATTTTAAGATAAATATCAATTTTAGATTTTGTAAAAGATGTTAATTTATATTTAAAAAAAAAAGATAATTAAAAGTGTGTTCAATTCTGAAATTATTTTGATATTTCGAAGACATTTTGTACACGAAAAGTATGAGTTATTTTTAAATATCGTAGAAAATATGATAATTTAAAGGATCACAAAAATTAAATAACATCTATTTCCGGCTGAAATTCCGAACGAAGAAAAGTTATTATACGAGAGTTTTTGGCGGGATCTTGGAATTTGTTTGTATATGTTGTGGTTTTTATATTTTATTTATAATCTTGTATTATTTGCCTCTATATTTTGTAATATTGGAGGTGCTTAACGTAATATAGTTCGGTTATTGTGCATAAGTAAAATGGATGGGAAATAATAACACGGAGCATGGATTCTGACTTGCCACTGAACTATCTGGGAGGTGCTAACAAGACGGCCACCATCTTGTTAGAATATCAAAATGAGTGCAAGAAACTTGTAATATAATAACCTACTCGATAATGGCAGTAACAATCTACTAGAAGATTGGTTGCCAAAAAAAGTATTATACGTTATTCTGAAATTGATAGTAAAAAAATTAACAGTTATAGTTTTAGAAGTAATCTCGAATTTCAGTCTGTTGAAGTTTTGTACAGATTAAGTTTGGCTCACTTTGCACCTGATACCTAATAGGGTTCTCTATAGTAGATCACTCAAAATATTTGTAATATCAACTTATTCTAATGACAATTTTTAGTAAAATTCTTACTACACAGTTTTTTCTGTACCATGATTTGTTGACGTTTTTTGCAATCACTTGATACAGTTCATTGGTCATTTTACTACTTTTCCTAAGCACCTACTCAAAGAGAAGTTGCCATAATCCAGGAATTATCTATCGTTCAATTACATTTGGGTTAAATACTGATACGGATTGGCTTCATATAAGCTCTATGAATCTTTAAAAAGTGCCTCTCTATCTAATGTGTGTTTAAGAGTATGCCATCTTTTGTGCCATCACTTGATCAAATTCAATTGTCAGTTATATCATATAATCTAAGCACTTACTTAAAGAAAGTCGACATTTTCCAGGAATTACCAATAGAGGAAGTTTTTAGTGCTTATAACTTATTGACAGAGTGGCGGCCGGAACTCATCCAGAAGATTCTGTCTCTGCTGACCCCCGAAAATATGCTCGTTATGATAGCCTCTAAGTGAGTAGACTCATTTATATATAGTCAGTATTACATTTATCAAATTGATATTTATTTATTTACATTTGTTGTTAATGCAACAGTCAACTGTCTGATATATAATATAATAACAATAATAAGAAGAAACATACTAGACTGAAAGGTTACAACGCTTCGTTACAACGATGCAACTTACACTATTAAGAATATTGAAAAATTTAATTATGTAATATTAAATATTAACAAACATTTGAAATAGGATAAATAAATAAATAGCCTACCAAAGCTAATAGCCTACAGAAAAATTGTAAAGCTAAAAGATCTTATCAGACATCGTAACTATATAGTTAGCTATATAATAACCATAAACATATAGCGGTACAACAAAATAATCTCAAGGAGGGCTGATGTCAGGCAGGCGGCCGATCGTAAAAATTAAGCCAAATCATACATTACAGTATTACAAACATGTTGTACCGTACCCTACTTAGGTGGGATAAGGGTAAGAAAAGGAAGATTTGAAACAGAACAAGAATAAATGAAAAAGTGAATATGAATTCATCTATAAAAACTACAATTTATCTATGCAATAAAAAAACAAGATGGCAAATATAATCTAGAATATTGCAATATAGTTTACTGAATGTTGTTTAAATAGTCATGTCAAGAAAAAAAAAATTAAAAGCTCGATAGCTTAGATGCGAGCTCATTGTACAAATTAATCATACGTAGAATTGGATTGCAGCAAGAAGTATTATTCTTATATGTCTCATATAATTCATATTTATGTGATCGTATCGTATATTCTAGAATTTGTCCACCGGTTTGTTATACTTAGTGTCTTGTAAAATTTGCTACGTGGACATTAATATCAAATTTTGGCCGTAGAGGACCCTGTAACCAAAAACAAAACGCTAACTGGATAATATGTTCACGACTCCGTGCACATTATTTTATATGAACTGCTTTATTTGGATGAATTGTGGACACTGTTTACTATTTAGCTGTAATTTTGACACTAGTTAACCCCTACAACTATACAACTGGTGTTTTAGTTATCTCTGCTGAATTTTATCATAATTGTTTGGCTTTGATGGAAGAGCGTAATGCAATGTCGTAGCTGTTTCTCTGAAAAGTCACTATCTTACAATAAAAGTACGCTAATATGTATAGATTATGTTGAAATATGTGTGTAGAAATTTTTCGGAGAGGTGTACTCAAAGTGAACCTTGGTACGGGACCAAATATCTTCAGGAGGATATAGAAGATACTTTGATACAGGTATGTTTATTTATGCTAGTTATCTTTAGCATAAACCTGTTCTATTATAAATACATGGTAGATAGCAATCGAAATTCGTCCACAACTTTTAAAAATTGTAATATTAAGCAAAAAAAAACTTTATACATTCTTTTAATGTTAACACCAGAGCTCGTCAACATCTACTAAGCAAAAAGATTTAAAAAAAAATTACCGTCTCCACAAAAATACGAGCTCAAAAATGCTAAATAATATTTTAATCAGTTCAGTGAAAATAACACTTTGATTTAATTTTAATAATGTAGGATCCTATGTCCTATGTGGATAATATCATCATTTTGGTTTTATTCATAAGTAAAATTAAAAAAAAAAATACGCGTAGGAATTGCTAAAAAGGATTAATTTTTTCTTCTAAGAAAGGTGCGTTATTCTGTTGATTTGTAAATATGGATACTGTCGAGGTATCTTACAATAAACAAGTAATCTTTTGAAGTGAAAACTTAGACGCTTTAAGCGGTAATTTTGGCAGAAGAAGATTGATTTTGAGTCATGATATGCTCGTGAAGCGTGACCGAGCATATGACGCTTGCGCGGCTGGCGTCGGACCAGTATCGCGTATTATAGCGGCCTCTGTACATGTAATATTGATGTTTTGTATTGAGATTGGCCATCATATGTTTGATTAATTAATAAAATGTATATAATTATTGCTCTGAGTGCTAATAGATATGAAAACCAAACTAATATTAATAATTTCAATATACAGATTATAAAATTTAAATACTTCTTACTATATTCATTTAAAAAATCAAAAGAAAACACAGTTATTTCAATGTTCTGGGTTTTCACTTCTGTCGACAAGTACTTATGAATGTCTTGATTTTGTTTTTATTTAATTTTTGATCTAAATATATATCCCTTTATTGGTTATATGTGTGGTGATCGAAAATCTGAATGTATTTAATTGAACAGAAGTGGAGATCGGCTGAGGTTATACCGGAACTCCATCTTCCGCTAGTCAACGAGTTCATACCATCGAACTTTATCTTGGAGACGAGTGATGATCCCACAGGCAGTGAGATAGCACCTACTATAATCAAGGTGATTCAGGATTATTTAAAAATAAAATAGAGCCGTCATTGTACGCATATATAAAATATGGGGCAATGGATGTGAGCTATACGAGCTCGTACTTCGACACTTTAACTGTTCTAGCTCCTTAACTAAGTTCCACGCCCGATATGGAATTTTGCAAGGATTATGTGTATTAGGGTGACTGAATAAAAATGTTCTTTCCAGTCTCTTACGAAAATACGTTAGTCTATCGTGTTTTAAGAGCACCCTCCAAAGCGCAGCTCAAAAAGATTTTTAAGATGTTTCTCAATTTTTTTTCTAATTATCAAAATCGTCGAAAATAGATTTTTTTCTCGTTATTTCACTATTTTCTACCATTAAAATAATTAAGATCTTGACATATTCAAATCGATATTTTAATATTTAAAGGTCGCTCAGTATTTTTTTAAGTTTCGTAATTCCAAGTACCTTAGACATTTTCGACCGACTTCTGAACATTAATATCAACGAACTTTTTTTTATCTTGAAGTTGACACACTAAACAAAATAAATAAGGTTAGAGAGATGCAAAAAAAAATCGAGACAATTTTCACTATTAAAATGTAATTTATAAAAAAATATTATTTTCAACGATTTTTTGTTTATTTTTGTGCTGCGCTTTGGAGAATGTTTTAAGACATGTTCATTCTATTAAAACAATAAACATATTTGTGTAAGAGACTCGAAAACAAAAAATCGTTTTCTTTTGGGCCACCCTAATCTATATGTATATAGAAAGTACTATTAAATATAAAAAAGTTATACTAACTTCATTATACAAACTTTCAAAAATGAAAATATGTTACTTTCCTAGAAAAAAATATTAATTTCCAAATATGTATCTTAAAGGCTTGTAAATAAAGTATAAATTGGACTGGTTTATTTATTTTATTCTAACTTTTTTACATTTGTTAGCTGGTCGGATGATATTTAAAAACCCAGTTCAAAAAATGATGGATAGCGCTTTTCATATATATATATATATATCTTGCCATTTTTGGAATATATATTTACGTAACATAATTTGTTATTATTCAAGTGTTTTAAATTTTGTAATAAATACGGAATTTTTAAAACTTATGCTGCCAATAATTGTTTGTTTGTGCGGATGTTTGAAGCTTCCTTACACATTTTTTGTTTGTTTCAATAAATATATATTTTGTATGGGAATTTCTTTGGTTAGCGTGTTGTCTTCCTCAAGGGCGGTTACTTAGCCAATTGTCTTTATTTCAGGATACCCCATTACTGAGGGTGTGGTTCAAAAAGGATAATGTGTTTCTCTTACCCAAAGCGGTGATAATTATGGATATAATCAGGTTAGTGATTGTTAAAATGCTAGTAGAAAAAGAACAGTCAAAAGTTTATTATCTATTACGAACGCCCAGCAGATTATTATATCAGAAGCACAATTCGATGGTAAAACACTCCTAACCGTAATTTTTTTATAACATTGTTGTAATAACTTTTCTCTTTATTTAATTTTTGGCAACCAATCTTGTAGTAAATTATTACTCTCATTCTCGAGTAGATAATTATATTACAAGTCTCCTGCGATCATTTTAATGAACTAACAAGATGTGGTCGTCTTGTTAGAACTTTCCAGGGAGTTTTTGTGGCAAGTCAGAATCTTGAGCTTTTACTTTTATTTTTATTTTATTAATATTTTAAATGCTGTTCGGTATTATTCGACTCGCTGAAGCAAAAAGATGGCGTCACTCCAAACGCATGGTGGGGAAAGACACGTGAGATATTTAACTAATTTGTCTGTAATGCAGCCCCCTCGCGTACTTCGATCCGTTGAGCACTAACTTGACGTCATTGTGGGTGTTACTACTAAGGGACTCCTTGCAGCATAGTATGTACGAAGCCGGGTTAGCGGGCTTGTATTGGAGCATCAGCGAGACCAAATACGGACTACACGTTAGTATCCTTTCACTCAGTCAAGATCTAAGTTTCAAGAATTCCGTATCTTAACTCCCGGTATCTTACCTCCCAAAACTTTCTTCATAATTCCTTATATTAACTCCCGGTATCTAAACTCCCAAAATTTTCTTCATAATTCCGTATCTTACATCCCAAAACTTTATTCATAATTCCGTATCTTAACTCCCGATATTTTACCTCCCAATACTTTCTTCATAATTCCGTATCTTAACTCCCGGTATCTTACCTCCCAAAACTTTCTTCATAATTCCGTATCTTGACTCCCGTTATCTTACCTCCCAAAACTTTCTTCATATTTTAGTATCCTAAGTCTTGGTATCTTACCTCCCAAAACTTTCTCCATAATTCCGTATCTTAAGTCCCACGGTATCTTAACTCCCAAAACTTTCTTCATAATTCCGTATCTTGACTCCCGTTATCTTACCTCCCAAAACTTTCTTCATAATTCCGTATCTTGACTCCCGTTATCTTACCTCCCAAAACTTTCTTCATATTTTAGTATCCTAAGTCTTGGTATCTTTCCCAAAACTTTCTTCATATTTCCGTATCGTATGTCCCGGTATCTTACCTCCCAAAACTTTAACCATAATTGCGTATCTTAACTCCCGGTATCTTACCTCCCAAAACTTTCTTCATAATTCCATATGTTGACTCCCGTTATCTTACCTCCCAAAACTTTCTTCATATTTCCGTATCTTAACTCCCGGTATCTTACCTCCCAAAACTTTCTCCATAATTCCGTATCGTAACTCCCGGTATCTTACCTTCCAAAACTTTCTTCATAATTTAACGTATTGTCTGCGATAGCATAGAAAAGCTAGATTTAGTAAAAAACCGGTATGATTTGAATACTAGAAATAATGACAAATTAACTATCCTGTGTTTTATAGTATTCTGTCGAATACTTAAGGACTAGCTTCAGGTTTTCAGTGTCTTAACTTCCAGTACCTTACTTTCTAGAACTTTCTTGAAAATTTAATATACTACAGTAGCTTAATAAACATGGATTTATTATAATTCAATGAATTGTCTGCAAGAAGTTAAAAATACTATTTTAATAAAAAGACCGGCATGAGTTGAATACTAGAAAAACACAAATTAACCATTTAATGTTTTAAGTTCAGTGAGACCAGTAAAAGTTTTTTTAGGTAATAGTGTAAAACCTTACACTACCTTACTTACCTTACCTTACTTATTGTAGAACCCTACAATAAAATCTTTAGGTTAGACAGTACACAGGTTACCAGGTCGTTAGGTTCTACAGTAAAATCAAAGTACGTTATCGATTTGCCGCATAGTAAGTTTAAATAACATGCTAAGCTAGTCTTGATGTCAAAAGACAATCTGTAACTGTAAATTGTCTTCAGTTCAAACTTTTTTACAAACTATTTTTATAACAATAAAAATATAAATAAAGCAATAAACCACATCGAGTTTGAAACAGTCGTAGAGTTTGACGTTTATAAGCTTTTTCAGGTCCTAAATTGAAAAAAGTGTTTTCAATATTGATTTTATGTCAAAATAAATTGCTCAAAGGTTAATTTTTAATAGCCAATTCATGTTGATATAATTTCAATACAATTGGTGCAATAATTTTATAATTACTTGCTTAGTTTCAACAGAAAGTCTGAAAAGTCCTGTGAAAGTCAGCTTATAAAAGTCAACTCAAAATTAGTGCAGGTGAACTAACAGCTAACAATTAAGTTTTATATTTCCTCACCAGCTCTCCATAGATGGTTACGACGATAAACTGCACTTGCTCTTGCAGAAGATTGTAGATAAATTAGTTGATTTCAAATCTGATCCCAGGAGGTTTGAGATCATGAAAGAGAACGAAATTAGAAGCCTCATGAACTTCAACGCGGATCAGCCTTACTCGGTAAGTCCCATCAATATTGGTAAGGTCTCTTCTAATGCCCCATGGATGTTTTGAAGCGTTGATGGTTTAGTTACTAGCGTGTTCGAACACAGCTTCGATGGACGTAGGTTCGAATCCTAGCAACTGTTTCGTAGTTTTAGGTGAAGGAAAACATCTTGATGAAGCCATACCATGGCGGTAGGGCTTTCCTCTCAGTGCCCTTGCTATCTACCACCCTCAACTTGAAAATCTGTCGCCAATCTGCTGGTGTATTCCGGCACACGCACTTGAGAGCCAGCTCCCTCCAAGTTTGGCGTGTTTACCATCTTCGACCACATCGCCATTTAATATAAGGTGAGATTGTGGTCAAACGATAAATAATAATAATAATTTAATGTTCCAAGTCAATGTATACATAATTAACAGTAATAATGCACTGGTTACAAACCGTATCGCAGATATCACAATTTCATATAAAACAAACAGTGACTTAAACATATGTAATAAATAACAAAATAATTTGAATTAACTAAATATGTGAGATTATTGTGTAACACGGTATTCCGAGTGAGACGAGAGTGTTTTATGATAGTAATGAGCGAATTGTTATTTAAAACAAAAGTGTATGATTTGAACTACCGAATTTATAATTATTATTTAAATTGTGGTAATAATTATTTTTCTGTATTTGTGTAATATTGTAAACCAATTGAAAGTGAGTTTTAATAGTATGTCTGTTGTATTGATTAATCTGTAGCATATTATTTGCTTTATTATAGAGCAAGCCTCCCAGGAAGCCTTCAAAACGATAAACAAACCAAGTGTTATGTTTAGGTACTTTTATTACGTCCTCGGCCCTTCTTCTCTTATCAGAGAACTGTGCGCTTGGCGTCCCTAAATGTTGACGGAGGATAATTTGTAGGATAAAAAAATATACAAAGCATTTTTTTTTGTTACTCTTTGTTCCTAATTTCACCTAATATTAAGGGTTGAAGATGGGTATCAATTGCACGTATATTGATAGATGCTAGATTTTCCAGCGTTTGTATTAGTGTCCAGAAAATGTCAATATTATATAAACTACCAACTGACCCGGCCACGCGTTATTGTGGCTCAGCTTTGACATGTTGAACTAAACATATGTTAAAGTATTTGGCGGCGCCAACTATGAGATATCTATAACAGTCAGTCCTACAGTTGTCTGTCAATAAACTAATTTAAAGCGTCATCTATTCGAGACTGAAGAAGCTTATGATTAACAACAATAATCAATATTGACAATAATTAAATTTGTAATTTAAAAATACCGAGGCCATTAATCGAAATATAAATTTTCCTATCTCTCAAATTGGACCAAATTATACATAAAAAATGTCCACTTTTACGAATATCGGTTGAGTAGTTTCGGAGTTCATCGTAGACAAACATCATGACACTGTATGTTTATATATTTAGATTGGTCGTCTAAAGTTGCAAAGTTATTGTGTTTTTTTTGTTTGAGAAAAAGTGGACTTTTTATTGATAACACTAAAGCGTCATCAATAACTACCAAACAAAAACGAAAAAAGAGAATCTGACGAATATGAGTAAAATGTACGGAACTGCTTTCTTTTCGTCTATTTATTGATGTTGGAAATTAAACAGTATTTTTGTTGGTTACCACATATCGCGGACGTTTGAATTAATTTTTTTTTTTCAGCAAGCGTGTGACTTAGAATCTCAGTGCTTATCCGATGTGTACTGGCTTAGATCGCAACTGCTAGAGTCACTTAAGGGTATGTTTTCATCGTCATTAGCGGAGGGACAATAGTCCATTTTTATTATCCTTTTTCAGTTGACTGCACCTATTAGTAATCGCTGCATTATATGACGAATGTCTCCTTCATGTTCAGGTATAACCGTGCAACAGTTGGATGAGTTTGTGCCTCGGCTGATCAAGAATGTTTACATTGAGTGCCTGATGTACGGCAACTTGAACATTACGAGGGCTTTAAAAATCGGAAATATTCTCGAAACCAGGTACTTTTTTACAATTACTTGAAACATAGGCGAATATCAATATAGATTAAGGCTTTGTAATGCTTTGTCTTCGTATATATCTCCTCGGTCTTTTAGGCTACATGGAGAGGGAGTGCGCTATCCAATTATTTTTGATAATTTTGTAAAGCATGTGATCTGTTATCTCAAGACATTTAACGAACTTTGAAATTGCCACAATTCACTGACTGACGAATCTTAGTGACTTTATATATTACTAGCTTCTGTCCGCGACTTCGTCCGCGTGGAATAGTTACTTTGGGCTGACACAAACACGTAGCGGATTTCAGATTTTGAAACAGAAACCAGACATTCCTAAAAATGATTGAAATGTATTCTATTACTTATTTCTAGATACCTCAATAACACTTTTTTTTTCACGGATATCGAAAAAGTACAGACACTTTAGATTTATATTCTTATTATATGTATAGATTAATAACGAAATTATGCTGTAATATTTTGTGTTCAAATTTAACGTAGGTAATTTTTGATCTATAATAGACTTACAGGATTGAAGTTTAAACTACATATTACGATGTGAAAACAAAAGACAGCCCAAAATATTAGTTCAACATAAAAGTGTTTTTTTATGCAAGTACAAATTCCCAAAATAGAAACCAGGAATAAAAATTAAAAAGATAATGAATGTGCTTTATAAACAATTAAAATGCGTTTATATTATTATGATTAACTTAATAAATTCGCACTATCATTACATAGTAAAACATAAAGTTCTCTGCCACGTCTGTCTCTCGGTTCGCGATAAACTGAAAAACTAACGAATGGATTGTCATGCGGTTTTCACCAGTAAATTACGTGATTCCTGAGGAAAATTGATATATGTAATTTCTCAAAGTTTTTGTTATTATCAGGCCGGGTCAACGTCCGCCAGGCCTGCTAGTTTTAAATAAACCAATGCAGTTGCGGGTTTCATTTTCGTACATCATCAAATTCCTTCGTTGCTTTATTTAGGTTCGAGTCCTTACGATACATAAATCACATAAAAACTTTAAAGAAACGAGCCTACTCTTCTCTCTAGTTTCGGCAACGCAACTCTCGTCGTGTCGCAGGTGTCTATGGGAGGCGGTAATCACTTACTATAAGGAGATCCGCATATTTGTTTGCCACCAATGGTATAAAAAAAATATAGTGATAAAGCATTTTATAGACCCTCTTGACCTAGCTGCCACCCTCAAAATGAGAAAATATGTCGCTAAGCATCTATAAGTGTACTGGCAACTGCACTTGACAACCAGTCCTAGGTTTAGTATCTCTACCACCTTAGGTCATCGTCTGAACTAACATCAGGGGAAATTGTGGTCAAACCTATTACGTATATAAAGACTCTGTTCCCCTAAAAAATAACGTGTAATCTTATCCCAGGATACGAAAGGATGCAGTCCCTCTCTACGCCCAACAATTGCCGTTATATCGTGTAATTGAACTTGATAAAGGTAAGAGAGATTGTACAGATTTTATGGTACAGTCTTTGTCTGATGTACTTCCATATAATAATAATGAGTGTGTAGACATTCCGCTGCTGATCCGAAGGTCTCTCTCTCTGGAAAGTTTTGGGAATAATTACCACGCCAGTCTTGTTTAGTTATGTAATCATATTTTCCCATATAAGATAGTAAAATAAAATTTCTTGAGTTCCGGTTTCCTTATTGTCAGTAAACAGCGTTCTAACCTACAGACATCGGATTGATATTCCGCTAGACAAACTGCTGGACCACTACGACATTTCTTATCTCAATATCTTCAGCGTTAAGATGACCAGCAGTCTATTGGTTCAATTGCAAGTTTACGCTACTATTTCAATGTTTAATTTGTCAAACATCTTGTAGATGATGACGACAATATATAAGATATATGGAAGGACCAACACTAAATTACTCCCCCTGATTTAAATGTTCATATACTTATAGTTAGCATAAGATCTCTAACCATTAACTAGAATCTATTTACTATTCTTCTGGACCATCCAGCTTCCTATATATAGTGTTAAGAAATATGATGGCACAGTTTTTAATGTATTTCAAGCACTTTAGCTATTGTACGAGTCTAATGAACTGTTATTGTGATGTATAAGCTTTGATGACCGATTTCTGCTTATTTTGTTGGGTAATAAAAAATGGCAAGGGTCAATTGTATCTAAACAATAAAGAGCCTAAAACCATCTATAAAAATTCTGCTTCGAATGATTACAGCCAATTACCAATCATTTAGTAGTTATAACGTGATTGTGCTTCAAAAACTGTATATTTATTATATTATGTTAAGTTTTAACAAACATCCCTCCATCTTCACAAACTTTCTCGATTATAATATTGATAGGAATTAACTACATATTGTTCGTAGATTAACGAGGCAAGTGGTAATGTTGGTTAAAGGATCGTGGTATTTGCGTGAGGGTTGGAATAAAGTCCACAAGTCTTCGTGCGCGTGTGTACACTACGCGTGCGGCGCGCGCTCCTCTAGACAAAACGTGGTACTCGAGCTTTTGGCCAGTATCCTATCGGAACCATGCTTCGATGTCCTCAGAACCAAGGTACAAGCTAAATTACATTTCCTATATTCCTACTTTTAATCCCTGGACTGTCCAAAACTATAAAGTTTAAGTTCCATACA
This sequence comes from Antheraea pernyi, assembly GCA_015888305.1. Classification (NCBI taxonomy): domain Eukaryota; kingdom Metazoa; phylum Arthropoda; class Insecta; order Lepidoptera; family Saturniidae; genus Antheraea; species Antheraea pernyi. The sequence continues at coordinate 1,239,429 of MU158811.1, read as the reverse complement.
AACGAATGTAGTCCTTAAGAGGCACAGGTCACAGACAGCAGTCAACATACACGATCAACTTATTTATCAAAAGTAGATAAATTTGGCATAGATGTAGCTTGGTGTTAGGTGAAAAGACAGGAATTTTAATCATAAACTTGCCATTTTAACACCAATTTTGAATATCGATTTCCTAAAATATTATATTTATCCTTAAAACTTACAAGAATAATACTTCTTACTACAATCCAATTGTACGTACGACTCGTTTATTGTACAAAGAACAGAAAGTACAAATTTAAGCACATCTCACTAGATATATTTGACCGTCGAGCTTTTAAGTTCAAAAGGAAAAATAAACACAATTTATATCCATGACTATTTAAACAACATGCAGTATACTATTTATTCTTTATTATATTTGTCACCTTGTTTTCATTACCAAGAGTTAATTTTAGTTTTTATAGATGAATTTATTTTTACTTTTTCATTTATTCTTGTTCAATTTTTTCTTTTTCAAATGTTTATCAATATTTAATGTTACATAATTCAATTTTTCTATATTATCAATAGTGTAAGTTTTATCAATATAGCGTTGTTGGTTTTCATTATAGTTTACTCCTTCGTATCATCGTTATTATATTATTCATCGAACTCTTGACTGTTGCATTATCCACAATTGTAAATAAACTGATAAAACATGCGAGTAAAAAAATATATAAATAATAAGTAATTTATCAATAATATTCGTCATTTCAGGAACAACTGGGCTACATAGTGTCTAGTTATATGACGACGTCTAACGGAGTCCAGGGTCTCCGAGTGCTGGTGCAGCATGACCGCCATCATCCGGTATACGTCGAGGAGAGGATAGAAACGCTCATAGACAACTTCCTGGTAAGATTGGATTGCTATAATATCAAAGTTTCTTTCTTTTCTCCTTTCCGCTTTAGCAATCGATCCTCTTTATTAAATACTAACTGACTCGCGTTACTTTGTCTGTCCCAAATCGGTTATTACCAGTTCTAATTGTATTTCCATGTACATACATAGTAAAAAGGAATACTTTTACAAAATATTTAAACAAGTTTTATATTTCAAGCGATATTTAGAGGAAATGAGTGAAGAGGAATACCAGAAGTACAGAACAGCGCTCGTCGCTCAACGACTTAAGAAACCGAAGCAGATGTACAGTGAAGCTTCGAGGATCTGGCATGAGATTAGCTCTGAGGTAATAATGTGTGTTATACATAAATAAGTAAAACTTTAACTGTTGAAGTCAAATATCAGGTACACATATACTTAAATACGAATAGCGAATTAAAGTTTTAAAAGTCCGAATACTTAAAAAATAAGTCTTTACTCCTCTAATTATTTTAGAAATGATTATTGAACAAAAACATTAGCCATAAACCACAAGATTTTCGTCTTTTTCATCTGTCACTTCTACGATTTTCAAATGTTGCCAACAATAGTTTATGAGAACGTACACGTTCGTCGTTTCGGAACGTCGAGCGTCAAATAAAACATATATACAATTTGTAAATCAGTGTTGCTAGATTATTTTCACGTTTTTCTTCTGAATCGAATAATTTAGAATTAAAAATATAAAAAATAAGTAAAATACGTAAGAGATATTCATATTCGAGGTGGTTTTTGGTGTAAGTTCTTGTTATAGAAAAAGTGAAGAATGTTTAGGGCTATTTCATTTATTTCTTTTAGTTTGGGTGTTTCTATAAGGGGCCATTCAAGTATTACGTAAGTGTTAGTGAGAGGCGGGAGGGTCGTTGACTTGCTTATTTTTGATGACATAGGGGTTGGGGGTCTGGGTGGTGATTACGTCGGCATTATTTATTTATTTAACCAGAACAGATTTAAAAATACTTATATAAACATTTACGTGAGCATGGAAGGGGAAGTAAGATCATTGCTTACTTTTGCTCACAAGGGGGAGGGGGTGATTAGAAATAACAAAAAATCTGCTTACGTCATATTTGAAATGTCCTTAGTCAAAATAATAAAAACGTATATATTTTTAACCAAATTTGATGTATACTGTTTTGCAAATGAAATATAAAAAATACCAATGGTATTATTAGATATCGGTAAAGAATTAAGTAGACAGGCAGACGAGCGTTGCTTATAGCTGTTTTTTTATTTTCAAAGGAATACAACTTCGATCGTGCAAGAGTGGAAGTGGAACAACTGAAAACAATAACTAAAGAGGAATTAATACAATTTTACAAGGTTTGTTGAAACTCTGCCCACTAACCAACATCTCAAATAGTGAGTAAGCTAGATAAAACAAAACATATTGAAGTATGGAAGAAATATAAAGCCTTTTCAGGGGATTGCGGGACAGTAAGGGATTCTTCAAGATGAAAGTAAACTGGTTTTTAAAAGTTCGGCAAAGATGTTGCAAGCGTCCATTGGTTGCAGTGACAGTTTACCATCGGGCGGCCCTTGTTGCTTGTTTGTCATCATAGTTGTATAAAAAAAAACAGCGTGTGTATGTGTATATACACTTGGAGTAAATGAAACTTCTGTAGCATATATATATTAAATTTAGAAATATATATTAGAATGCTTATACTATGTACTACTAGACCAAGGTAGATACATACGCACAAATACTGCAGGTTCATAGGCCTCTTTCCGAAGGAGGAAGGTATGGAAATAATCACCACACTAGCCCACTACGTATTGGCGATCTCAAACTCTGAGAAATCCACAGTTGTATGTTTTCCCACATACAGTAGTACTACAAGAAAAAATCTCAGGTTCAGGTTCTCTCACGATGTTTTCTTTCACCGTCAGCTGATAGTGTTACCAATTTAAATTAACAAAATAATAGTAAATGTACCCGAATTTCAATAAATCCTAGGTACATACCGCCGTTCGAACCTGCAGATGTCTTGGAATTAATAATCCAAAGGTCAAACTGCTCAACCATCATGACTTAAATATAAATGTGTTTATTCTGTAAATAATAAGAAAAATGAATTTCAGAAATACATAAGCGCGATGTCTCCTGAGAGGAGGAAGTTGTCAATTCACGTGATTTCGAGTGCGGAGGGAGGCGCCGGGAGGGAACGGGATAGCGCTATCCACGAACCGCGAGAGGGACACGACAGACAGGTAACATGGGTGTTTTTGACAGTGTTTTTACTCACCTCGTCTTAATGTAATGTGTTATGGGGCCGTTCAAGTATTACGCAAGCAGAATTTTAGTAATATCTGACTGCCCCCTCCCCCTGCTCAGCAAAACTAAGCAATGTACTTACCGCCTCATCACATGCTTATGTAAACTTTTATATATTTTGTTTTTATTTGTTTTGGACTCTTATTCATTCAAGAGCAGTAGTTAACAAGTCTAGAAATAAGGTGTTTACCAATGATATTATAAATAATATTATTGGTGTTTATAGTCTATAGAAGAATTAACTTATAGTGGGTCACTACAAGGGCGATGATAGCCCGGTGGAGAAGTTCGCGTGCCTTATATATCAAACTTAAATATTTAGATCCCCCATCACTTATGTTATCAAAAATGAGCAAATCGAATGTCCCTCCTTCAGTGCTTACATGATACTTGAACGAGCCCTATAATCTATACTAATATTATAAAGCTGTGTTATGAAAAATTATTTCCATATTAGATAGCTCATTTATCAAGGAAGGGTATAGGCTATATATCATCACGCTAAGACTAATAGGAGCGGAGCACCAATGAAGACTGTTTCAAAATCGGGGTGCTTTCCTATTGAAAGCGTCCGCTGCGTATTAGCGTTTAAGCCAAAAATAACTATTCCACGCGGACGAAGTCGCGAGCAGAAGCTAGTATACATATATATTTACACATTTTCTAGTATTTATATCATACAGGTCTTTTAAAATCCAGTTTTTGAAACTTTTTGCTGATTCGTTACATTCATTAAATCTGCTATGAAACACTTATATATGTACTCCAACAGTGCCAGTCACTCTAATTGTAGCCTGATACTGGCCTGAACTACATCGCTACTTAACATCAGTGAGATTGCTGTCAAATGTTAAACGCTTGACCTATAAGAATACAAAATAAATGTTAAAATAATCAATTTCAGCCAATCAAGATCACGGATCTGGCGGATTTCAAGGCTAGAAGACGCCTACATCCGCTTCCTGTGCCATATATGGATATACCTCGTAAGGGGATTAAATGTGAGGCTTAAAATATACAGCCTTACGGTCTGTTTGGATCAAATTATGTGAGGAAGGTATAAAAGACAAATTTAAAAACAAAACGTGTTTGACTGATTTTGTAGTTCAAACATTAAAAAAGAAACTACTTTTGCAAGCGCCTTCGATCAACAATAACTAGATAACAGGTCGGCGCGAAAAATACGTCTCGGTAAATAACAGCTTTTGATGGTGGTAGAGCCACGCTGGAACTGTTACTGGTTTCAGCATGAATGGGTCGGCTCGTCTGGGGTAGTACCACCCTCTCATAGAAAACCGACGTGAAGTAACAGTGCTTGCATTGTTGCGTTTCGTTCGGTCAGTGAGAGCGCCGGAGGCCCACCTCCCCTCCCTTCTCCTCTCTCCTCTCCCTCTCCCTCTCCCACCCCTAACCATTCCCCCAAAGGGTGGCAGCGCACTAGCAACTCCTCTGGTGTTGTAGTGTCCATGGACGGTGGTGATCACTTAACATCAGGTGACACACCTGTTCGTTTGCCACCTATGACATAAAAAAAAAAAAAAGCTCACTTGAAATGTGTGCCCTTATTTTGTTTAGTTTGTTTGAAACACAGCCAATGTAAGTCCGTTTCACATGCCGCAGTGTATTCAAAAGATGCAAAAATAATACCCGAACAAGCAATTAACGGCCGGAGTATCTTACTTTCGCTAAATACATGTTGTATATGTTATATTTTAAGCTTTAAACTAACTAATAATATCAAATTTTGAACAAAATTACTGATTTTAAACCTATGATACAAATGTTTGGCCTCGCCACGCACAAACATGCACAATAACGGGAAAACGTACTTTATTAATTACGTGTTAAGGTTGAATTCACATTAAATGTTGTTTATGTTGTCTTTTCATTTGTGAGGGGAGTAATATATTGCTTTGCTCGTTTTATCGTAAGTATTAAATAATATTTTGAACATTTGTGACTTTATTACTAGGTGTTATGGTTGTAATTAGGTTGAACTTAAAACTGTTTTAAAACTTTTTTCTCCATTTCTTAGTAAACAAATAGTTACACATAAGTATATATTTACGCGGACAAGATTTAGCTTCGATTTTGTAAGTGACCCTTTATCTAGTTATTGTTGATCGAAGGTAAGCGCCGATGTAACACATGATATATTATATTTGATTATTGTTATACCTAATAATGGATTTTTCTTTAACTAATCCTTTAAAATGTGATATGAACTATATTTTTAAATACAAATGTCGTTTTATATTATTGGTGTATCTCATAATGTATTTATTTATATACAGAATGTCTTTTAAAATGTGATAAACTTAATTATACAATTTTTAATACAGATATAATTTCTAATTTATTTATTCTAAATTTTATTCGAAGTATTTCATTAAGTCGTTCGAACTATTGATTCGGTTCAAAACGGTTCATAATATTTTTTTATAAACATTCCAATTTATTATATACTAGCGGGCTCGGCGGACGTTGACCCGCCTTGATAATAAGCCCTGTGTGCTTCTAAGACGAGTCGCACGGGACTCTCCGGTGCTGGCTCGCTGGATACTGCTACATGCACTCGTACAGTGAATTTCCAACATCACCGGGGGTCCACTCGGACCTGCCAATTACTGCCACTGTTATATTATGTGTTCGGTGTTTTTATATATATTTGAAGTGAAACTTCTTTAGGCGCATGAGGGTAAATTTTTTACAGATGTAACGTCACGCAGGTATGCAACGGAAGTGACGTCATTTGCAGTAAACGCAGATTTTTCATCTATTTTTCAAGTCTCGGAAATCTAAAGTTTTAGATTTGTATAAATATAAACAAGACTTATAAATTAGTTCGCCAAAGAAGTTTCACTTCTGACATGTGTACTTTGTACGCACGCACTTTTGTTTAATTATTATTATTAAACAAGTTAACAAATTAAGTATACATAAACTGTCCCCATCAATCATTTTATCTTCTGGTCAAAACATGGAAGGCGTATTTGCTTTATAATATGTAGAAATTTATGCCAAAGAAGTTTAACCTATACGTGCGTACACACGATTGTTGTATTAAAAGTGTTGCAGCAAAAATATGGAAGATTTAAAAACGAAGACAGTAATATCGTTTGTTTATTGTGCACAAGTAAAGTCGATGGGATATAATACCACGGAACATGGATTCTGACTTGCCACAAAGATTCCCTGGAAAGTTCTAACGAGTCGGTCACCGTGTTATTAGTTCGTTGAAATTATCGCAAGAAACTTATAATATTATAACCTACTTAACAACGAGAGTTATAATCTATTAGAAGAGTGTTTGCCAAAAAAATAGTGCGTGGAGTCCCTCTGCGCGGAAGAAATGAGACTTCGTAATGTGGAAATGAAAATAGGAAGGGATAGAAATTGATTTTTATTGAAATCATATTGTTTCTTTAAGACAAACTTTATTAACATTGCTCACTATTTAAAATGGGATTATGATAACTAAAGTAAGATACGAAATGTTTGAGTTCTATTTTTTCAATATTTCTTGCAAAAACCGCATCAAAGAATATTGGACGCTACTCGTTGCTAACGCTCGCTCTGGCCTGTAACTGGTATATTACGCGCATGCGTTCGAGTGCCACGCATTCACTCCCGCTCTGTCTCTTTCTATTCCCCCTTAGCGTTAAACGTTTAACACAACTTTCTTGGAAGTCGCATTAGAAGTTTCACTTTAAAAAAAACCAGTAAACATTGTGGTACACTCATTTACTCACATATTGTCAGGCATAGAGTATAGGAGGCTTTCATCAAGGAAGAAATACTGTTCCCGTGTCATGTACAGCTTGTATTACATAAACGAGGAAGTTTGTGAGGGTTTTTGGATGTTAAAGTTGAATTTTAATCTCCAAAATGGCTGAATCGATTTTGACTGAAATTTTCCGACTATTATCTAGACTGAATATCATTATGCTCTCCCATACGCTAAGTGGAAATGATGGTATTTAACAAAGGTAATTTAAACTCGTAAAGAAGGACCTCCCCTAACACATCATCATCAGCCTGTAAGAGACCAACTTGCAAGATCATAAACCTCTTCCCGAAGGAGAGCATGGATATAATCAAACTCTGAGCAATCCAATCCACAGTTCTTTATTTTCCCACATACGGTGCTGCTACAAGAATGTTTCTCAGGTTCACATTTCCTGACGGTGTTTTCCTTACCCGTCAGCCGATTGCGTTATCAGTTTAAATTGGTAAAGGTATGTACATGCCCGGGTTCCAACCTGCGGACATCGGACTGATATTCCAGCGATCAAACCGCTCAACCACACAATTAAAATACCCATAAAATAACTAAGCGGGAAGCGGGAAGATTATTGTGAATAATAAGTTATCGGTAGATGTCATTTATATGATTATATATCCACTACAAGTTTTACATAACAGACAGACAATATCTAATTATCATTATATAAATCTGTGGACGGTGAATTGTCTCTTCTGTGACGGTTAATTTCAAGTGAAACGATTTGTGGGATGTCGTCACGATTGTCGGGTTTCTCGGCTCGGTCCATTTAATCTTAAATAAACTTTATTTAATTTAGGCTTTAGCGACTGTAACAGTGAAGTGGCAAAACAAATGTTTGTCCGTTAATATAGCTAGTATAATATAGCTAGTATAATATAGCTAATCTATAAATATATAAAAATCTAGTGTCATGATATTTGTCCACGATGTATAATTAAGTCCAACTTGAGAAATACGTTAATTTGTATTTCGATTATTGGCCTGAATATTTTTTCATTACAAATTAAATTATTGTCATTGTTGATTATTGTTATTAATTGTAAGTTTCAGCAGTCTCAAACAGATAGCGCTTTAAATTAGATTGTTGACAGTAAAATGTAGGACCGATTGTTATAGATAAATCATAGATGGCGCCACGTTTTAATTTTGAATTCATTTTTCGACTTCTGTTTATTTTATGGTGCACGTGTTCTGTTAAACTATTTACGACGAAACCTCGCTTTTCCTGTATCAAGTTTTTAGTAAGACTTGTTACCCATTAATACCGAATACTTTCCATAAAGTAGATTGAATTGACATAGTAGGAAGAAGAACTATAAGAGAAATTTATATAATGCTCTCAAGGATTCCCTTAATGTGTCCCTTTTCAAACGATTCAAATTGTACAGCTTTATTTACATTTATATTGTAAAGTGAAACAGGATATTATTTCCCGTGTAGTTTGAACCGGACTTTCCCTTTGGAGACTGTCGTATGATTAGCGGATTGTATACGTCGAATTAACAAATTTGATGAACTCTATTACAATATTTATTATACGTCAACTCTGAAACAATAAATAGCTTATTTCTAAATCAGCTTTCATACAATCAAGTAAGATAGTAGACATACTCGGTTGTGAACATATTATAAATCCTTTTTTAAATTATAAAAGCGAATGTGAGTGATATTTGTTTGTCACACTTTCATACCTTAACTATTGAATAAATCATCTTAAAAAAGAGATAGAGTACTTTTTATACAAAAAAAATCTACTGCTCCATTGTGATAAATCTAATGCACTTTAACACGAGCGAAATTGCAGGCAAAAAGAAATATCATATCTACGATACAACTATTAATCCGTACAAATTATCTTTATCCAAAGTATTCTATAACTTCTTTTATTAAAATGTGTATATTATGTGTACACGAATTCTGTAAAATTATTTGGTATAAGTCTAAACTAGAAATGTAAGGATATTCAACACATTGACTTGCTTAGGTTAGCTTTGACACGACAAATGTTTAATTAACTTGTTCGTGAGTCTGCTAGGTTTTTATAAGTACGCATTTGAACTGTTCTACGTGTCGTAAGCACACGCGTTTAGTCCTATAAATTAGTAGCTACGTTCTAGTATGTTCTGAAAAACAGTACAGGACATCTCAATCCACTGGAAAGGACTACATGCGAAAGTCTGCTGAAAGTGACTGGATGAGAAATTGGTTTTGGATTCAAAAGACAAACTTTTAAAGAAACCAATGTATGGAGTGATATATGTTTAGCATTTAGGATTTTTCGTATCGGCCTAAAAATTCGACTTTGTCATCGCTTAGTGTCCGGTTAATGTTCGGATATGTATGCAAAAGCCGATTTAACAATTCGACGTAGGTGGGCAGTAAATATTTCATTTGATATCGAGTTTAAGCTTATAAAGAATGTCGCAGATCATTCTCATCTTACTTTCGCTTGGCTTGGCTAACTGTTAACTCGGTGTGTGCTTGTGGAATATTTTGAAAATGGTAAGTACGGGCACGTACTATATTTAACACGTATTATTTTTTTCTGAGGCAAAATGATCAATTGTATAGTTGATATAATTTTACCAAACTATTCTGAATGATATCTAATAATATATAATTTTTGGAAAACAATTCAATGTGATTTAAAGTACTATTAATTTGGAAACCCTAACTAATAAGTGCGAGTGTTTTTTATTTTTTTATTGTTTTCAAGCACGCGCTTGTCCACAATCTCACCTGAGTGTTATTATATATTATGTGTTCAAGATCTTAATATTGAACCGATCATCATGAAATTTACCATACACATAGGGGTACCGAATATGGCGTAGGATATATACCATCCAGAAATAAATACTGTTCTTGAGGGATAGGTACATTAGGTTGAACGAAGACGCAGTTAAAGTACTGCATAATCAAAGAATTTGTTATTGCATATATCTCCAAACTATAATAAATGATAATATTCCTATAAATATTATAAACAAACTTTATATCAGTTCAAATAACACGTTTTAATGAATTGATAAATGATTTTATAGTAATTGACGTTATAATTAAATTTGATAATCAGCAAACCACGCAAATTTCATCATACTATAAAAATTGAATAACTCATGAATATAAAAAGTATTAGATTAAAAATATTTAGAAATGTCGGGGAGGATCAAATTGTAGCCAAGAACTATCCAGGTGATTCCATAAGTACAAGAAAAAATGAGGCCAAGCCCTATTTAACAAGAGAAAAAGGACAAAAGCCTACTTATATATGTGTAGTCCGGTGAAGCTGTTAAGACCTTGCTTGGTCAATAGCGTAGTCCTTTCGAAAAAAAAAAAAGCCTACTTATATTTTGTATATAAAGATAAGAGGTCCAAAATTTTATTCATCTAGCATTTCTGCATTGTAGCCTAGTCTAATTAGCGCTATGGCAATTTGTTAAAGTACATGCTGAGTTGGGATCCTTTTCGATGTTGAATTTGGTATTTCGACAATATGTTAACATTACAATTGTGTATAATACTTTACGCCAATTATACTTATGTGTGTATACTTTACTTTTAGTTTTCACTGAATAAATGTTCTTTCCTTCTAAATACCTTCTCGATATTAAAATTATATCTTTATCCCTTCAAAATCTGAATTTTATATTTAAAGATGGCGTATAGAATCGTTGTTCTCGCTGTGTGTGTCTGTTACACCGATGGAGTTCCTAAAGCAACTGGTGAGTATTTTTACACAGTTTTTATTCCGGACTAGGTGTGCCGGCGACTCCGTCCACGTGGAACCTAATGTAAAAAAACAGTAACTAATAAAATTCTCTGAACGTATTAAGACCATTTAATTAAGTACTTTTCTCTCGTACTTAAGTCACGTCGTTATTAAAATTAAAATAACTTTTGATAGAGTGAACTGATTTTAATGAAATCAAAACTAAATGTTACTCGAGGATATGTTTTATGATTTTCTTGGTGAGGTCTTATGATGCGTGTTCAAACAGACAGACAGAAAGCAATTTCTAAAAATGAATAAAATATATTTTATTACTTATTCCAAGACACCTGCAACATTTTTTTTGTTATATTATTATAAACTTACTTATTTATATAATGTTTTAGCGAAATTATGCTGTAATGCTTTGTGATAAATTTACTATCGAAATCCTTAGTGAAAGTACTTAACAGCGACAATAATAATTCATGTAACGTAGATCGCTTTCATTTTAATGACTTGAGAATTTTAACGTGTAATCGACACCTTGACAAGGCATAATCTTCACCATTAAATGAGGTTCTTTTATGAATCTGATACTTCATTGAATATGCTTGCTGTTTTAACTGACTTCAAGATGGAGATTTTCAATTTGGTTGTATTGTTAAGTGATTGTTACCTCAGAATTTAGTCAATTATACAAAGATTTCGGTGAACATTTTAAGGAATAGCTTCTGCTCGCGACTTCGACCGCGTGAAATAGTTACTTTGGGCTAACTAACAAGCAGCGGAAGCTCTCAAAAGGAAAAAAAACGATTTTGAAATATTCTTCATTAGTGCTCCGCTTCTATTAGACTTAACGTGATAATTGCGTTTGTAGGCGGTAGAGCCACGCTGAAGCTATTATTGGTTTCAGCACGAATGGGTTGGCTCGCCCGGGGTAGTACCACCCTCTCATAGAAAACCGACGTGAAGTAACAGTGCTTACATTGTTGCGTTTCGTTCGGTCAATGAGAGCGCCGGAGGACCACCTCCCCTCTCCTCTCCCCCTCCCTCCCTTTCCCCCAAACACAGGCTGGCAACGCACTCCCCTTTCGACTCCCCTGGTGTTGTTAGTATCTATGGACGGTGGTGATCACTTAACATCAGATGACCCACCTGTTCGTTTGCCTGCTATGACATAAAAAAAAGATTATATATAGCCTATATCGATAAATGAGCTATGGTAACACTGAAATAATTTTTTAAATCGAATTAGCGCGTTCTACCAAACGAACAAACTTTCCAGCTTTATAATATTAATATAGATAACTGTTCTGATATGAATAACCGTGGCTACTCCCAAAGCCAGCTTGCTAATAGAACATAGAATCACCAAGTAATTAGATATTATACACCAGCATATTATAGCATATTATTCATTAAATGTGTGGCGGTTATAAACCAGTAAATATTAGCGGCTCACAATTACCACATTATCTTAAGGCGAAAAGTAAGTGAGAGTGGCTGTGATCTTTGACCTCGTCATCGCTCACAATTCAAAGTACATAATTTATATTATACTAACTAGAGCCTGTGGCGTCGTTTTATCATGTCTTGATTTTAATAGTAGTTTTGGCATTATTAAAATCATTGTACTGATTTTAAATTATCTATATTAAATCTTACTATTACTGCTTAGCTGCTATGGAAAGACGTAATGATAACGTGATGAAAGTATTCTATCTACCAGCCAAAGACTTGTCAGGATCTGTTAAATATATATACATAGATTTTTCTGTAATATTTCAGGTATCGAACAATTCTGGACAGAGGATTACAAAGTGTTCGAAAAGATTTATGGCAAAACCTCAGACAAAGAGATCTACGGAGCTTTATTACCGGCTACTGTTAATAGAGGTGTTTTAAAAACAGAAGCATCAGAGAAAAAGGAACGCTTTCAACTCGGCTTCGATAAAGACCCTCACGATGATTTTAATGAATTATTAAAGAAAGCTAAATTTAAACCAGAACCAGCAAAATCCTCTTTCAAATTTATCAAATACGATAGCTTTAAGCCTATAAGTGAGGGTAATGATCCAGAAACATACAAATACTTACAATATTTAGAAGGCTTGGATAAAGAACATGATGATATACCTACGTCTAATATTTTTAAGCCATATATGAATTACGAGAAGACGAACCCAAAGGACACTGAAGCTTATAAAAGCATTCAAGATATTTTAGACGCACATGAACAAAATCGAGAGAAGAAAAGGGAGGATGAGTTTTCAGGTTACGTGATTAATAAAAATAAGAAACCACCGAGGAATCGAAACAATGATTTATCGAAGAGATGTATTCCTGGAAGATGTAAAAAAAGAAACAATTCTATTAGAAGTGGAACAAGACCTTATGTGCGAAGATATAAGCATCGATATACTAAGCGTTGACATGAAGTTTAAATAACGTATAAATAGTAGATAATTTATGGAGTAAATAATATTAATATACATTAGATGTTGTTGTCCTATTGAAATTGTAAACGAAGAAGCTTGTGAGGATTAAAATGAAAGTATTTCATGCAATTTATTCCCTAAGAAGGCGGCTGTAAACGTCAAAACTACCACCGGTTCGAAAAACAACCCAGTTATGGAGAAGAACCTGCAAGAAAATGGATGCACGGAAAGAGGTGTCAATTCCAGACATCACCATCGTTCACACATCCACTGTATAGTAGTCTTTAGACACGTAAATCCGCTTGTCATGGCTCTTAAACTTACAGTTTGGCAAATTGGCAAAACCTTAACATTTAACCTTAACAACAATATTATCTAAATAACTATTACTGATTGTACTGAGTCTAAAAATTTTTACCACAATTATTAGTATTTAAATTGTGCTAGTTTTTTTTTATAAAATCTAGTTTTTCCAATTTGTTGCGTACATACATTAAATAATCAAAAATATATTTGGAGGGCAGAGTAAAGATACCGAAACCTGAAACTTGGTATTCAATGAGTCGCGAGGTCGCATATTATGGTTCCATATTGTATTATTCGAACTGCCCAGTTTTTGTAATAAATATGTGGTTTACCTCAGCTCAGGATGTTTCTTACACTTTCACTTAACAAGGAACGGATTTTGGATGAAACTTTAAAGTACATATACTAGTAAGTAAGTGGAAGGTGGTAGAGCCACGCTATAGATATTACTAGTTTCAGCATGAATGGGTCGGCTCGTCCGGGGTAGTACCACCCGACCCACAGAACACCGACGTGAAGTAACTATGCTTGCATTGTTGCGTTTTGTTCGGTCAGTGAGAGCGCCGGAGACTCACTTCCTTTTCCCCTTCCCCTTTCTCCTTTTCCTATCCCTCCCCCATACACAGGCTGGCAACGCACTTGCGACTCCCCTGGTGTTGCTAGTGTCTATGGACGGTGGTGATCACTTAACATTAGGTGACCCAACTGTTCGTTTGCTGCCTTTTGACATAAAAAAAAAGTAGTAATGTATATATAGATTACATACGAGAATAACAAATGGGCGTATACTTTGTAAAAACATTGTTTAAAGTGACGGAAATAGAAGCGTTTTAATTTAGTTAACGAAGATTAATGTTTTAAATTCTCCATGGTATCATGGTATCATTCGATAAAATTCAATAAAACAAAAAGATAAAAAGATAAAAGTGTTGGAGCAGACAAGCGAGATACTTGATCCGAAGACAATGATAATATATTTACTGTCAAAATGGGCACGTAGGCGGGAAACGGAAGTGCTTGTGAATATCAAATGCAATCAAATCATCTTTATTGAATGTCTTTCTTGAATCTTAATTTAATGAATGTCTGGTACATTTGAAAAATCAGGGAGCTATGTTCGCTATATAAACTGTGAGAGTTACAAGAAGAGAATGTATGATGTAATCACTTATATAGATACAAAACGTGGATAAGTAGCAGGTAACTGCAAGTCTTATGGTAAAATATAATGTACATTTGTTTTGTGGTATATTAAATCGACATGATGTCAACCAGATACTATTGTTGGGAGACGACGAATGTGTCGAGATCACACCGACAACGGCATTTCATAGTAACTTTTTTAAGTTTGCCGCGTTACTGTATTGTCGTATCAAAAAAAAAAAAAAAAATAAAAAACCTCTTATATATGACTCTGTAATGGTGCCACAATTTCTTAAATATATGTATATTAAATTATTATAATGTAATAATAATAATTATGAATAAATTGAAATAAAATAAATATTATCTGTTGTTATTTCATAGTAGTATCACGCACACACAAGCACAGGCTCTGAATTACAAAAAAAATGAGACTTGTATTTTAATTACATATATTAGATTTTTACAATATGAAACTTATTATCATTATGGCAGTCCATTTTCGTATGTATGATACCTTAATCAAAATCATATATTTAACTATTTTTTACACTTTTGTGTTTGTGGCTTTTGGAGGCATTATAAATATTACAGCTATTCAAATCTTTAAACCCATGCTCCACTGTTTGTTCTCTCTAATTCCAATACCATATATGGAACTGAGTTTCTAAATTAGTACAACTATTACACAACAAGTGGCGTTCTAATCGTTTTACTTCAAAAACAAAGGAAACCAAATACCTTAACGGGGGTATATATAATTGCAGCTTTCCCTAGGAGTTAGGCAGTAATAATAAAATTATAACCAAAAGTGTACATAGCGTAAATAGTTTTTATTCGCTCGAATAAAGTAGCGAGTATGAAAATGATGAATAATTTGTAAATTTTATTATCGGATCCTTTCTACAAATGTAATCAGTAATGTGTCTAAAGCATTTGCTAGTCTCTCGGAGTAGTCGTCTCTGTTTTGGTTTAGCGTGTCTGGTGGTGAGTCTCTAAAACGAAAAACATATTATAAAGATTTAGCTTTAACATATCTTCTAATGTCCGTGGAGACGTAAAACTTATAGTCAGCATTTCCAGTGAAAATATTTTTGTTAATACCTTATAGGTTATAACATTTGACTACAATATCATCTGACGTTAAGTGACCACGAGGTCCACGATGGTAAACACGTACAACTTACAAGGAGTAGCTCTTAGGTGCAGCTGCCGGAACACACTTATAGGTGGTTGTTAGTAGCTTTTCGGGTCGGTTGGTGTTTCCCTTAGTTATTTTAACTACTCAATAGATTTTAATACGGCCTGCACTATTTTAAACATACTTCATATTGCTAGGGCTATGTAAATGCTCTGATTAATCAATTTGATAACAACAACAAAAATACTACTTGTATTACAACTTTTAGCTTAAGTAAGCTAATAAAATAAAGCTTTATAAGCTATAATAAAGCTTTAATGGTAGTAGTAGAATGTGTACAAAGTTCAATTTCCATATCAGCGGTGTTATTTTTTTAAAATATATCATAGGAGGCAAACGTACAGGTGGATCACCTGATGTATCACCACAGTCCAAAGACACTTGCAACATCAGGAGAGTCGCAAGTGCGTTGCCAGCCTGTGTTTGGGGGGAGGGGGGAGGAGAGAGGAAAAGGAAGTGGTCCTCCGGCGCTCTCACTGACTGAACGAACCGCAACAATACAAGCACTGTTACTTCACGTCGGTTTTCTATGAGAGAGTGATACTACCCCGGACGAACCAACCTATTCATGTTGAAACCAGTATTAACTTCAGCGTGGCTCTACCACCAACATTTGTTATAGTCAACATTGTCTACACCCTTTTTTTTCGAACTGACTACGCTGGCGTGACGACAGGTATTTACAGCTTCACTGGGCTACTAAAGCGAGCGCTCAAGCCGATTCGAGCTCACATAATGTTGTTTCGTCGCAGAGTTATAGAAGAAATAACTATATCTCATCTTCTCTATAATCTTAATTTGTTATTTCGAAGATTATAGTTACCCCTTTCTGATATCTTGATATTTGACTTTAAAATTTAAGGAACAAGTCTGCGAATTACGTTTACCTTTCAGCGTCCCCGTCCTGTAAATTTTGTTCGACATCAACTTGTGTCCTCATGACACTGAGCAGGAAGGTCACATCTGTCAATGCAATCACAAACACTTCACCGAAGAACTTTATCCAGTACACTATGTCTAGTGCTGTGTACGCGGGGTCTTGCTCCGGCTGGAACGTAATTCGACAGGAAAATTATTAAAATAACAAAAAACTGTATAATCTTTTTTAATTCTATAATTAATATGAATCGAATCACACCACATATATTAAAATCAATTAAGCCATTTAGACTACAGATTTCCCCGGAGTAATGATCATACACACATATACTCGAAAACCTTATATAAGCATTTATTTTATATATTTCATAACATTGGAAATGATATGGGCTATCTCTTTGTCATGCAAATGAAAAAAGAAAATTTTAAAAAAGGTTAAATAATAACAACTTAAAAGCTTTGGAAAAATGAATCGTCGGAAGTTGCTAATGCAAATAGAAAAATAAAAAAATAGCAATCCTTGTTCTCTTACCACTTGAATGGATAGGAAAACTGAAGTATTTTAAAGCTTGAAAGTAATTATCGCTTAGCCTCTTGGATAAACACCAATAAGTGAAAGTTGTGAAAAAAGCCATAATATTTGTTGTATAAAACATTGAATCTTATAGCTCCAATACTCATTAACGAACACACTTTAAAACTTATATTTCCTAAACTACTATTACAAAGAGATCTGATGTTTTGTTAAAAAAAAAACAAAAAAGAAAAGAATGATGAAAAACTCACCGCCACTCGTTTCACAATGTCGCTCATACACTGATCTGTTGGTACCCATTCCCCCATAATTGGTTTTTGAATACCGCCTTATATTCACAAGAAAAATATTCCTTCTAGTAAACTGTTCAAGAATGAATAACTTATGCTATTTATAAAGGAACTGATCACAATGAAAAAAATTGGTGTAAAACGTGCGTATTTTGCTTTAAGTAAATTATAATTAAAGCAAAATACGAATTATATATTTTAGGTATATGTTACAGTGAATTATCTTGGTTTCAATGGTTGTTGGGTATTTAACCCCAGAGTTATGAACAATATAGTTATTTATAGTGTTATCAGTTTGTAAAAGTCTTGTTGATAGACTAGTGCTCTAGAAATAGGTACGCTGGATGTATTTGTTGTCAATTGCAAATGTATAAATATATATATTATAGTTCTTATTACACTTTTATTTTATGAGTTTAGCGTATAAATCATAGCATAATTAATAAAACTGACAATCACTTGAATTGATAGCGAATTATAAGTTGAAATATGTATGAATGACTGACAACTAAGACGCTACTTACCTTACAAACGATGCCAGGCGAATCTGTCGTCTGCTAAACGTGCTTAATGTATACACTAAGTCACTGTATCAATATTAGCATTTGGCCAAATAAACTGTACGTTCCAATCGGGCCTTGAACATTGACACAAAGGAAACGTGTGTATTATATGATTGCACAGGTATTGTAGTATGCCTATGCCTTGACGGTTCATATTACTGTGATATTATTGACCAATTGATATATCCTTTACCCATATGCATATTGCCGCCAAAATTTGAATTTTCTCATAAATCGCTTTATAGATTTCGATAAGCATTTTTTTTTGTACTTAGGAGGTTTGGATGAATCTTAACTGTAGTTTAAATTTTTATATACCTACCTGTTGTTCTTATTTATTTTCTGACCATTCTTTGATCATTAAGGTCTATGTAAATAATGTAAGGAAAAATAATATAATAAAAATGTAAATAATACTTTAAACGAAATTTCTCATTGGTTTGCATTAAATAACTTAGTATAAAATACAGGTAAAATAAAAATGTATGAGATTCATTTTGCCTAATGTGCCACAAGTAGATAATAGCATCAAGATTGATTGGAATTTTGTAGGGTTCGCCGATAAAACTGTATTCTTGGGTATCACACTAGATTGAAAATTACAATGGGGTCCTCAAATTAAACAATTGGCTAGCAAATTAAGTTCTGCTGCATTTGCAGTACGTACGATTCGCCAGCTAACTGATATTACCACTGCTAGGTTAGTCTACTTCGCCTTCTTCCATAGCTTAATGTCTTATGGCATTCTGTTGTGGGGGACAGCAGCTGAGGTAGACACCATATTTTTATTACAAAAACAGATAGTTCGAGCAATTTACAATATGGGACTTCGCAAATCCTTAAAGACCAAGTTCCAGGAATTCGGTAACGTAACTCTGCCCTCCCAATACGTTCTTGACAATTTAATGGGAGCTCATGAGAACCTTGAAGAGCTGGATTTCGTAAAAAACCGGCATAATCTAAATACTAGAAACTGTGGCATACTGGTTTTAGTCCTATGTTTTAGACTTAGTAAAACCAGTAACAGTTTTTTGGGAAATAGTGTTAGGTTGTACAACAAAGAATATTACCGATTTGCCGGATTATGCATTTAAGCGCCGGGTCAAGCGGGTTTTGGTGTCAAAAGACTATTATAGACTAGAATATGTGAACGATGTTGATGTCTGGAATTGATTCATCTCTGTGCATCCATTATAAACGTTTGTGACATGTACCTAATATATTCTAAATATTATTGTTAAAAAGATAAACCAGATCGAGTTTCTTGCCAGTTCTTCTCAGTGACTGGGTTGTTTTCCGAACCGGTGGTAGTTATGACATTCATAAGTGCCTTCTTCGGGTATAAATTGAATAAGGTGTTTTTGATTTTGATTTTTTGATATATGGTATGAGGTTTGCATAACGTCTCCGCTAGTAACTAAGTAAAAATATCCAAAACATTTTTAAAATTTTGTATTCTTAATCTTTATAATTTTTATTACATAAACATAAAATCAATATATTATGTATCTTTTCATTTAAATTTTCTATTGAAAATAAAAATAAAAGATTCTAATGCATTTTCACACGTAATTCTTTCTTATATAATATTTAGTATTTAATATTAATGGAATCGGACAAAATATTGTGTTATAAATGTTCAACGATTTTGCGTCCTCGATCGTTGCTCAAATAAGACAATATGTTATCTTAAATCCCACAATTTTTGGTAGTAGTTTGAGTTGACGTTGACGTCATTTGAGTTGTATACATTTAGTAGGTGTAGTAGTGAAAAGTTGCACACGGCCCAAGGCACTAAACAAGATATAATAACATCATTATCGTGTCGTAGTTAGAAATTACAGCACAATTCAATGAAGCAAATCACCCAACAGCAAAATAACTGACAACTGTTTTAACAATAATAATTTGAAAATAATAGAGTACTTGCGCTATTATTGTGAAGTAAGTTGATGCCATTTCATTTAATATTATCTATTCAAGAATACAGAGTTTGTTATTAATTAATGTGATTATTTTAATTCCAACTTTATAATATAAACAAGCCAAGACATTTAAATTGATTGATAGTTACAATAAATCGCAGGATGAATCATCAAAAATCGAATAGATTGTATTCTGATTTAGTTATATAAGGAGATATTTGAAAGGGAATAGCTTGGTTATATCAAGTTAGGAAAAGCTGTGATGGAATGTTAGCTGATGTACACTTTATTTACATATATATAGGCACATTTTTAGTTATAATATTATTGATATGTAGGGAATTTATCCACTTTTGTATCAAGAGTTTCATCGTGTCGTCTTGTGAGGATTATAAGCCTACTCTTCCTTCGATATGATGCCCAGAGTGAGACAGTGTGTCAATTACATAGTATTCGTAGCGACATATTATTTTGGTTTCATATTCGTTTAAAACTTCACAAGTACTAGGGTACTTATACCATGAATTGTTTGATAAAATGATGTCAAAATATTAAGCTTTATTTTACAACAACTTTGTTTGTTCGATTTTATCACTTATATAGTTCAGTTAATGGAAAATACTTTAGAGATGTCATTTTATAATCCAATATACCGGAACTGGATGGTTTTATTAGTTATTGGAAAGTCATAGCTTGGTTTTAGCGCTTTGCTTCAAGCAAAGTTGTCTACAGTACAATGACAACTGTAAAAAGCTTAAGGGTACAAAATATGTTATATTTTTTCAGATTACATTTTCAGTACAACCTCACGAGACCACATAAGTTATGAGATATGTATTGTACGCTTTTCCTCTTAGTTCTCTATTGTACAGTTATTTGTCGTATGAAAAAACTAAATCTTGTGATGTAAGCATGTCTGTATCGCAATGTTACACATTGATATTACTTATTTAAAACATTCTCCATATATTCTCTTAATTATTTACAGGGTGAAGGATTTGAAATTAGTGTCTAATAAATGAAATTAGGATTCGTGTCGCTCTGCCGCCCATTTGCTGTCGGACTGTATAGATTCCTGCTCTTCTTCTTGTTGTCCTCAATCGCTTGTAGCAGGAAAGGAGGCGCAGAAGACTGCCGGTGTTGCCTGTTGTCGAGTTCCTTCGTCAGTTCCTCTACGAACTGCCCACCCGTCTGCCTAGAAGAATACTGAGGTTAATAATTTAATAATATGCTACAGCCGTATTTATTCTCTATAATATCTATGACAATAATAATAGGAGGAGGCACAGGAAAATTCTCTTACTCATTAGGAGTAGTTCTTTATCTTAGTAATTACACCATACCTAAATGTTGAACACACAATTTTTATAATTTAATTAAATTGTGTAGACGAAGAGTATACAGATATCTCATTCGAAAATTAATAAGTTATAAAAAAAACATTTATTAATTAAAATAAAATAACGGGTATTTGTTAGTCTTGTATATATTTATACTTGAAAATTAATATTGATGTTCTTAAATATTTGTACATGGACATGATGTTTACTTAACGGTGAATAGACGATGCTGTGGTAATATTATAAATTTATGCAATTGTTTGTAGGAAGTATTCTCCTGAACGGAACTACTAATTCAATCGAAATATTTTTTTTTTCTCGAACTTACTACGCTATTGACCTGGCAGGGTCTTCACAGCTTCACCGGACTATTATCGAAATATTGTTCCTATATTACTTCTTAGTTAGTTTTATATATAAATGTTGAGAACGAAGTCGCAGGCGGTTGTTACTATAATTTATATATTCTCATCGTCATCGTGTAAATATGGGGAGGAATGAAAAAAGGCTAGATTTATCTTATCTTGAGGAATTTAATCTCCGGCAGCTACGAGAATGATAAATACGTTTTCCAAAACAATGAGTCACACACTTTGTGACTTTGATTGTTTTATGAAGATGCCTCTAAATGCATCTCATCCATCTCTGTAATAGAATAACTTTAAAAGAATTCAAAATGCACACTACACAAGTCTAAACATGATGTTAGTATTTTTAATTATCTATTGTGTGTATAATTCACCTATGTTTATAAAACTTGCTACGACATACTTTCCTTCTTTTGTTTTTATTTAAATGAAAAAATACAAAGCTTCAATAGAGTCTACAAAATAAAATACTCTAGAAAAATTTACGAAATGTTTAGTATAGAATTTCTAATAGTGCTAGTTTTATGCCCATATAAAAGCTCAAAGGAATTGTATTTTCTCGGTTTCGTACGTACCGCTCTGAAGGTCTACCACTCTCGACGTCTCCATCGTTGCCCATGTACATGGAATATCCTCGCCGGGACAACTCCTCGTCAGGCACCAGACCAGGGTTGTGGAACGCGTGGTTCTTATCCGGATTCATTTTTAATTTCCTGTAACATGATTATTAATAATCAAATAAATTGGAACATATGAAGTAGCTATAGAGATATATTTTCTTCACCTGAATTAATTTAAAAACTGATATATGTATCAAAAACTCGCCCGCTACGATGTGAAAATACTTTTAATTTAAACAAAGTCGAGACAATCATAAGAACTGTGCTCATTTTTAAATTTATAAATTAAAAAATGTTTTAGTTATTTAAATTTCACAATTTGTAACTTAAAAAAATAAAATTATTAATATTAGTCTGGTTTTCATACCTATTGGCATTCCGAACACTAATCGTCTATATACAGTTTATTAATTTATTAAACATATGATGCGCTGCACAGGTTCTTTTTTTATTGTAGCAGGCAAAATGACTGCACTGTACCTGATGGTAAGCACAGTACAATCCAAAAACAATGGCGACCACCGAGTGACACACTATCCATCGCCGGTCGCCATTGTCATGCCGGCCTGCGAAGAGCTGGATATGCACGGGCTGATCCCGAAACGCGACCTGCAGAAGCGAATCACTATGACGGGCTTTTTCGCCATATACATGGTGGCTGCGACCCAGTTAGGCTGAAAAACCCTACCACCCCGCTTTCGCCATTGCCTTATTCGTTATTCAGCAGGGTGCACCACGTGCAGGTGAGGTTGGCTTGGATGTCTCAAGTCTTAGATTTTATTCGACACCCCTTAGACCCCAAAAATATTACAATATACAATTACAATAATAAAATATTACATGTACACATAACATTATACTACGCATTCGGTATTAGCAATATATTGGCAGAGAGCGGTGGTCGCAATTTGATACGAGTCACTTCTCTTTCCCATGACGCTCTTTCCCTTGACACGTTACACGAGTATCTATATTTACACATATTATAAGAATGTATATCTAACACGCCTGTAGGTTTTGATTTTCATTAAAAAACTTGTTGTAGGTGTCTAGGAATAAGTGATAAAATACAATTCAATCATTTTTAGAAATGTCTGTCTGTCTGTTTGTATGAACACGCATCACTGCTAAAGCAATGGATTCACAATAAAACCTAAGGCCAATAAAATCGTAAAGCATACCCTCGGGAGTAACTTAGTGTTTGTTTAATTAAATTGGTCTACTCTGTCAAAAGTTATTGTAGTTTTAATGACGACGCGGCGTAAGTACGAGACAATACGAGACGAGAAATAGACAAGTAACTGGACTTAATTCATTAAGATGAGTTCATTAATACATAAGCTTCCACGCAGACGAAGTCGTGGGCACAGCTAGTAATATATTAAGATCACAAAGATTCGTCAGTCACGATTTAGGTGCAAGTCAGTTTTTGTGGCATGTCAGAATCCATGTACCGTGGTATTATTTTCCATATGTTACAAAATGTTAAAATAAAATGTTAAATGTTACAAAATATAGGGGTAAATAACACAAGATTATGAATAAAATATAAAATCCACTACATAACATTCGCAATCCTGTCAAAGACTCCATATTATCTTTATTGTGGTTGTAAGATATTTAATATGAATATATTTACTGACTGGACCCTAAGCCTGCCGGTGGCCTGCATGTCATTGACTTTCTTCTTGAGGCCGGAGAGTTGGACAAAGAGGACCACTACCATCACGAACACCAGCACCCAGGCGCAGCTGAATACGCTCACTATAATGATCGTTTCCTGCTCCTGAAATAACAAGAAAAAAATATATTAGTTGAGGCGAAAATAAAATGGCGTCTATGTGAAAGTATGATGTTATCCATAGTGACGACGTGATTATGATTTTATCAAATAAAAACATTAGCCGATACAGAAATGCAACACTGAAGATAGTTACGAGGATTATCCGTAAATTTGACTAGTCCAAACATCTAAGCGAGAATGCCCAGTGTCTCGTCGTTGGTTGCCTTCTATGGTATTCAGCTAAAACTTATAGCCAATAATAATCAATATTCATGAATACCCGATGCCTCTAACCAATTGTGTTTTAGAATGGGTAAAGAGTAGCCAGTCAATAGTAACGTATAGTCAGTAGTACGGACGTAGGTCAATAGTAATTTCCCCGATTACCTATCTGATTCGTTAATGTTCGACTGTCTTTTATTTTTATTATTTGTCATCTTGTCAACACTACCACATCTTTTTATCTGTTCTAAGTTGTCATTGTTAAGCTTTATAATAATTACTTAAGTCTTACGTAGTCTGGTGAAGCTGTAAAGACCTTACCAGGTCAATAGCGTAGTCAGTTCGAGAAAAAAAAAAGTCTTACGTAACAGCGTAATGTTAGTGTAACCTACATAAATTATGAAAAGAGCTCTATCTCTCAATCTCACCAAGATCGGTTCAAGCATTTTCATAAATCACACCCATTCCGATGTTTTTTGTTAAATTAATTCATACTTAATTATGGGGTAATAATACATTATTTTTACAAATAAAAGGAAGTCAATATGTTAATTACAAATGGTGATTGTTGATACATTCAAATCGCCTCACGATCACCGTTTAGAAGACTTAAAACTTTTTAACATAATCTATTTAAACTAAGATAATTACAGAAATTAATATATAACATAACTTACCATAATACGAGGAAGCCTTTAAAAACACTTCTATTAAAATAAACGAGGAAAAGTTCAATAAACAAATTAAATTCATATTACTTGTGGCCTTCACATTGCATACTAATAACATATTAATTGTCTTGCACAGAAATATTAATTGCAAGACGGTATTCGTAAATATTAAAAATCAAATGCTGTGACATGGAAAAATGGCTTGTATTTATGACTAATAAAGTACATATTACAACGTCTTTGGAATATTTTCATGATAAATAACCTTTTATTTTTTAAATACGAATATCCAACACTGTGTTGTATCGGTAGATTGTTTGTGTTCTAGAAGATCTAGTGTTAACTGCTTTTAGGTTAGGTTAGGTTGATGATAACTTTCTCTCCACTTTAAAAAAAAAAAGGTTGATGATAGATTGGTTTGGTACATTTTTATTCATAACCATCAATTAAAACAAATTATCAGGACATGTATATAAAATACTAGCTGTACCCGCGGTTCTGCACACGTGTACTTCAAAATTATTAATGTAATTATAAAAAAATCGTGTTTTATATTACATCATATTACTTATTTCTGTATACAATATTTCATATTATCTGAATTTTGGGATCTAATTCGATGCCTTAAAAACACTAAATAGTTATTAATTAATTAATAATTGTGATTACTTTTTCCTTCAAACAACTTATATATTTAATTACGTTGTATTATCTAATTATGGAAGTTTAGTTTGTTCTGTAACTTAAAATGAGTTACTATGTTTAAAAAGACGCCTTTTTCGTAATTTCGATTACAATCACTACTATATTATGTCGGCTAATATTCAATTAGGTAATTTACTTTAAATTCATGACATGTACTATATATTACTCAACATACCATAACTTCCACTAAAACCTGGCCAGAAACTACCGAAATAATTAATAATGAAAATAGGTTCAGAGTAATTGAGTTATGAGCACACTAATAGACAGAATCGCTGCGTATTAATTATACAAGAATAAATAATAGAAATTAACAGACACTTTTAATTATGATTATTATAAATATGCGGTAAACCAAAAAACAACCCAGATGGCACTCTTCCCTGTGTGAGTAATTCGCACAGCAATGTATATTATAACGAATATCACAAAAAAACGACGTGAAATAATACGACGTAAATATGGTAACAGACGAAGAAAACCAACTTCGATATCAGTTCTAGAGTTTCTTAAAATAGATAAAACTCTTGCATCGATAAAGTTTGACGATGTTTTATCTCAAGAATTTGATGTGATATTATTTATTGTTTATACATATATAGTAGTTGACACGAGCACGCGTTGCTGTGGCTCCGTTATTACATATTGAACTAAAATTGAAAAAGATATCCAAATGAAAACGTGACACCATATATGAGATATCTATAACAGTCGGTCCTACAATTTTCTGTCAATAAACTAATTTAAAGCGCCATCTGTTCAAAACTGGAGAAACTTACAATTAATAACAATAATCAACATTGACACGCATCTAATTTGTAATTAAATATATTGAGGCCATTAATCGAAATACAAATTATCCGACTTCTCAAGTTGAAACAGATTATACATTTTACATATTATATCAACTTTCATGAAAATCGGTTAAGTAGTTTCAGAGTTCATCGTGGACAAACAACTTGACACTGGATTTTGATATAGAAAGATTTTTGTTAAATATCTACATATGTTCAAACTATGAACTATTACGTTAGCAGTGACATGCACCATAGCTACTATAATGATACAATAACACTGCATTCACTAGCTAACAACATCATACTCTACACATACATGCAGGTATGGCAGGTAGATAAATATGGCGGAACGGTTTTTGAATTCATACTTCTTGTGGGAGGGCTTTGAAATTTTGATTGGCAAAGTTTTAGTGTGATGAAAAGTAGTGGGTGTAAACACTCTGTCGGGTAGTATTGAAAAACCGGTCCTCGTCCGATTACAGAAGTTAAGCAACGTCGATCGCAGTCAGTACTTGGATTGGTGACCGCTTGAGAATACCGCGTCACGGTTATTTTTTGTTGTATTTTTTGAATTAAAATGGTTCCCTGTAATACAAAACTTTCACCTCTATGTCTTTACATATCATGTTTTTTCCCTTATTTTTTCATTTTGGTTAGTTACTTTTAGCCATGAAAATATGGCTAATTTTTTTTTAAATATATCTCCACATTCCTGAGACACGTATGCTGATACATATGTGTGTATCACGAACGCATACATTTATAAGTAATTTAGTTAGCTTGGTTAGTTTAGATACACTCGCAATGTTGCATTCAAAGGAGCAGCCTAGGCCGTGGTTCGACCACTTGGGAATCCTTGGGCTTATTGCCATACAGCTGAGCGTTTTAAGCGCTGGCCGAAATAACCTGGTAAAGTAGCAAGAGCCTGTGAGGCCAATAGTGTATAGTCAATTCGAAAAAAAAGGAGCATTCTAGGCTGAAACGTCGCCGAGCTCCGTGCTAAGAAGAAATTGTTAGGCGTCTGCCTTTTTAAAAGTCGCTCTTAGTGATAGTGTGGCCATGTGACTTGGTTTTTGTTTAACGAAAAAGTGATAACTATAACTGTATACATAACTTTTAGGCCATGAGAGAATGAGATAATATATTCTTAATGTACTCTAAATATATACACAGAGAGAGAGATAGAAACAAATGTTGAAATCTACAGCACATTATTTTCTGTTCGATCGTAGTGACTATCGTGCACTTTAAAAAAATATTCTTTGTTGTGTATGATTAACATTCTTAATATATATAATAAAAATAACGCTCAAAGCTAATGTTTACCACATCCATAATGTATTCATCTCATTATCTTAAAAATTAATCATAATACTAAGTTTCACTTTTACCGCGTCTAGATTTATACTCTTCTTTTAATTAAGTCCTATATATGTGAAAATCCATTCAGACATTGATGATAAACATAATTGTGATGTCACAGTAACTATTACGATGTTTCGAAAACATTTCTATGAAACAATGATAAGCACGTTAACGTGATAATAGACAATATACGATAATTAACTGATTGATTAAATAGAGGTAATAATTTTTATTATAAACAAATTAAAAAGATATCATAAATATTGATAAATATTCACGTATAAATAATGCTTTAATAAAAATAACTGCAAGAAAGAGGGACGGACAATCTTTTATCTCTTTCGATTAATACAACAACAGTACAGGCGGTTTCGTAGCGTACCAATATTAATGCCTGAATACTGCAATAATTGACAGCAATTGCCACCTCAATAGGGTATACGCTAACAATTGGTATGTATTCATTGTCCTTAGTTAAAATAAAGTAATACGTAGGCGTGTTCGCCAAAAATTAGGCAGGTTCTTTGTGTTATTTTTTATTGTAATTTACTTTAAGCCTAGCGCAAATTTAAAAGCGATGACCACGTCAATCGACGGTTGTCTCGAAAATGAGTTACTGGTACTGATTTATCGGTATGTACATGCAGGGAGAATTATCCGATAGTATTTCAATATCCTAACACTATAATTATAATTTACGATATTTATGAAAATGTTAACTCCTGAACTGTCCAAAACCATAAGGGTTTAAGCTCTATACAAACAAATGTAGATTTTATGAGGCACAGGCAACATACTGTTGGCAGCATAAGTATTTTTTGTTAATATTATATTTATTAGAAAATTTCAACAATAACTTTAATAATAACAAAAATAACAATTCACAGCTAGCTAGCTTGGTATAATATTGTTAGATAAAACTTGACAGATGATGTGGTTATTCTGTGATAAAAGTAATTAGTCATTTTTTAGTCATTAAGATTCTACGAACGTACGAACTAGGTCATGTAACTAAGTACACAAATAGCGGATTCCAAAGTATTAGATTCATATAGCACAATTATAGTCTGGATTTGCTCTACAGAACTTTGAGAATAGGACTCTAATCTTCCATTGAATACAAACAAAAAGAAAGAATCAATGGTTATTTTATTTATTTATCATATGAATCAACAACAGCAGCATAAAAGAAAAAGGTAAAAACAAACATGCAAAAAAATTTAAAATTATTTATGTCACTAATTATAGTTGACTACAGCATTAACCAACATGAGATGCGATGCGGAAAACAATAAAAGTAAAAGGAAGAATTATGAAAAAATTAAGAAGAAAATTAAGAAAAAGATAATGTATAATAACTTAAATATTAAGGAAAAAAAAATCCTGCAGAGATTAATTAAATAATAAACTAATTTTGGATTTGAAATTTAATAGGGAATTACTAAGTAAGTCTATCGTGTAATTTTTTTTAACAAGCTCGTTATATTGTCGAGTTAGTCTGGGAACAATGGAGAAATGTCCTAAATTGGTTCTGTAGCTTTTGTGACCAAATAGACAGGAAATCTAGGTAGCCTGGAGGGCACATTAATGTTAAATCGATTCAAAAGTTCTGAATTATCAATATGGTTGTTGAAAATTTTAAATAAAAAAGTCATTTTCAGCATAATTCTTTTATTGTTCAAAGATTTAAGTTTAACTTCTTTCAGTCTATCAGAATACGGAGCAAATTTCTTAGAGTCTGATAAACAAGTTATAGTTATAACGTTGATTGTATATTATTTTTGTATGACGTATACATCGTACTAATATAATTGAACGCGAGAGTGAGTTTGTTTGTTTGTTACGCTTTCAGGCTTTAACTACTCAACTTATTGTCATAAAATGTTTCATACACATTGAAGTACAAAAAAGCACCCTTTATCCAGAATAAATATGTATTGTTATTGAGGGATAGGTCAAACTGACATTGACGTGAATAACGCCGCGGATAAAAGCTAGGTAAAAACTAAAGACAAAATTTACGTTTTTGGCTGGATCTTGGAATGTCATGTAGTAGATTTTATATTCTATTCATAATTTTGTGTCATTTGACTTTATATTTTGTAATATCGCTGGTGTTTTACGTAATATAGTTTGGGTTTGTACACGAGTGAAGTGGATGGGAAATAATACCACGGAGCAGGGATTCTGACTTGCCACAAAAATATCCTGGAAAGATCTAACTAGAGGCCCACCATCTTGTTAGAATATCGAAACGATCGCAAGGAATCTCTAATATAATTACCTACTCGACAATGGCGGTAAGAATCTACTAGAAGATTGATTACCAAAAAAATAGACAAAATCAAGTTTTGCTTTATTTATAGTTGTCTGTTAAATATTCAGTATTTTGAAAGAGTTCCATAATGAAATGTAGTTATAAAAGTATATTAATTTCTTATTAGAACAAACAACGTATATATATGTTAAATATTTTCTATTAGTTTTGTCTAAGCTACATTCGCTATATTAAGTAACAAAAAAAGTCATGTCCGTTATAAACACTTATGTGACACAAAAATATGATTTTCTTAATAAAATAGTATAGTTCAAACTCACCATGATTTTAAGTGTTCGGTGGGAGCATTTTTCGATGGTGCACAGTCGAAAGCGAGGTTACAACTGGCGTGTTATCAGAACGAGATAAGATTGATAACGGCAGGCCATCTCGCGATGTGTTCTTGGAGACTTATCGCTTGTGTTATCGGGCGAATGTGGCCGCAGCGCTTATCATCTACGTATTTATGATAATAAAAACTAGATCGGAATTTTATTATAAAGAATTGTCGGTGGATTGAGTATTTCCTTTTTTGCAGCTGTTTGTTGTCTTTGAATGTTAGGATTCTGTAGGCATAGTTCTTTTCACAGATTTGGTTTGAAATAAAACTAATAATGAAAGCAGGAACCCTGCCAGGATTTGACAATATAGCCTGTAAGGAATCCTGATTTTGAGCATTTGAAATAAGGGCTTAACCCAAGATTATTTGGAAATTGTTTCTGTAGTGTACAGGCCATCTATTGATCTTTATAATGTCGATGGCCATGCGAGTGTAAACAAATGAACGTCGTGTGTGTTGGCGTCCCTTTAAAATATATTTTTATAATTTATTTATTACTATATTTATACTTGTCGCATAACTTTATGACATTTGCATAATTAGAAGTATATTCATTGCATAGAAATATTTATTGAAGGTCATTTGTTGCATTGCAACCTAATATATTACCTGAAAGAATAATACTGTAATACCCAGGGCTTTTTGGGGGTTATTAAATGTAAAAAAGTAATCTTTTTGATTGTAGTTCTTAATGAAATCTTTATAAGACTGCTTGTATATTAATTGAAATGTTTTTTTTTTATGTCATAGGTGGTAAACGAACAGGTGGGTCACCTGCTGTTAAGTGATCACCACCATCCATGGACACTAACAACCCCAGACGAGTCGCAAGTGCGTTGCCATCTTGTATTGTTGCCATGTATTGTTGTAATGCACGACCCGCGTGAGAAAGCTAATTTATTGGCTAACATCTTCGCGGCTAATACTCGTCTCGATGATCGCAGCATACTACCCCCAGTAATACCAAGAACCGAGTTCACAATGCCAGATATCCGTATACGGCAAAGTGACGTGCGAAAAGAGCTGCTTTCACTTGATGTTCGAAAAGCCAGTGGTCCTGATGGCATCCCACATGTTGTCCTTAAGAAGTGTGCAGCCGAGTTGTCCCCAACACTAACACGTTTATACCGCTTATCCTATCTCTCTGGTGTTGTGCTCCAGGTTTGGAAGGAGACCAATGTGCAACCAGTTTCCAAAAAAGGGGGCCGTTCAGACCCCAACAACTATCGCCCAATCGCTATCACTTCAGTGTCATCAAAGTCATGGAACGTATCATAAATACACAACGCATCCGGTACCTAGAAGAGCACTCCTTAGTTAATGATCGGCAATATGGCTTTCGTCCGAAACGACCTTTCAGCGTACATGCTGCATCGATGGCGGGAGACGATTGATAAACATGGCGAAGCCGTGGCAATCAGCCTCGACATAGCAAAGGCGTTTGATTGGGTTTGGCACCGAGGTCTTCTATCCAAACTTGAGGCATACGGTCTCCACGACAACCTGTGTAGATGGATCTCCAGCTTTCTACATGAACGCAGAATGCGCGTCCTCGTTGATGGACACAGCTCGCAATTCATGTTAGTTAATGCAGGAGTTCTTCAGGGCTCTGTACTTTCCCCAACCCTTTTTCTAATGCATATCAATGATATGTTAGCCTCTGGTTGCATTCATTGTTATGCAGACGAAAGCACGGTTCATGGTGGATTTTGTAGTAGGCCCACGGCTAGTTGTAGCGAAACTGAGGGAATGCGGGCTGATCTTGTCAGTGAGCTCAACCAGTCCTTGAAACACGTATCTTTATGGGGAACAAGTAAGAAGTTCAATGCCAAGAAAACACAGGTTTGCTTGTTCTCTTGCAAAAAATCCCCGTTTTCTCCTCTTCTCACTCTTCAGAACGACTCACTTGCAAAACGTGACAGCCTAAGCTTCCTAGGGATTAACATCCGAAGCGACCTCAACCTCAGGGACCACATTGGCAGTGTTATCTCTGCAACATCTAAGAGACTGGGCATCCCGAATAAAGTGCGACAGTTTTGCACGCCCGGTCAGCTATACCTTCTTTATAAGGCACAGGTTAGGCCGTGCGTGGAATACTATTCGCATCTCTGGGATGGTTCTGCTCAATGCCTCCTTGATGCACTAGACAGGTTGCAGCGACGGGCTGTCCGTATTTTGAATGATGAAGACGTTACTAACAACCTTGAACCGCTTCAGTTGCGAAGAGACATCGCCTCACTGAGCGTCTTTTATCGTCTATATCATGGCGAGTGTTCTGAAGAGCTGTTTGACCTCAATCCATCTTCTCCTTTCCACTATAGAACTGCACGGGCGGGCACGCGTCTCCACAGTTTCACAGTAGCAACCATCCCGGCAAGAACGAAGAAGTTCGAAAGCTCTTATTTTTGTCGTACTGTGAAGATGTGGAATTGTCTCCCAGCTAGTGTATTACAACATGTGGTCCTTCAAACGAGGCGTGAAGAAACAATTTTGCAAGTCGGCATGATAGGGATGACTGCCATTGTTATTTAACACTGACAGTCACCGTTATTTATGGACTGCACTGTACTTTCCATGAGGCACAGTGCAGTCATTTTGCTGAACCAGTTTAAAAAAATAAAATTGTTATGGTAAATATATTGTACAAAAGCATTTGAAGCCTTGTATGTTACAACTAGCTTTTATGAGCAATTCCGTGAATGTAAAATTGCTATTATCATTATTTTATACCTTTCTTCACAATCTTTATTTTTCATAGTTTTATGATCTCTTCTCAAGGTGTATAACATGTGAATATTAAAAAAAGCAACGTGTTCGACTGTCGTGGCTCTATCCATTAATATACTTATAACTCGAGAATCACTACACTGATTTACTTGACTCATAGGAATATTCTCCAACAGGGTTATACTATATCTCTTGCTACAACACGTAATAAATAAAACAAGTTATGAGATTCAAAGCAAAATAAATCGATATGAAGTGCCTACTAGTACATTCAAAAATTTATACGCCTCTTTTAAAACATTTTAATCGAATGGAATAAATCAGTCCTTTATGTCATCAAATTTGGTCCCATTTAATAATAAAATAAACAGAGTTTCCAATCAAATAATATATATATATACATATATATAATAAGAATGTAAATTTAATGTGTCTGTACTTTTTCGAATTTCGAGAAAAAAATTGTCGTTGGCGTCTAGGAATAAGTAACGATTTCAATCACTTTTAGAAATGTATATCTGTCGGACTGTCTGTTTGTATGAACACGTATCTCTACTAAAGTACTGCGTTCACAATAAATCTTCAAGAAAGAAAATCGTAAAGCTTATCCTCGGCAGCAAATTAGTCTTTGTTTCATTAAAATCGGTCCACTCTATCAAACATGATTCTAGTTTTAATGACGACGCGGCGTAAGTACGAGAGAAAAGTAGACCAGTAAATGAACATAATACATTCAGTTGATTTTTTAAACACTACTTTCTACATAAGATTCCACGCAGACTAAGTCGAGGTCACACATAGTGTATAATAATAGTGCCAAGCAAGTTTTAAAATAATTGCCGTCTGTATACCGCCTGTGCTTCGTTACTGTTACGGTGTTATTACAAAAAAGTTAAATACGTATTGAACCCTGGCTTTAAAAAGGTCTCATGTTAAATGCACCGCGGTCGCTGAATGTTCGCCATCTTGCTCTTTTGTCTCGCTTTGGTTACGTTAGGTTAGACTTGTGAAAAAGGATAACGCGAACTTGTCTCGGGCGAGCGCGGTGCATTTATTAGGAAACTTTAAAAACCAAGTATTTAATACGTATTTAACTTTATTGTAATAACACGGTTATAATTTAACGGATATAATGTACATTGCCATCATTTATAAATATACTAACGCAGCTGTTACTAAATAAAAAGATACAGAGTATGTCGTAAAACACGTGATAGAAATGAAACTCCTGTTTACAGTGAAACATTTTTATTATCCATCAATAACTTCTGAATAACAATGAATTTTCATCGCACAAAAAAGTTGCGGATCCGAATTCTAATGGCCCTCCCATTAGATGTTTGACTTCACTAAATATCTAAGGAGTTGATAAGATAGGTAGGATAAAGTCAAATGTAAACGAGAATTTAAATTTTTTTCGATCCAAAGATACTGGGGAAATACCATATAATTAGTGAGATCAATTATTATAAAAAAATATAAATAAATAGTCGATAATACGTTGTATATTTGGAATAAGTCGACTTATCACGGTGTGTATCCTTCGATAACAAGATAAAGTGCAAGCGATAAGTGGTATTATCTCCAATACACAACATAATAAATATGTTAAATTATTGATAAATAAATCAGAAGGATTTAAATGCTATCGTGCAATTAAAACGGCCTCTTTGCACCTACGTATTAATGCAATTATCAAAGACATATGAAGGACTAAAGGGAAAACTAACTAAGTCACATTTACAAAAGGAGAGACAAGTTAAATTTTGAAAGCATTATATGGTGGACTTAAATACATTAGAATGAATGATTTTGAAATGAAATTTGGTATGTTATATGTATTAGGAATTATTTTCTTTATAAAATATGCCTAATAATAATAATAACCGACGTGGTCAAGGCACGGACTTACCTAGTAATTAACTATTAAAGAAGAAATAAAATAAAAAAATAAAAAATGTGACACGAGTTTTACATTTGTCTTAGATAGTTATGATTTAGACTGCACTATGCCTGATGGTAAGCACAGTACAATCCAAAAACAATGGCGACCAACGAGTGACACACTATCCATCGCCGGTCGCCAGCGTCATGCCGGCCCGCGAAAGGCTGGGTATGCACAGGCTAATTCCGAAACGCGACCCGCAGAAGCGAATCATTCTCACGGGCTTTTTTGCCCGTGGTGGTTGCGACCCAGTCAGGCTGTAAAACACTACCACCCCGCTTTCACCATTGCCTCGCTTGTTATTCGGCAGGGTGCACCACGTGCAGGTGAGGTTGGCTTGGATGTCTCAAGGCTTCGATGTTATTCGACACCCCTTACACCCCATTTTTCCCATTATCATCATCTTCTTACCCTTATCCCACCTAAGTAGGTCGGTACAACATGTTTTCCTTTTCCAGTCTCATTTATCACATACCATCTCAGTATTCACACCTTTTACACACATATAATTTTTCACACAATCCACCCATACCTTTTTCGGTCTACCTCTGCTCTTATATCCATCGACTGTCATATTACTCGTTTCATCACGACGTTTCCTTCACCGGAGTCTCCAAGTCAGTTGTATTTTTTTTTCTTCTTATCTGCAGACTCTCGGTCCGCACCATTTTTTTGCTATCGTTTTATTTATTATATATATTTACTTATTTAACTGTTTTAGACGTTATTGCCTTTATGGCGGTTTCATTCCGGTCCCCTATCGCCATCTTTAAGTTATAATCCACAATATGCCGCGCCGGAGCGTCCATGGCCCGATGGATGAACCTACTAACTGCGTCATCAGTCACGCCGGTATAGTAGACACAGGTGTGGGTGTGTCTGGATATTGCCACTATAGCATGTGAAACACTATCGTGGATTTGCATCCTTCTGACCTTTGTTTGCAGGATCACCACCGATTTGAAGGTCAATCCCTGAGATTCGTGGACTGTCAGAACACGCGATCCTTTCCCTGCCCCGTAGCCCTTGTTTATCAGGGCTTTTTTCTCGTCTTGTGTGTGTACCAGGAAGAGAGTGTCGGGGGTGTGTGAGGATATTTGTTCGCTCTGATAGCCTTTGTTGCTCAGAGATCTCATTATCGGTTGCGGTGAGTATATACCGTCGTATACTTGACTGAGTGCATAGGCTACATCCATCCAAGTCAGTTGTTAGGATTCGAAGCTACGACCCATCGCAGCTGTGTCCGAACACGCTATCAACTAAGCAATCATTGCTTCAAAATGACTATATTTCCAGTAACTTAAACTTTAGGGCGCATTTCACGGTCGACGGTTAACATGTAAGTATACGGAGTACACACATCGCTGAAATTCATATTTTTTTACTATACTTGTGGTACGCCTTGGTGCAGTAGGCCGAGGCAAATCTATTAAAGTGATTGCTTTTTCAATCCTTATAAAACACACATGAGAGAAAAATTGTGTCCTGGAATTGTTTATAGATTTTGTTATAAGCAACAATACAGTGATACATTTTTTTGTTAATTGTTTAAAAGTAATAGATATTATTTTTCTTTAATCCCTTAATAATTTTACTTCGAATTCTATTTATATTTAAAATTATGTAAATTAGAGGTTATAGAGCTCATGTTACTTTAGAGCCTGCAGTAAGATTCTTGTATATTGTTTGGGATTAAAATCAAAATATAATTTATTGAATTTAGGCCCTGAGAAGACGCTTATGTACTACTGTATTATGGATATGCATGATGCTAATATCTGGTGAGATATAAACTTCAGTTTTACTTACAACTACAAATACCAGTTTCACTTGATCTTAAATCCCTTTTATAGGTTAAAGGGTGACATAGGCAGTGTAATTGTCAAATGTTACGTTACGTGAGGTTTTTCTAAAGTTACTAACAAAAGAGTCTATGTTGTGCGTGTTGGGTATAACAGAATTAATGTTTTATTTGAAAATGCGATAGGCAGGTGTCCAATAATTCCATCACTATTAAGAAATTAATTTTGGTGTAAAGCTGTAGGCTACAGCTTGTATGAGATAAATTATAACTTATTTGATTAGCATTAAGTATATATTTGACTTAAGAATGCCCAATTAGGGGAAATAATGAAATGATATATCCTACACATAAGTGAGTTGAGCCGTGAACTACGGGTTAAATCCATGATACCGATACTACAGAGGCGCATTCCACAAAGGCATTGTTACTGACGTCTACGTTATGTTGATTTCGGTACTCAACGCTGATTACCCCAGGGTTTTGCATATGTACATATATTATTATTATTTATTTTCCAATTTTAAAATAATATTATGACCGAGTCAAAATGCTGGTAGAAATCGTCACCTAAGAAAAAAGCGTTATATCCCCTCCATACGACTTCCTATCTCTTATTATTGTATATGTGTGTGTTTAAAAATCGAGCATCGTAAACTGACAATTTTATAACCTTAATACCTGAACGCGTAGACATTTCATTCAAACTTTTTATTTATTTATTTTTATATATTACTAGGCAACCGAGCGACGCGTTGCTGTGGCTCCGTTATCACTTAAAATTATGATAAACTACTTTTAGAATTAAAACGTGCGCCATCTATGAGATATCTATAACAGTCAGTTCTACATTTTTTCTGTCAACAATCAACATTAACAATAATTTAATTTGTAATTAAAAAATATTGAGGCCATTAATCGAAATATATTATTCTTTCTCTCTAGTTGGACAAATTATACATAAATAGTAACGCTCATGAAGATCGGTCGAGTAGTTTCGAAGTTCATCGTGGACAAAGACCATAATTATTTTTTTCGAACTATCTTCGTTATTGTACCCGGCATTGTCTTAACAACTTCACCGGACTACACCCACAAGCATCATGACATGGGATTCTTATGTATTATAATATTTAGCATGGTTTTATATAATATGTAATTCGATATTCAACAGTTAAACCATACCAACATTATAAATTTGTTTGTTACTCTATCACACCCTAACTACTGAACGGATCGTCATTGAATTTTGTATAAGGGCTCCGAAAAGATAAAAAGGGTATGTTTCATCTAGAAAAAATATTCTATTCCCGACAGGTACTTCAAATCTATATTAATGCAAATGAAGTCGCGGACAAAAAACAGTATCTAATAAATGGATATTTTTCTAATAAATAATATTGTTAATTATATAAAACTAAACTTTGAATATTTGCATTTAAGCTAACTTTGTAGAGCGTTAAATTCTCTATAAAATATGTATTACTCTCCCTACTAAGTACCACTCTAATCTGTATATATAGTTTTTTTTTTACAATCGAAAGAATTTTTACCATCGCATCAGTTCTTGCGGAGGTGATCACTTACATATTCACAAGTTTTATAATTTTCTTTACGTAGTATAAACTAGTCGTTATCCGCGTCTTTGCTCTTATTAATACGTTTTTATGATTTTATGGGAACTGCGTGATCTGCAGGAATTAATCGTGGTCTGTCTTTCATTGTTGTAAATAGAACTCGGAATTATACATCACGATCTTTAATTCCAATAATTGCTTATTATACAATCAATGCTGGTTCGCTTTGCTTAATGAAGACATTGTAAACGTCTGTCAGTTGGATGCGTATACATAGTGACCTTTAACCTCATTGAAACTTGAGAGCATGTGCTTTGGGTATTATTAAGGCACAATGATAGATGTATTTCTTATATCCACTTGTCCGATGATAGTAATAATAAGAAGTTAATTACTGACTATCTTTTAAACACTTCTTTCAGAATATAGGATTAGATCATGCGTTCCAAAATTGGAAATCTAAATCATCACTTTGTAAGCCCAATTGCAGGGCCATAGGCCTCTTCCTAAAAGAAGATATGGGCATAATCACCACACCAGCCAACGACGTATTGGCGATTTCAAAGTCCGAGGCATCCACAGTTCTATTTCAGCTCTATTGTCACATACAGTGGTATTTACAAGAACATTTCTCAGGTTCAGGTTTTCGTCCAATGTTTTCGTTCACCATTTAAAATGTTACGAGTTTAATTTAGTAAATGTGGGCAAATATCTAAAAAAATTGGGTAAACCATTCGACTACCACGACTGAATGGAAATGAAAATCAAAAATACTTTATTAAATGAGTCTTAATTTTTATATTATTTGGTTTGAAAAAAATTTAGAACCAATTTAACATTACATCTATCATTACACCTATATTTCTATACTATTATTATAAAAGTGAAGAGTTTATTTGCTTGAAAGCGCTAAGGAACTACTGGTCCGATTTGAAAAATTCTTTCAGTTTTAGATAGCTCATTTATCGCGGAAGGCTATATGCTATATATCATCACGGTAAGCCCAATAGGAGCGGAACACAAATGAAGAATGTTTCAAAATCGGGATTAACGTACATGTTAATTAAAAATATTTTCACCTTTTACGTAAACAAAGTCGTGAGTTAAAGTTAACGTTCGCCCACAGTAACTACTCTACGTGGATGAAATCGCGGGCAGAAACTAGTTTTAATATAATCTTCTACACACACGAACGCGTTGTATGCTAATACAATATTACCTTATATTCGTCGTTATTTCGAATTGATTCCAATCTTCAATTTTATTTATAGTGTAACATAAATAGATATGAACACAGAGCGATGGAATGTTTAAGAGTTGTGATAATACAAAAAAGGCATAATAGCTTGATATATATTGTTCAAATATGTACGCAATGGTGACACACCACTTGGCGATATTTGCATGAACGTTATGAGTGAAATTTATTACACGTAGGTAGTTGAGTGACAAAATACAAACTATTTTGAAAGTGAAATTTCTAAGGCTTTGAAATATTGATCGGTAACCGCTTTCTGTGTCGAAAAGTGGTGGGGGTAAACGGTGTGTCGGGTAGAGTGTTGAAAACACCGGTTCTCGTCCGTCACCGAAGTTAATCAACGTCGGGCGCGGTCTGTACTTGGACGGTTTATCGCTTGGGAACACCACGTGATGTTGACATTTTTATTTAAAATATTTCCCTGTACTACAAAAGTTTCACTTTCTTATGGTTTTCTTATCGTTCATCATTTCATTCTGTTTTTTATTGT
Organism: Antheraea pernyi; assembly: GCA_015888305.1. Taxonomy (NCBI): domain Eukaryota; kingdom Metazoa; phylum Arthropoda; class Insecta; order Lepidoptera; family Saturniidae; genus Antheraea; species Antheraea pernyi. The sequence continues at coordinate 1,199,140 of MU158811.1, read as the reverse complement.
TATTGATTTACTGAATAATTTAGAATTATTTATCCACATAAAAAAAGAGTAAACTACAGTAATGTATATGTCTAATCAATATTATATTTGTTTCTTAAGAAATTGTTTATAGTCATTGATCTTTGGAATCAATAGTCAGGTTTGAAAAATCTCTCTGTACTTTGAATAGCCTAGTTTTTTAGAAAAGTTCTAGGCTATGTAATATGCTATGCGACTGTTAGGAACGGAGCAATTATAATACAAACATGTGTTTCGGAACATACGCAAACGGAAACTACCATAATTCGAGTCGGAGTCGGGTTTTATAACCTTGAAAAGCTAGATTTCGTATGAGACTGGCATGATCTGAATAGTAGATACTGTGACAAACTGGTCGTCCCATATTTGAGCCTCAGTAACACCAATAATAGTTTTTTAGGTAATAGAATTACGTTTTACAACAAAGTCCCAATGCATATTACCGATTTGCCGATGCCTTCTCATCGCTCAAACCGAATAATTTATTTTTGCTTCGAGGTAGAACAAAATTAAAGAGCGAGCGGATTCACAAGGCACGGCTAGTATTTTATATATGTACCGTAAAATCATTGTTTTATATGTATCTACTGTACTATTTGGATCCAAAAGTAATTAATTGAATTTAATAAGTTAAAAATGTTTATAAAACTGTGGTAATGAATTTTCTGTCTTAACACACTTTCGCTTTTCAACGATTAAATAAAGTGTGTGAACGAAGTCACGAACGACGGCTAGTATGTTTTAAGGTCATTCATTCTTGAATGTAAACAAGTACATGCGCCACGAATGTGATCTAATTGCTTCTATTTGCACGAGTATCTTCATGGCCTACGTTATATGCGGTTTAAACTAATTTAAAAGGTAAATATAATAAACTTATTAGGTTTGCGGTCATATTATGCAATTCAAATAGTAAATATACCTATATATAAATAGGCAGTAGGGAAATGGTCTAAAAAGAACTGTCTGTTTTGTCCAGAATAATTTCGAAAACGGGTGAACCGTTTTCATGAAAATTTAACTTAGAGATAGAAAATTTTTCACATTACTAAGTTCATTTACAATTCACACAATTTAGCTGAGGCGTGGTGGTAGGACTTTTTCTAAACTCGTCTGGCTAGTTATCACCCTCAAGTTCAAAATCTGTCGCCTGCACTTAAGAGCTAATCCCCCTCTAGGTTTAACGTGCTTACTATCCCGGACCACAGTATCATTTAACATCAAATGAGATCGTAGACAAACGATAAAACCCATATAAAAACGTAAGAGAGTAAAGGCAAAGTTGCAACAAAAATTAGTGTATCTATATATATCTATATCTCACACTTATCCCACCTAAGTAGGGTCGGCACAACATGTTTTCCTCTTCCGCTCTCCCCTATAAATGCCATATTAGTATTCATACCTTTTACAAACATATCGTTTTGCACATACTCCATTCATACCGTTTTTGGTCTTCCTCAACTCTTATATTCGTTTACCTTCACCCTCAAGAGTTTTCTTGACATTATCTAGATATGACGTCCTATTCTAATGAAACAACAAAACGAGTCTCACAAGCGCAAAGTCATGGGCACTACCTAGTTAGTAATGTTAGTATATGTTACACAACAGACGCCGGCACAAACGGTTACGCGATCTCGCTTATGGTCATGTGATTTTGGAATTTAGTCATTGTGAGTGGCCCACGTTAAATCAATAATTTATTACTGAATATTTCCGTTTATTTATGTACATCATTATAATTTTACTTTTCTACGTTTGTCTGTGTATATTTGATTGTATCTTATTCTATATTGTAGGTTTTTATTTCGTATATCAATATACAGCGGTTAAGAAACGGATGGGGGAGCCTCTAGCTCCCAGAGAAATAGAGGAAAGAAGAAGAGAGAAGAGGGATGAAGTGGTGGAAAGGTGGAGGCGGGACCTGGCGGACGCGCGGTACGGTCGATACACGATCGACGCCGTCCGCCCGGTCCTGCCGGATTGGCTTGATAGAGGATGGGGCTCCCTGACGTTCCGACTGGTGCAGGTCCTGACCGGACATGGTTGCTTCGGTTGGTACCTGTACCGGATAGCACGCAGGGAGCCGACTGCCGTATGTCATCAGTGCGGCGTTGACCCGGACACCGCGCAGCACACTCTGTCTGAGTGTGCTGCGTGGGAGGAGCAACGTCGCACTCTGGCTGCGGCGGTAGGGCAAGATCTGTCACTGCCGAGCGTGGTTGCGGCCATGCTCGGCAGTGAGGAAGTGTGGAACGCAATGGCCGCCTTCTGCGAGGAAGTCGTCTCGCAGAAGGAGGCGGCGGAGAGGGTTCGTGAGCAAGATCCTCAAAGTGACCCTCTCCGCCAACGGAGGACAGGCAGGAGGGGGGGGCCGTTTGATCGCCTCCTCCCACCATAGCTGGACCGGGGAGGATGGGTCGGGGGACCCATCTTTCCATTGCACAGGTCCGGCGGAAGGAGGAGACGGCCGGTGTGTACCCGGCTGTCTCCTAACAAGACGGGGCCCGGCGGCGGCGCTTTCGCTACTGGGCCAACCGCTGGGGCGGCACGATGAAGTCTATAGAGATCTCGTGCCGCCCCAACTATAGCGGCAGACGTACACCGTGGGGTTTTAGTCCGTGCGACTCGGACATAACCCACCCTCTCCCCCGGGAGGGTGGTGTATCCATAAGGGATTTCCCCACGTTAAAAAAAAAAAAAAAAAGGTTTTTATTTTTTGGAACTAAGTTGCGTTACGAGTTTACTAACAGAAATCTTCATACAAGGAAAAAGCCTTATGTCCCATCCATGTAATTCTCTCTCTCTCTGTTTTCCTTTGTCTCTTTCTATTGTATATGTGATAGTATGTGTGCGCTAGCATCGAAATTCTAGCAAATTATCATCGTGTGGTGATGATCATAGTTCTATAACTTCAATACTGACTGCGTGTAAATTCCATTAAAATTTATTTTTGTTTAGCATTTCACTACATAATATTAGGTCTTTACCTATAAAATTGCCGTTTTGTGTGAAAAAAATAATTTCATGTATTTTTTATTTGTATTAATCGAAGTAATCACCCATGCAATCAACGCATCTTTGCCAACGCAGCGGCAGTTTATTGATGCCCTTTTTAAAGAAATCAGCTTGACGGGAGGCAACATATTCTTCAAAGGCATTTTGTACTGCCTCTCGGGTATTGAATTTTTTTCCCGCCAAGGAGTTATCCAAATTCTGGAAAAAGTAGTAGTCTGTAGGCGTAAGGTCTGGTGAGTAGGGCGGATGACGGAGAACTTCCAACCCCAGTTCTTGCAACTTGGGGACCGTCTGCTGTGCAGTATGAGGTTGCGCGTTGTCGTGCCGAAGCAGCGGAGACGAGCGATTGACGAATGCTAGTTGGAGATGTGCCAGCTTCTCCATCATTGTGTTCAGTTCTTATCCGTACACATCTGCAGTAATGCTCAACCCGTTTGGTAAGAAGCTGTGATGAATCACACCGGCACTAGACCACCAAACAGTGACCATCACTTTTCTAGGGGTAAGTTTTCGTTTAGGGCATTGTTTACGTGATGAACCATGATCTACCCAACTTGATGAGCACTTGCGCTTATCAAACAGAATCCATTTTTCATCGCAGGTAACAATGCGGTTCAAAATTCCTTCATTTGTGTGTCTGTTGAGCAGTGCAAGGCACGTCTCAACGCGTAATTCGTGCTGACGATCATTGAGTTTGTGGGGCACCCATTTGTCAAGCTTTTTTACCTTTCCAATTTGACGCAAATGGACCAATATTGTTTTGATGCTAACGTCGAAAACTGCTGCTAATTCAGCCGTATATTGTGTATTATCATCATTCCACAATCGCCTTTAATTCGACATTGTCGACCAAAGTCTCGGACGACCGCGAGGTTCATTTTTCAGGTCGAAATTCCCAGAACGGAAGCGAGCAAACCAATAGCAGGTGGTGCGTTGATTTGTAGTGTTAGTTCCGTAAACGTCGTTGACGTTGCGTGCCGCGTGTGCCGCGTTGTTGCCACGACGGTACTCATATTCCATAATTACTCGAATTTTTAACGTATCCATGATGACAAAAAAGATTGAGATGCGATGAAAATGTAACACTAATCAATAAACAAATGACTACTTTTGAAAAAAAATTCCATGTTTTTAAAATAAAATTAATTTAAAATTAGAATTCTTAGCCAAACAAAAATTATTTTGATTTGAAATGGTCAGTACTGCAGAACGGCAATTTCATAGGTAAATACATATTATAAACAAAGTCCTCTGACACATCGGTCTGTCTGTCTGTTCACGATAAACTCAATAACTGCTTAACGGATTTTCATGCAGTCTTCATCAGTAGATACAGTGAATCATGAGGAAGGTTTTGGTATATAAGTTATAAAGGTTTTTTTTATTATCAGGGCGGGATAACATATACGCTAGTTTATACGCTAGTGTTATATAATTTATAATTCCATATTTTATATTTAATTTTTCATAAATGAATATTGTTGCCCTAAAGTATTAGGTACTTACATATGAAAGTAGCGTTTTATATGGAAAACGAAACACATATTATGAAATGATATACTCACTCAATCGAGGCATGTACCATTATTATCTATGCACTTTCCTCATTTTCTTAAGTATTGTCCTATTTTAATTTATGAAATCGAAATTTCTTATGGGAAGGCTTTGAAATTCTGATCGGCTTACTTTTTGTGTGACGAAAAGTGATAGGATAAGACACTTTGTCGTATAGAGTTTTAAAAACACCTTTCCTGTTCGATCATCAAAGTTATGCGACGTCGCTCGCAGTCAGTACTTGGATGGGTGACCGGCTGGGAATTTACGCCGCGTTGGCTTTCTGATGTAGGTACATCTATGTATAAAAATGGTTTCACTGTAATACCAAAGGTTCATTACTATCGTGTGTCTTAACCGTAAACCTTGTTTTATTTTATATTATATGTTTGTCTTCTCTTTATTTATTATTAGGTTTGGTCATAAAGCGACTACGCTACCCAAAAGAAAATAGTCTAACCTTATAAAACTATATGTAGTATTCTACTCCAAGTGTGATCCAAAGCAAGAGGAGCGCATCAGCTGTTTTTTTTTGCAATATTTAATTTAATATATATTTGTTATTTATTGGGAGGAAAAGGAGCATATAATAGTATGTTTCAATCACCTATGATTTCTTTTCTTAAATTACACTTACCTAATTAAAAATACGAGTCATACAATCTTCGTTAAAATTGCAGACTGTTCGACTTTTCTTCGATCTAATCGTTCGCTCCCTCTCCCTCTCCGCAGCCTCCTTTGCGAACATGACTGTCTCGCAGAACGAGACGGCAGAGGCGTTCCCCTACCCAATAGCTCTTGTTTATTAGGGCTTTTTTATCTTCTTGTATGTGTAACACACTGTACCTTACGGCGGCAGAATTATACTTGTGTGTATGTATATTTTTATCCATATTATACACTGAATAACTGTTTATTCTTTCCTCTATATACACGATCTATGATCACTGAAATATAACACGTACAATAACCCAGTACGGAGTCGAGTATGATCCGCTCCTAGCTAATTTAACTCTGTATTCAAAGGTACATAAATGTAATACAATTTACTTATGTTACGATAAAAAGTAAAAAGTCAAGGTGTATCATCAACCTCGGGGTCAGAAGTTGCGGCGAATTGAATCAGAAAGTCCCATCAACTCACATATTAACCTTAATACCTACGTATCTCGCAATAATATCTTTATAATGGTCATCGTAGTCGAGGATGTTGTTTAATCAACCGTCTATATATGTAAACAATACTGTGGTTTGTTTGCTTTAAAATATATCTTGAATAACTTGTCTTTTTTCTCAGCTTTCTTTAGTGTAAGATAATTGATAGTGTTTATAATATCAATCATCTTATATATTAATACGTGAAGCCAAAATTTGGTACCCCTTTTTAAGCGAATTGCGTGAACGGATGAACATAAAATTTGCCATAGTTAAAGTTTATATGGAGGAGAAGTGCAGAATGTGGATTTTTTTTATATAAAATGAATTAGAAATACATTAAATTAATTAAAATGTGCATTACTCACACTACTGCTAGAATTTTATACAACATATACACACATGTAAATGAAAGACTTATTGACATCCGTCATTTTAGTTTTACGTTCCAATTACCTTTTCAATATTATTAACATGACTGACGTTGCATGCCTTACATGCCCTTTGAAATTAACTGGTCAAATTGTAGGTTGAACATAATTGAACATAATATGATAATTCATAATATACATTAATAATTAAATAATAAATAATTTATCTTTGGATGCATTGAAATATTTATTATTCTCTTTGGTTATATCTATCGAATATCAACATTTTTGGTGACAGGACTGCTTTCACTTCATGTTGTCATAAGAGTAAAACAATATTTTCAAAGTCAATGTCAATATTTTAATGCTTAGTATTTCTTAATGGTGAACTCACTTCAAATGATGATTTAATAAAAAATGAGCCAAAAATGTAAAATCAAAATAAGAAAAATTTGTTTGCTCATGAATGCAATCTATGACTTAGATCTCCACGGTTACAATGATGTAGCAATTATATTTAGTACCTACAGTTGATGATGAATTTTGAACAAAAATGTTTTTTTTTTTATGTTTATGGTAGATATTAAAACATCTTTGTTTTGGATTCATCATTTAATTCTATTGTGTATCCATTACTTTTCCAAACGATGATACTGAGCATATCACTATTCCTCATAATGTACAGATTACATTTAATTCAATATCATCCAGAAATAACACCCACCCACCCATGGTGTCGTGTAAAATTAATTGCAAATTGTGTCGTAAGTTGCGAGAAAATCCTTTATTTTCGTAAAGTTATATTTACTTAGAATTTGAAAGCCTTACCACCTTATGTAGACTCCTGTTTTTTGTTTTAATTTATAATTAATTTTAATTTTCAATTAGACATAGTTTTTTTTAATATTTATATAATTAAAAAAAAAGTGACAAATAATTGAGTAGCCATGATGAAAACCTTTGATTATAGATTATTGACAAAAAAACCCTAATAAAGTTCAAACTTTAAAAAATCAATGAACTATAGTCGAATGCCGACCATACTCGTAGGTATACCATGTAGCCCACTAGTATCAAGAAAAAGCTGAGGCAGTCATAAGGACTGCCCACAGAACTGAAAACTCAAAACGATGGTACAACTGTGTTCTCTTTTGAATTTTTAAATTACATACAGTATGATATATTTATATTTATGTGTTATGTTTATGAAATTATTATCATTAGTCTGGTTTTCACATTTATTTATTTCCCCAACAATGAAATATACAGACTACGAATAACAGCTTTTACTAGCCAAAGACATGAAAAATAAAATATTGTTTTTAAAAAAAAAACGGAGTAAGAGAAGAGAAAAATATACTGAATTGATCAATTTTTGCTTATTTGTATATAGATACATTATATTCATTAGTTACATAAGTATATATCTATAGTTTTAATAAATTTAAAATGCATTAGGAGATATGTTTTAGAATGTAATGGATAATTTCAATATGAAACTACATCGGGGGCGTAGCTCAGATGGTAGAGCGCTCGCTTAGCATGCGAGAGGTACCGGGATCGATACCCGGCGCCTCCAAACTTTTTTTAACTTTTGTATTATATAAAACTGCCTATGTTAAAAACACAAAATAAAGAAAGAAAAATAAATATAAAGAAAGCTAAATTAATCTAATTATTTATCTAGTTTTAATAATTGATTTTAAAATCTTCTAGTTTAATTTAATGTAATAAAAAAATAAACAAAAATATTTAGCAATTTAATTAAAATAATTTAATGTCTATGAAGTACACGCCTTAGATTTAGTTACATAGTAAGATTGAATAGCAATGTTTACTAATTGTATAACCGTTATAATAATATTATCCGAGTAGATACATACAGTACGCACACAAGGTAAAAAAGACAATTTGTATAATTAACCAGATATACGTAATTACATAATACCACAACTTCCGATGTTTATATATCAGGTCACGGTCTCTTGTATCGAATAACATCAAAAGCAGCATATGTTTATCTGAAAAGAGTATTTTCAATTGTTGTATTATTACATCTATTGTTTTACTTATTAGCTTTCTCATAACATAATAGGCTATTTAGAATTATAAGGTCGAGAGCTAGCAACATTATAAGCAAGAATTTTAGTATAGCTGGTTCTTTGATATGCCTTTCCCTACGTTCTTCCGAACAGCGTGCGGGCAGCCTGGCTGCCGGTAAACGTTGCGTTTATTAATGCGCATCACATCTTTACTGGTGAAAATATGTAGACTTTTAAATAATTATAGGATTTTTTTCACTACCTTTTAGACGCTATTAAAAACATGAGTTTATTATTCCCAGACATCTTTATTATTGACAATAATGTCTAAATATCTTAATATATGTAACAGTAATCTGAAAACCTCAAATGTTCCAATTTTTAATAAAATGTAAAATCTGTATCTTTTATTAAATAGTTATATATACAGTTAAAATTAGATTTATATGATATTTATTATGATAAATGATATGGTTCTGTATTATAAAAAATAATTTATACAACTGTTTTGTTTTAATTTTAAATATATGTTTTTTTAATATTATCACTATCGAAGATATAAAAATTAAAAAGTTATTTCGAATATGATATGATTAATGGGATCCCATCTATACAAATCAGAACTGGAGTACTGCAGCATATTTGATGAATGGGCTTGCGAATTGTTAGACATTTTTTTGTCTTTTTAGTCACAGGTTTTTATTTTTTTCAAGTTTATTTTGTTTAATTTTATTGTGTGGTTGTTCCAATAATAAACAATTTTTTTTCTTTCGCTCATTCATAAAATTAGTTAGGATTAGCATGTAATAAAAAAGTTTTGAAACCATATAAACACATTGCACAGATAAAGGAGAACCTGAGATTTGTCATAATTAAACTTGATATTAAAAAGAAGTACAGAAAGATAAAATGTATGTATAATATGTTTTAGAAATATATAAAATTAAAGGAAATATCCCATACATTGTAAATTACACATGACCATAAAGATAATTAAATAAGCCGTTTACGTGGTCAAGTACTTTCGAACTCACTTGCACACACGCACACGCACACAGTTATATTCGCAAATTATTTTTGACTTGAATATCAGCTGGTGTCTAAACGGGCCTTATAGTTTTACAGGTTTTTCTATTTTCGCTAATAAAACCGATTCCTCCTTTAAGTACCACACTTTTATATAAAAATAAGCAATCAAATTCGTTTTTGAAAGTTATAAACAATTATTTATTTAGGCATACCTAGGTTTGTTTATAAAATATTTTAAAACATTAATCAATTAATTAGGTTGAAATGTATGAAATTATATAAATCTATAAGAAATTTGTCATCATTCTTACATAAAAATAATCAAAATAGGTATCTTCTCATTTAGATCATCCGTCATAATTGTAATAGATGGCGATTCGATCCATTATTGCAACGTGACAATAGATGGCGCTGAAATCAACTTGCGATATGGAAGTTAGGTAAATAATTAAACAACATTGCTGCGCCCGTAATATAATTGTTCAAACTGGATGTCAAACACATAAATCAAACACATCACACGTCACAGTCTGTGATCAAACAATCGTTCTTACTAGAGATTATCATTAAACAATTTATAATGCATTGCATTGTATTGCAACAAATCGACTCAAAACGGCAACGCACTTGCGACTCCTCTGGGGTTGTTAGTGTCCATGGATGGTGGTGATCACTTAACAGCAGGTGACCCACATGTTCGTTTGCCACCTATGACATAAAAAAAAAAAAAAAAAAAAACGAACCCACGACACTGAGTGCAGTGGCAACGGCGAGGTGACCACTCAAACCATTATGCTATCTATCATTGCAATTATATTATACCTATACGTTTCTTTAAATAGCAATAAAAAACATACTTAGAAGTATGGTGAAATTTGTAAAGCTTTTCGTGTTTTGTAGTGCCTTTACTTGTGATATATCTAAGCGCGAACCCAACATTATTCATTCTGTAAAGTTGCATAATGTTGATATTTACCAATATTTAAGATGTGCGTGGTGTAACGCACAATAATTTGCTCAGAAGTTCTCATACGATGTATTGTAATACAACAAAAAATATCAAAGTTTGTAATCCATAGCTATATTATAGTTACGTGGATGCACAGATGGCAATTTTGTTTATTATGTTAATGGTAATTGTTCTAAACCAGCGTAGCTCAACCTTCCCACCGTTACCGCGTCGCATTGATTGATTATTTACAATTTGTTTACTTTATTTTGTAATAAGTCTTCTTTAGCACACAATGTTACATCAATTCGTAGGGCTATGCATGTGAGACAGTGTCATCCACACTAATATTATATATGCATAAGTAATCATGTTTATCAGTTTGTACCTTTTCACGGCTATATCTTGTAGTCATACCGAATGGTGTTACAAACGTAACCTGGAATTTCAAGAAAAACGTATTCTAATTTTTGTCTTGAATGTTTATGATATTCTTTTATGTGTATTAGATAAGATTTATATAAAAAAAAATATTACGCCCCATTAAAGTTATAGATATAGTGAAATGATTCAAGCTTATAATGAAATAAATAAAAAATAATTACAAATCCAGTATGTTTTATTGGTCAATAATAACTAGTTAGATTATTTATTTGTTTATTTTTTCTCGAACTGACTACGCTATTGACCTGACCAGGTCTTTACAGCTTCACCGGACTAAACAGTTAGATTATGTTTGATATAAGAACAAGGCTCATGTAATCCAGAGTGTTTACGCTGCTTGTAATTGTGAACAAAATGGTTTGATTAATTCGCTAAAAATGCACAACGGTCGGAAAGATATGGGGACTCACCTTTCGGCTGTTATCACGGTCGTAGGAGGCCTCCACTTGATTCACTAACACTTCGGTTCGCACCTTTCAATTATACTCTCTAATTATATTAAGGAACGTTTAAGATGTAATTTGTTATTAACAGTCGCTCACAGAGATGTGCGCCGTATTCATTATGTTAACGGACTGACTTAAGCACCGGTGAGGGGGTTGGGGGAGGAAATATGACACGTGATGGATTTAAAGAAGAACGGATAATACCGTTGTGCATTGCAATGCTTCTTAACCATTTTAGCCTAAACACAGGGTTTATTAAAATGTAAAATGCCGCATGAAAGTTTTAGAACTGTTGTAATACAAAACGCAATGGTCACCTAAACCTTTGTCAGTAATTCGCTAGAATTATTATTAGCCAGGCATTACGCTTAAATTATTTATACTTTATTGATATTTTTTCACGCTGTCAACCTTGGTAAGGTAAACAGGTGTGTTGCCCTTGTATCAAATTACTAAATGAATATAACATTAAATTACTCCATCAATTAATGTGGCGATAGATTACTGGTAGCATGCATGGACACTACCAAAAAATTATCTTCATGAAAGTATGGCGGTGAGTCATTTTATAGTTGTTTACACACTCACTCACTTCGGAAAGTACGGCACCTTTTCTTGGTTTTAGTGTTTCACTACAATCTCATCTGATATTAACATCTATACATATAATAAGAATGTAAAGCTATCGTGTCTGTACCTTTTAGATTTTTATGAAAAAATAATTGCAAGTGTAATGGAATAAGTAATAAAATACATTACAATCACTTTTAGGTACGTCTGTCTGTTTCTTAGAACACGCATCACTGTTAAAGTGCAGTACTTTCATGATACAATCTCACCAATAAAATTATAAAATACTTATATCTTCGAGTAACATTTGGCCTTGGTTTCAATAAAATTGGTTCACACTACCCTCGGCACTAACTCCCTCGGCAGCTGCTCAAGCCTAGGTCCGTTCCCTCGGCGTGGAGCCCTTGAGTACGCTGCTCGCGCGATACAGTGACACAAAATCTTACATCACTGCGACAACATTACACATATCACCTCCACACACGTGCACGCATACACGCTTACACATGCAAGTGGAAGGGTTTTATCTTTTTTCCCTTATCAAACTGAAATAATTTAGAATATTATCCGATACGAAATACATATAAGAGTTATTGAGTTATGTATGCTTGGTACACATATATGTTTCAACAACTCATATATGTATGAATAGTTAGCTTAGCTTAGGTTAATTCACATAGGTCGCGAATTGCATGTATCAGGCAAAATCCAAAGCCGAGGTGTGCCGCGCACTCTTGAGCTAGTTGTCAAAATAAAATCGGCTGAGTGCCTTAAGCGCTCGCCTTAGTAGTCCGGTGAAGCTGTTAAGACCTTGCTTGGTCAATAGCGTAGTCAGTTCGAAAAAAAAAGAAAAAAAAATTGTGTCACATTTCGGCTCATTTTAGTCTAGAACTATGTTTTGTACACTTTGAGCACGAAAAAAATTACGTGATATTTGCGGAAACCCCCTCACGTGACATTTATTGAGATTCGGCTTGACCCCCTACCCCTAAGCCCCTCACGTAATTAATGGACGATCCCTAAGATTTTCATTGAAATAATATGCTATAATGGTCATTCTTCAGGTCAGGTTCACACTATCAAAAGATATTATAATTTTAATGACGACGTGATTTAAGTACAAGATAAAAGTAAATACGTAAGTGGACTTAATACATTCAGATGATTTTATTACTCATTGTTTTTTTACATTAGATTCCACGCGGACGAAGTCGCGGGCACAGCTAGTGCTAAATATAAAGGAGTACTGACTTTTAAGTGCAATACACTTATATTTACTATATTATATAATATACTATTATTATGGAAACGTATCTTTTTTTACATTATAGAATTAGAATTTGGCCCCCTAATTCTATATCACACAATGTGTGATACACAAAGCGTTGATAGAACAGTGGCTAGTGTATTTGGACACAGTGCCAAACGATGTGGGTTTAAGTTCTTGTGAACGAGTCAGAGCTTTCGGTGAAGGAAAACATCGTGAAGAAACAATAACATAGCGGTGGGGATTTTTTTTCTAAGTCTAGCCTTTAGCTTGAGTCTTTAGCTACCGTCCTCAAGTGGAAAATTTGTAGCCAAACATATATAAATGTGCTTCAACAGATGTACTTCGAGAGTAAGTCCTCCTGTAGGCTTAGCGAGTTTACGTTAGAACATTTATATTTATATTACGTTAGAATTTAACATTAGATCAGCTTGTGGGCAAATGTTAAAACCTATCAACACATATTATGAATCAAAGTCCTCTGCCACGTCTGGCTGTCCGATAAGCTCAAAAACTATTGAACGGATTTTCATGCGGTTTTCACCAGTAGATAAAGTGATTAATGAGGAAGGTTTAGGTACATAATTGGTCAAGATGTTTTTTAATATAAGGGAGGGACAACACCCGCCGCGCCCTATAGTAAAGTATAAAAAGTACAAATCGTCAGGAGAAATGACCAACTATAATTTCCATAAAGATAAAATCTAATTATGTATCAGCTAAGATTTTAAATAAAATATGTATGTTTCTCTTCCAAACAATCGCAACACTAATAATACACCTTTGGGATCGACTGTAGATACATATATATTACACTGTCTATTTAACATCTGTGACCTGCAAGCTTTCTGGCTACATCATCATCAAATAAAACAGGATGTGTGGTTAAGGCACACGATATAAGTTAAACTTTGGAATACAGGCAAAGATTTTAATTTTAAAAAGTACAACAATAAACTAATGTCACGCGGTATTGCCAGGCGATCACCCATTCAAGTACTGACCGCACCCGACGTTGCTTCACTTCGCTGATCGGACGAGAACCGGTGTCTTCAACACTCTACCCGACACAGTGTTTACGCCCCACCACTTTGCGCCACACAATCAGGTCGCCGATCAGAATTTCAAAGTTTCATTTCCAAAATACTGCGGCGTATATAAATCCATATCAAACGGCTCTAACACAAACAACCAATGAATAGAGGACGCTGATATAGTGTATTTAACTAAAGTTATTGTTCTCTTCAGAAAATGGCGTCGCCTTGACCAGGAATCGAATAGTGTCCCATTGTTAAATACGCCATTGTGTTTAAACGGCTGTGTCCGTGATTCAGTGATTTTTCAACACCATACTCACAATAATAACTCCATTTATTTTCTTCGTGTACGCGTCCGTGCAAAATGTACGTTTTGGATCAATACGTTAGCAATAGAATACATTTCAGTATTTTTTTTAAATATATGTCTGTCTGTTTCAATATGCATCACTGCTAAAGTACTGCGTTCACGATAAAACACATGAAAGTAAATCATAAAGAATATTCTCGAGTAACATTTAGTCTTGGTTTCATTAAAATCGGTTCGTTCTATCAAAAGTTATTGTAATTTTAATGATGACGTGACTTAAGTACGAGAGAGAAGTAGATAAGTAAATGGACTTAATTCATTCAGATGATTTTATTATTCCTTATTTTGTTTAATATGTTTCACGCAGACTGAGTTGCGGGCTCAGCTAGTAATTAATATTCCTTGTCTACACTAATTGGAAATAATTGTATCTACACTAATCTACACTAATTAAGAAAAAAAATTGGAAAAACTACAGCGAAGCGAAGTGAAAGAGCGGCATGCCACCGTGTCACATGCTATGCTATCAACGTATAATGTTGCATACAATTATTAATATTAGAATGCAATGCTGGTTCAATGAAATTTTATTCAGAAGCCATGTCGAGCGACGAGGGTGCGTTTCTTTGAATACGTCATTGCATTTGACGAAGGAAAACTGCGATAAACAAGTGCTGGTAATACTTCTTGTATTGCTCGGCTCTCCAGACAACTCGAGTTAAAATCTGTCTCCAAGCACATATTGGTGTGTTTCGGCACCTGCACTTTAAAATCAGTCCTTATATAGGTTCAGCGTATCACCATTTAATGCCCTATGGTTATTTACTATCAGGCAAGGTTGTGGTCTAATAGTAAAATTTATACCGTGTATTAACAAAAAGTTAAAAACGCATTGAACTCTTACTTAAAAAAGTTTGATCACAAAAAAGTGTCTCAAAAAACCCTTTTTTACAGATGGATATTAATTTAATATAAATATTCTCTAACACTTGTCTAAGTTGACAGTTCTCGTTCTATTGTTGTAATTAACTGTATCTCTATTTGCCGGCAAAAGAAGTTTCATAATAAATTATGGATTTCGTGGGTATAATTAATTTGGAACAAGTAAATAAATTAAACAATTTTAGACATTCACTAGTAAGTCGTAACTACTACTATTTGACACTATTGACATCTGACAGTGTATTTAATCTGTCATTATATTGTTGTTCCACCTTACTCACTTTCATGTACCTAATATATAAATCTTATAAATTGCTTATTTTATTTATTTTATTCATCATTGTCTTTTAACTAAAATATCACAATAATGATAACCAATTTATCGTATCTTATAATATTCGTATATATATCGTATAATATTCTTAATGAAGATCGGATCAAAAATATTATTCGTAAATTGAAATTGTTAGCAAAATATCTGTATGAATGAATGCTATTCAGAATTACTTGCACAAAAATCTTAAATCAGTTGTTTAGTTAAAGACCGCTTGGACGCGTTTTTGTAATAAAGTATTTGAAACATGACTTCAACTAGATTTTAAATTTTAGGCAGTGCTTAGTAAAACTCTTGTTATACCCGTGTTCATTTTTGTTTTTGTAATAAGACCGATAAAGTTTAAATGAAGGTTTAAATAAAGATGAAAACTAAAATATAATTACGTCAGATGATTTTTCATATGAAGGTACACTAAGACTATACGCAAATAAATTTAGAGTTAAACAAAACACTAATAAATATTTGAACAAAAGTCGGATGCGATATTATCCGATACTTGTGGCCGTAAGTTAAGCTGTTTCAGGGTCTGTAGCCTATTTAACGTGAGTAGGGTGACCATATCGCGCTTAAAGTTATGTATAATGATAATTAGATGATCATTTTGTAATAAAACTGATGTAATTTCGAAGGGCTTACGTCCGTAGGCTTTACCCTAGAGACCCTACACGTGACCCCCGGGTGGTGCTAAACGAGCAACTCTGCAGGTGGGAGGTTTCGGCCGCGGCTTGTTACCACCCTCCGAACTCAATCACACCGCCAAGCGACTCATCGTGTTCCGGTGTGCAGTTCGGGGAAGCCCGTCTAAGTGAAAGAAAGAAAGATATATTTATTCAATGCATACAACACGTACTTACAAGAATATACATAATTTCAAAAAGCAAGAGAGACAAGTGTTGCATGTGGTGAAAAGGTCTTTGTCTCAGCACAAGCTGCAAGCTTCCATGTGGAAGCGTTGCAGCGCTGGTTTTCAGACAAAGCCTGCTGTATTTTAATATATAGACGTAATTACAATTACACGGACACATTTACATGACAATTTCAAATTAATATTACACATGCCCTTAATATGTAACCTAATACCGTTTAATACGATACAATAAAGTTTATCGTAAAGCTGTGGAATTAGATATAATTTTCAAATAATTTTGCACTAGTTCAGAGATCATATGATGTAACAAGTTTATTAAATTTATTTATTTACGCAAATTCATGCGACGCTTGCCATGTCAATAGATAGTTTTTCAAATGTTTTTTAAAACTAGAACGATGACCTCGTGTAATGTTACGAATAGGAGGAGGTATGTCATTCCAACATTTAGTGGCCGCGTACCTAAAAGAACCACGAAAGGTCACTGTTCTATGTCGCGGAAGAAGAAACACATGTGAGCAAGTCCTTTTATGGTGTTTATTATGATCTCGGGTCCACACAAATTTATTTAAAAGGTAACTAGGCGTCTCGGTTGATATTATATCAAACAGCATACTAGCCAAGTGTAGCTTCTGTCTTGCTTTCATTTTCAGAAGTTTAAATTTAAAGAGGAAAGGTGTGATGTGTGAACGTGGTGGAACATAATAACAAAAGCGCACACAGGCATTTTGTACACGTTGTATTAATTTTTGTGTTCGCCCAAGAAGACATGGACCGTAAACCACATCACAATAATTCAATTTAGATAGGATAATAGACTCGCATAACTGCAGCCTGAGTTCCTCATTAAGATACGGTCTAATTTTGTAAAGTATCTTAAGCCGGTAAAAGCAGTTTCTTACACATTCACTTATATGTTTTTCAAATTTTAAGGAACTGTCAAACACTATTCCAAGGTTTTTCGCTTCATGAACATGAGCAACAGGCTCATTGTTAACCATTATTTTAATTTGTGAGACGTTTAAATTTTTAATTTGGTGTTTAGAGCCCATTACCATAAATTTGGACTTTTTCGGGTTTAGATTCAGGCAATTAGAGGTAGACCAAGTGTATATTTGTTCTAAATCATGATTTATTTTATTTACTGCCTCAATATAATCATTGGGTCGGAAGGAATGATAAAGTTGGAGATCATCTGCGTAGAGGTGGTATAGACAATGAGTAATATTATTTATAATATCTGCTGTATATATAATAAAAAGAATAGGACCCAGAATTGACCCCTGTGGAACTCCACGAGGTACATATCTGGTTGATGAGTGAAGCTTTGTACCATCTGATTTCACTACTTCAACATACTGTTGTCTATTTGTCAAGTAACTATGAAACCAGCAGATTGAGTTTTTATCAAATCCGTAAAAGGACAGTTTTGATAAAAGTAGTGGAATATTTATGCAATCAAAAGCCCTGGAAAAATCCAATAACACCAAGATGCTGCAATTACCTTGATCTTGGGACGCTAAAAGGTTATCAACAACATCCAAAAGAGCTGTCGCTGTACTATGGCTCTTTCTAAAGCCCGATTGAGCCAGTGGTAGTAATGAATTATCTTCTACATATTTTATGAGCTGTCTCGCTACTACCTTTTCCAGAACCTTCGAAATGCACGGTAACAGGCTAATAGGACGTAAATCATGTAGAGTACTGGGATCTGTGCTTTTTGGGATTGGTTTAACTACTGCGACCTTCCAGCTATCAGGATAAATACCAGATGTCATCGACTGGTTGACCAAGGCAGTGATTGCTTTTAAAGAATTGGGCAGGGTCATATGTAACATCTCGAGTGAGATACCATCGACACCCTGCGCATTAGATTTTAGACTATTAATAGTCTTTAGAATCAGGTCTTCACTCACAGGACACAACGAGAAAGTAGATTGAGTATACCTGTAATATTCATAATAAGTTAGTTGTGAAATTGTTACTTTGTCTACAGCGGGGACGTTGAGAAAATGGGCATTAATTAATTCCGGATCGAGAAGGTACTGCGGAATATCAGCCATTTGATTGTGAGTGTTTAATACCTGTGATTTTAAATTTTTCCATAATAGTTTGGGATTCCTAATATGCCTGTTAATGTGTTGAGAAAAGTAACTTTTCTTTTCACTATCGAGTGCTCTGATAACTAGGCGCTTCATAAATTTATAACTCTCTTTAATTGATTCTACCTTGGTTTTTCTATATTTCTTATGGTAGTTATCTCTAATTTCTATCATCTTTTTTACGGTATCCGTGATCCACGGATGGGGCGGTGTTTTGAATACTCTAGTTTTTATCGGTGCATGTAAATTGAATAATGTAATTATATAATTAGTAAAAGTTGAAGCTAAATTATGAATATTATTGTTTATTATAAAGTATTCCCAATTAATATTTTGCAAGTGGACGTTAAATAGTTCAGAAACTATATTTTGTAATGGTCTGTATGTTACACATTTAGGGTGGATTTTTTCTTTTTTAAAGTTAAATTCTACAAGTATCATCGCATGGCCTCCCAACTCTGGGCTATGTTTGACTGTTGCACTACGAACGCGTGCATCCGTACACACAATGTCTATCAGTGTTTGGCTCTGCTCGGTAAAATGAGTAGGTTCATTAATAATTTGTATCAAGTTTAAATTCTGTAGAAATTGATTTAGTAAATCTTTCTTTTGGCTACTGCAAACAAGCAAATTTATGTTAAAGTCTCCCACCAGTATTACTTTATCAAATTTAGAAAAAGAGGTAATGGAATCAGCCAAAGTATCTAAGAAAAAAGTAATATCCTGCCAGGGTGGTCTATATGCGGTACCGATAACAATTGATATGCCACTCACGCATATACGTAGCCACATTTGTTCTATTGAGGGCACCAAAGGATAACTGCAGTTGCGAGCATTTATACCATTGCGTATATAAAATCCAACTCCTCCTCCTCGCCCAGACCGGATGTGGCAAGACCTGGGAGTATGCCTAAAATTAAATTCAGGTAAACTCGGAGCCTTGGCCTCTTCCCCCTTTCTCAACCAGGTCTCGTTAATAGCCATTACATCAGGTTTAAGACTATTTACCGCTACTATAAATTCTTCATGGCGCGTGTTAAGTGACCCCGCATTAAAAAAACCAACTCTTAAATTGTTACAGGATAGCATTTAGAATGTGCACAAAAACCGCTAAGTGTTTATTTATAAAATTTGCTAGGCAGATTAATATCATGAATGGATTATAAAATACGCCGATAAAATTTAAAGTATAATGTGACAGAACATATTTTATATATATAACATCTGCAACTTTAATATAATTTAGTTTTAATTCTAGATATCTCTTTATAGTTCTGTTACAGACTGAAATTAAGTACCTACCCCATGCAACACCTGTGTATACATTAATACAATGAAAATATAATAATAAACATACACAAAGCAAATATAAAAAATAGTAGAAAATAACCAAACCAAACAAAATAACATAATTAGTAATAAAACATACAAAATAAACATTATGTAGTAGAATTTGGAAATATACGATTAAAATCCGACTCTGTGCGGAATGAATAAACCTGTTTACCTTCACCCTGGCGGGCAAAGATACGTCCTCGCTTTGTCCAGGAAAAGCGCCACTTGGCATTCCTCGCGAACTCGAAAAAACAGTTGGCGATTAGTGCGTGTCAACCGCTCATTTATATATATACGTGGTGATGGCTTTGCTTGATCCGCATCATTGATAGATATTGTACGGCGAACTCGAGCGGCCGAAATCAGCTGGTCACGAAGAAGGCGCCGTGCCAGCCGTACAACAACTCGCCTGCCCCTAGGATCAACACCGACAATCTCTCCCTTTTGTTCAATCAAGGATCCTATACGCTCAGCAAAGACAATATCCCTGTCCTCCATGGGAACTCCCAGCTTCGCGGCTAGCACACAAACCGTGTGAACCACATTTTCCCCTTTCTCTTCCGGTAGATGTGCAATCTCAAGATCAGAAAGAAGCGCCTCCTGATCTCTATCATTCAGTTCTAGTTGAAGCAGAGCAACGGTTTCCTCAAGCTCGTTAACCTCCTTAGTGCATGGTTCTCGCTGTTCTAGTGCTTCCAGCCTCCGCTCAAATCCATCCAGACGCCCGTTCAGGCCCGCAACAGATGCACGAACCTCAGCCATTTCTTTTCGAAACTCTCGCATCTCCGTGACACATACAGACAGCTCACGTCGTAGGTCTTCCACAATCTCAACACCCACAGATATTTGTGAGTGTTTAGTATGAGCAGAGCTTGTGATACCGTCGCTATTGGTTTCCAGGACATTATTACCAGCCGAGAAGCTGTTGTCACCCTTCTTGATCTTCTTTGTACACTCCGGACATAACCAGTCTTTACCGGTGCTGGCTGAATCCGATCCCGAGATACATCCTTTATGATATTTAGCGTTACAATTACCGCAACTGGCAATACCGCCTCCAGGTGAAACGAATTTTCCGCAAGCTAAACACTTATTTGCCATAGTGTGTTTCTTGCAATAAAGATAGGTTTTTATATATTTATAGGTATAGATGTCAGGTATATTCAATATACAATCGTGTATAATTATTTCAAATTACCTCCCTTTAGCTAAATGCGTGATTTATTCTGACGCCAGATAAGATGTTGCAATTTATACAGTTATACGTAAAATCAACTGTCACAAACACTAATACACATAACACAGACAGTACAAATACATTTTATAACACCCTTAGACTGAAAATGGGCTATTAGATAATTTTAAGAATTAAATTTGGCACGGTTACTGCAGTGTATCTATTACGTCCGTGGGTAGGTGTGTGAAAGTGGGAGAACGTTTGAGGATAGTTGTATAGCGATGGTCGAACCGAATACAGCGTACTTCTTATGCAAAGCCGGGTTATCTCATGCGGAGGCTAGCGGGATCCGAAGCACGGTGCACCGCTGGCCGACCGCAGGTTGTAGGGGGCCCAAGTAGTAAGTTAGCCACTTATGAAAGGCTGCCCCGCCGCCTCGCGAAAAATCCCGAAATGCTCCGTCGTGCCGGTTGGCGACCGGAAGGGAGGACCCGACGGCCATCTAGGGGGGGGTTCGGGCGTCCCCGCAGTCTTTGCGTGACTATCCCATCAGCTGTGCATTTTTTGGGCGCTGTGTGGTTAGACGCGCTATATCTCATACTCAATATATTCTCCCTTATATTCACTCTACCCATAAAATAACATGAAAAAGTCCATAAGAAAGAATAAGGTTAAACAGCGGTTGCACTTCCTCCCGTTAAAAGTGCACTTCACGAATATTCGAGGTTTGCACTCTAATCTCAATGCAGTCCACTTTCACCTGGAGACTATTAAGCCGCACCTACTCTTCCTCACGGAGACGCAGATACGATGTCCTTCAGACGGAGCTTACCTGGATTACCCAGGGTACTCCTTAGAGCATAACTTTATGCAACGCGCTGGTGTTTGCATGTATGCTCGAGATGATATATGCTATCGGCGCCTCCGTAATCTTGAGGACTCCCATTTTTCAACGTTATGTATACTAGTGGACTCTGGCACAGATAAAACCATCTATATTGGAGTGTACCGCCCACATAGTGGAGATCAGGAGACATCCAGGTTATTTGAACATCTAAGCGAGGTAGCAGAGGCAGCTCAAC
Source organism: Antheraea pernyi (assembly GCA_015888305.1). NCBI lineage: Eukaryota > Metazoa > Arthropoda > Insecta > Lepidoptera > Saturniidae > Antheraea > Antheraea pernyi. The sequence continues at coordinate 1,177,084 of MU158811.1, read as the reverse complement.
ATCGTTTCCCTTCCGCGCATTTGGTTTTCCTAGGTGATTTTAATGCCCATCACCAGGATTGGTTATTTCCGTACCTTAAAACTGACCATGCTGGGAGAGAGACACATAAATTCTCTCTTTCATTAGACCTCTCACAGCTGGTCAATCAGGCGACGCGGGTACCAGATGTTGATACTCACACTGCAAACTGCCTAGACCTTCTGTTAACAACTGATCCAGATAGATTCTCCATCACAGTCTCAGCGCCGTTAGGGAGCTCTGACCACTGTCTGGTTAAGGCAGTATCATCATATTCTCCTCCAGACTCTAGCCACAAAGGCATGAGAAGGATATGGCGATATAAATCAGCAGACTGGGACGAGATGCGTCACTTTCTATCATCTTACCCTTGGAGAGAGACTTGTTTCCGGTCAACAGATCCGTCGAGCTGCGCATGTGCCATTACCGATGTGGTGAGTCAGGCTATGGAATATTTTATACCATATACTGATGTACCGCTGGGAGGTGAAGCTCGCCCATGGTTCAATGCTGAGTGTACCGAAGCAGAAAGAAATAAGCAATTAAGTTTTCAAGCCTGGGCTGAAGCACGCTGCGTAAAATCTCAGGATCTGAAAGATAAAAAGAAAGCTTATAACAAAGCGAGTAAGACTTATACGAAAGTTTTGCGTAAAGCTCGCTTTGACCACGTTGGCCACATTGGCGCCAAACTGGCTTCTTACCCATCAGGTAGCAAGGCTTTTTGGTCTCTTGCAAAGTCCGTTGAAGCTAACTTTCTCAAGTCCTCGCTTCCACCCATAATGAAATCAGATGGTTCATTGGCTCATTCAGCGACAGAAAAGGCAAATATTTTTGCAAGCTTGTTCGCGAACAATTCGCATCTAAATACGTCGGACAAAATTACACCTTTAATACCCTCGTGTGATACCACAATGCAAGACATTGTGATTCGCACCAAGGACGTACGAAAAGTGCTTTGTAATTTGGATGTGAATAAAGCTAGTGGTCCTGATGGTATTCCGTCAAGAGTACTTAAGATCTGTGCACCTGAGTTGGCTCCTATCTTGACACGCCTATTTCGCCTTTCTCTGGAATCTGGAATTGTTCCAAAATCTTGGAAAACTGCAAATGTTCAGCCGATTCCAAAAAAGGGGAACCGTGCCGACCCTTGTAACTATCGACCAATTGCCATAACCTCACTCTTCTGTAAAGTAATGGAGCGCATAGTAAATAAGCAGTTGTTGACATACCTAGAGCTTAATGATATTCTCAGTGATCGCCAATACGGATTCCGACAAAAGCGATCTACTGGTGACCTCCTAGTGTATGCCACCCATTACTGGAGTGAGGCTGTCGAGAAAAACGGGGAGGCTGTAGCTGTTTCTTTGGATGTCTCGAAGGCATTTGACAAGGTTTGGCACGTTAGCCTCTTAAGTAAGCTCCAAGCGTACAGAATACCCGAACGCCTACGGACTTGGATATGCGATTTCCTTAGAGAACGGACTATACGAGTAGTTGTTGATGGCTGCTCGTCTGATATGCTATCGGGACACGTCACTGAGCCATTATAGCTTTTCTCTTGGGTATAACTTACACAATAGTAGACAAACAATGGTATTGTTTATTGATATAGGTGTAAGCTTTATTAGAATATGAATGAACCTCTGAAAATAGTTTAACCGTCCACTGCGCCTTAAGTACTTAGTCCACCTACTGTTATAACATAAGAGTTATAAATTTTACTAGCTGTGCCCGCGACTTCGTTCGCGTGGAACCTTTTGCAATAAAACAGTTACTAATAAAGTCATCTGAATGTATTCAATCCATTTACTTATCTACTTTTCTTTCGTACTACAGTTGCGTCGTCATTAAAATTACAATAGCTTTTGATAGACGAAACCGATTTTAATAAAGCAAAAACTAAACGTTACTCGAAGATATGCATTACGATTTTCTTGAAAGCGTTTTATTATGAACGTAGTACTTTAGCAGTGCGCGTTCAAACAAGCAGATATACAGACATTTCTAAAAATGATTGAAATGTATGTTATTACTTATTCCTATACACCTGATACAATTTTTTTATTAAAAATCTAAAACGTTCAGGCGTGTTACATTTGCATCCATATTATATATGTAATGTGTTGTGCGGTTGGGTATGTCGTTTTATTTAAACAATAGCCTGAATAAGTTGCTCTGAAATAGGAGTATTTATTTGGTTAGACACAATGTAAGATAACAATAAAAATTACAATATTATACAAAATACTTCTTAACCTAACTTACTAATTATATAAAAATGTTAACTGTTGTTTAAAAAAAAAAAAACATTCAAAGCTATTGCTTCACTTTATTAATTATTCCTTATTTTAATTATAGATTACAATGTGAACGTTACAAAATGGCATCTGATTGTCATTATTCCATAGTTAATCCCGCAAGTCTCTACCATAGATAATATAGAGTTAAAAAAAACATAAATATTTCAATAAATAAAAATTCAAATAAAGATTTAAATGATCTTCATTTACATATATATATGTATACCTGAAATAAAGCTCTAATCATTTAAATTCTATATTGAATCAGTACATTTAATATCTGCGAATTCGTTTACAAATTAACCAAAATGACTAAAATGTCTTAATTGTGGCGTTACTTTATAATAGTAAGATACAACTTCTTGTCATATATTTAGTAGTGATTATTTGAATAAATTTGTCTGAAACTAAGAGTGTAATAAAATATATTGTAAAATTAAATTAATTGACGAAATATGGACTGTAAGAACAAGACTGTGGATCGGAAAAGGGGAAATTAGAGTAAATAAAAACTTTTGATATGATGGGAAGGTAAAATAAGGACAACAACCAACTCGTCCTGGATTCAAGTAGGACAACATAGAGACACAGGTATTTGTGGACGAGGTCTTTATCTGGATAGGCATTTGTGCGTATAAATAAGGACAATAAATAGATAGAACTGTGATTCTTTATTCAATTATTTTTCACATAATTTGTGACTAACAATAATTAACTTGAAAACAGTTAAAACCTAACATAATATTATATACAATGCATAGGAAACATCAGTAATTTCTTTTTATTTTATGCACATACTTTAAAATTAAATTATTTTTGATAAAATTCGTGGTCACAGCATTGTTATTGTCAATGATTTGCGCAAGCGCGTTAATTGTTCCATTATACGCAGACAGTGGCGACCTCTGCGCCGGTGCGGATGTTGGGAAACTGCCTCGAATTGTTGTTTTGTTTCAGACATTGATTCGTTTATTGATAAACCCATAATATGCATTGCTTGGAAATACCTTTGTTAGATCTCTCAATTAGAGTCACTGATTCCTGTTTTTCAGTTCGATATGAAGTTATTGCGTGAAATCATAAAAACTACTTAATTCTTTACTTGATATTTTTGACCTTCGAGATCAGCCTTTATATTGCTATATAATATACTACCTATTAGCCGTGACTTCGCCTGCCTAGTTTTTTATTAACAATTTATTTTACACAAGAAAAAAATTAAGCCTTACACCGGTTGTTCCACTTCTCCATAGCAAGAGAACGCAAAGCTGCACCAGTTGTGCTTATAAATCGTGGTTTCTTAAATATTCAACAAATCTATATTAAATGGAGCTATTGTGATAAATAATACATTCTTGATAATTTAATGTATGTTTGGAAAAACTTTGAAAATGTGGATTACGTAGAAGACCGGCATGATTTGAATACTAGAAACTGTGAGAAACTGGTGGCCCCGTGTTCCAGACTCAGTAAAACCAACCTTTTAGTATTTATAATATAGTAATAGTGTTGGTACAAAAACAAAAAACATATAAAACCGATGAGCGGACAGTAAATTTAAGCGCCATGTCAAGCGAGTTTTGTCGTCAAAAAAATATTATAAGGTGATTTAATATGTGAACGATAGTGATTGATGCCTGGGATTGGCACTCTGCACCAAAAATGTTAATATATTTTAAACAAACACCTGATCGAGTTTCTTGCCGGTTCTTCTCGATGACTTGATTGCTTGTCCGAACCGGTGGTAGCTATGACGTTCAAAAGCGCTTTCTCAGGTTCTAAATTGAATAAAGTGTTGTTAATTTTGAATTACTTAACTTCACTTAACTTACTTAACAGATTAGGACTACATCGCTAAGAAGTAAAAGAAGTAGATTTTAAGTGATGCGCACACAATGACTGATATTTATTATTTCATATATATACACTTCCTATTAACTTCATTGTTTATAATGAAAAAGCTTTTTGTTTATCATGGTTCGAGTATCATTACGTTTTATCAACCACATTCGTTAGAATTGTTTAATAATTGTGAATAAAAAACACTGCCTTCTCACAATCATCCATGATTCATCGTTTACTTACGTAAATATGTTATTTCCAATTTTTTTGTGTGCGCAATAATTAACACTAATAATGAAATCGCAGACGTGAAAAAATTTGTGCGTTGCAAATTTTTCATTACGATATTTTGGGGTACAATGTATATCAGATGTAAAACGATAATCAAAGAACAGATGCAATAATATACATTCATCTACCCTAGATTCTGTACATAGATTTATGTGCTATTCTTAATAAATGTTACCCATTTTGTTTTTTCTAACAAATTTGTTGATAATTCTTATACTCTATCAATTGCTAAATAATATAAGCTTCCCAAACCTAAAGTTTCATGAAAATCATTCGCAAAAATTTTACCTCTGTAACGCGATACAAAATTTTCAACAAAATACACATTCAAAACTACAAGTGTATTAATATATTATGTTATAGATGAAGTGAATATAGATGCTTTTTAATCTGATGATTTTTTAATCAAATGTTTCAATCAAATATTTTATAATTTATTGTGTGTAATCTTTCACTATTTCTATATTAACGATCCGGCAGCCTCAATATGAAACAACCCTACTAACAATATTCGTTCCAGGGTCTAACTTTTTTTTTATTGTACCACGGCAAAATGACTTCACTATGCCTGATGGTAAGCACAGTACAATCCAAAAACAATGGTGACCACCGAGTGACACACAATCCATCGCCGATCGCCGCTGTCATGCCGGCCTGCGAAAGTGTCTCTTTGCGTTGCGCTTGAAGGACCCCATGTCATAGGAAGGAGGAAACACACTCGCTGGGAGATCGTTCCACAGGTTCACGGTACGGCAAAGATAAGACGTTGCAAACTTTTTAGTTCCTGCCCAGATACCATTTATCGTAAAACTGTGGCTCCGAAGACCAGCGCGCATGGTGCGGTTATAAAAAGGAGTGGAAGGGATCAAATTGAATAACTCTTCAGAACACTCGCCATGATAGAGACAGCAGAACACGCTCAGTGAAGCAATGTCTCTGCGCAACTAAAGCGGATCTATAAACTCTGTAATGTCTGCATCATTAAAGACGCAGACAGCAGGTCTCTGCAACCTGTCCAGGGTATTCAAGAGGTACTTTGCCGAACCGTCCAAGAGGTGCGAGCAGTATTCCACGGAAGGCTGAATTTGTGCCTTATAAAGAAGATATATCTGTTCATGTGTGAAAAATTACCGCACCTTGTTCAGGATTCCGAGTCTCCGAGATGCAGTGGCGATCACGCGCCCGATGTAATCTCTGGGATTGAGGTCGCTGCGAATATCTATGCCTAAAATATTCAGATTGTCTCGCATTGTGAGCGAGACGTTCTGAAGAGCTGGAAGGGGGGTAGATGGGGATCTTTTGTAGGTAAACGCATAAAGACGGCAAGAAGGCTTACTGTAATAATACTCATGGATGGTGCTGTCGTCTGCATAGCGATGAATATGTCCTAACATTAACATATCATTGATATGCAGAAGAAACAAAGTAGGCAAAAGTACAACACCAAACTGACTGCACACCAAGCATTTACTGACTTGAGCGAATCACATCCTTCGACAAGGACACGAATTCTGTCCTCATGTAGAAAGCCAGAGATCCATTTGCATAGATGTCAGGAAGTCCGTACGCCGGAAGCTTCGAAAGAAGACCACGGTGCCAGACCCTATCAAAGGCTTTGGCGATGTCGAGAATGATCGTTAAGGCCTCGGCATGCTTGTCAATTACCTCCCCCAGTGGTGCAGTACATAGGTTAGAAGATCACCTATTGATCGGTTTTGGTGAAAATCATATTGCCGATCGTTAATTAGCGGGTGATCCTCCAGATAGCGGACAAGCTGGGTGTTGATGATCCGCTCCATGATCTTGCACAGCACTGAGGTTACGGCAATTGGACGGTAATTAACTACGATCATACTGCCGCTTAAAAAACTTGTGGTGAGATAATAAACTCTAAAATAACAAAAACTATGTAGTAGAATTACAAGACGAATATTTATAAATATTAAAAAGCAAAGTCACCTGCAAAAACTAGTCTACCTGTGTACAAAAGTATCAATGTAATTGTATTTAAATGGAACAATTAACATTCAAAAGGTTTCTTTTTTAGTGTCTCAGTTGTAAACTGTTTAATAATATTTTTATGTATTTTTACAAACAATTTCCTGTATTTTTTAATGAAATAATATTATATTTCCTGGCAGCATCGAACATCTCTAATCAGAGCGTTGGCCGCCAAGTGTAAAATGCTTGCCCGTAGATTTGCAAACTGACACTTTTTAGGGCATACTGCCGAACATTTTACTCACGCAGTCTGTGGGTTAAGTATACGCAAAAGTATTACACGTGCAATCTCTGGGTTAGGTATACCTAAAAACTTTACACGTGCAGTCTGTGAGTTATGTATACGCAAAAGTTTTACACGTGCAGTATGTGGATTAAGTATGGGCAAAAGTTTTACACGTGCAGTCTGTGGGTTAAGTATTCGCAAAAAGCCTAAAACGCTCTGTGGGTACAGTATAATAATACACTTAGGATGCTGTTGGGACTGCCTCGCTACTGCAGTGAGTCGAGGATGTTCGCTGATAATTTTCTGAGAGTTCTTGCTGGTAGGTTGTATAGCCTTTATGCCAATTATTGAGCTGGACGACATATATGTATAATCCGGTGTATAAGTAGTTAATTAAATGAATAATTATGTAATACAGTTAATAATACTAACACTAGGTTAAGAATTAGTACACTAATAATTTCAAGTATTATGGACATACTCTTGACTGAAATAAAGTTTTATCATTACCATAGTCTTTCTAATTTTTTTATATTATGGGGGGCTAAGGAACAGTTGGTTCACCTGATCAGCGCCGTCCATAGACACTAGTACCACCAGGGGAGTCGCAAGTGCGTTGCCGACCTTTTAAAGAAATGTATTCTCGTTTCTTAAATGTTAGTATCCGTCTGGATCGCGAACACTATAGAAACAATGTAGTGATTCGCTTTTGCTGTATTAGGATTGTGTATCAAGTAATGTACATCCAGTAAGTGCAGGAACGCTCTAATAATTTTATCTTTTCTCACATATAAATAAAACAAATGAGTTATTCCGTTGTCCAGGCATGACTTAAAATTACTGGATAAGTTTCGATCATATTTATTCAATTTTATTGCTAATTATTACTTACTATACTTATTACTAAGACTTGGTCCTTATTAAAAAAAATTTCGTAAGCACGTACGCGTTGTTGAACTATGTATGGTTTCTTGCCGTGGACAAGTGGGGCAAGCGGTGTGCTGCTTATGTGTTTTTCTCTGTAAATAAAATATATCGTTAACATAATAAACGAACCAGAACAAGTCATTCTGCTCATTTATGAAATCTTTATTTCAAACATTTCATTAGGTAATTTTTTGGGTAAAGATCCATATGAGACATTCTTCTTAACACTGCATAGTTTGCAGTGTTCTTATAATCTGCGCTGTATACTTACACTTACAATTCTACTAACAAGATTGTATCACAATACAAAATCAAACGACCCTTGAGTTACCTTTAATTTCGTGTTATGTAATGTCGTCAGATTTACTAATATTGTACAAATTTTCACACGGATGTATTGACTCATGTAAATAAATATGTGTATTGGTTAGGTAATCTCGCGTGAGTTTAGTAATTCCAATGAATTTGAAGCGGTTTACGATGCTGGCTAAGTACGATGTAACAGAGCATTCGTGTTCAATAATAATGTTCAAAAATAGTCTCTTGCACGAACATGACCAGAAATAATCTGTGTTATATACTTGACGTTAAGAGATGAGATATGTATAGAATTAACTGTGCTCGCGGCTCCTCTCACGTGAATTATAAAATTATTATTAATATATTTGTAAATTATTACCTGTAATATTAATTACAAAAGCTTCTTGTACACAATATTTACTTAAATAATAGGACTAAGTTGGATGCTGCAAATGGATAAGTTTAGGAGTAATACGTACTGATGACCTCCGGCCGCCGTAGATGTGGCCTGCGGGCGATGGACACTGGCTTGTCCGTCGCTCTGGCAGTTTAACTGCACAAGCCCATGTGGTGTGGGTGCATTGTGCCGACGCGCCTCTCACAGTTCGTCAGGGGGGGGGGGGTCTAACACACACTACCCATTTGGGGGTCTACCATCTTTGGCCCCTCAGACACGCAGTCAGCGCCCCTTGGAGGGCCAACACCTGTCGGAGGAGTAGACGCAGTGCCTGCCGGCAGTCACTGTTCCCCGCCTAAAAGGTATATGAAAAAAAAGTGGTAATACGTACGGTACGAAATTAAATGAAAAGTATTTTTATATGACAAAACGTATTTGTTTTACCTTCATTGTTTATACATTTCAACCATATAATTGTAAGACTTTCTAATCAATGCGATAGAAGTGCTCAGATTTCTGTCTAATTATTATGTTGAAGACATTAATTTGTTGAAAATTAATGTATTTGCATATTACATCTAATATATTTAGCTTGTGACATAAAAGCGGTCGCTATGACTGAAATATAAATAAGTTAGAGTTCTTGTAGGTATCAATTCGGTATATTATTTACTTTTAACTTTATAACTTATTTAATTTATTGCCTTATTTAACAAAACTAATATTAAAACCGTCCTAGAGAATGCACCTACGTTATTATTTAAAAAAGAATGATCGATTCATTGATATTTTAATCACAATTAGTTTGAACCGATTAGTTTATGAAATGTACTTCTATGTATTCATATCTATATATTTATAGTACATAAAACACCGTTCTTTACCGTTTGGTAGAAATACGTGAGCTTTAATGGTAGCGTCGTTCATTACTATGATTACAAAAGTTATTCGAATCGTATGTCTATGGGGTGGCAACCACCACACCCACACTGATCGGGGTACCTAACCTAGGAAGTGGACTGTATATTTAAAATTGGCTGGAGGTAGATACCCCTGTGTCAAAAAAATAATAATTTTGGCTACCCCCAACCAATTTATGCCCGAACAGTCTAACTTTATAGTAATTGTGTAATTTTCTCTTTGAATAGTTTTTTAATAGCCCACTTGTGGAGTTAGAAGGGCATTGATTCAAAAATGCAAACTAATCGAGTAGTTCGAAATAATTATGATAAAATTCGAATTCAATTCAAATCATTAGAGTTATTGAAATATAATAATGGACTGTCGATTCGATTCGTCGACAAACAATAAAGTATATTCGCACAGTGCATTTTTTTACGTAATCAGATTTTTTGCTAGGTCGCGTACTTTAAAGATACTACATTAATAGAATTTTTTAATTCATTGTATCAGAGTATAACTATTGCAGTTTTTATTATATGCTATTATGCTTAAATGATGTTTGAAAAAGTAATTGGAGAATAAAGATTATTTGAGAAAAAAACATCATGAGTCAGTAAGTGTTAGTTCTGTATACATGTAGATATCATTTATATACGTAGTTAATTTATATTAACTGTATAGGCACATATATTTGTAGGTTTTAGCATTTGACCACAATCTCATATATAAGTTATTTTAACTTCAATGTTAAATTTAAGTTAAATGATAAAATAGTCTAAGATGGTAAACATGCTAAACATACAGAGAAACTGCCTCTGAAATGCAGGTATTGTTTAAATGCAAGTAGACTATAGATACTTGGCGGTAGATTTTTAACATGAAAGTGACAGCTAGACAAGCAATCTTATAAAAAATCGTACCAACAGGTTATGCTTCCATAATGATGTTCGTCATCAAAAACTGCTTGCTCAGACACGATTTCCGCGCAAATTATTATTACTACTGCATCAATTGTCATTTGAAGTTTTTTAGTAAATTTTTTCACCATTGGTACTAGAAGTGATCGGAATGTTTGCTAACCGAAAATGAAAACAATTTTAATTACAGAATTCTAAACCTGGATATGAGCTAACGTTTCGAAATCCAAACAACTAAGTATCGCGTCTTTAAATGAACTAGTGATCGTCTAGTTGTAGAAATTTGATTATAAGCATTAGTATTTTCAGTTTCAATATTACTAATGTTTTTGTCAAAGAGTGTACAAATTTTGTGGATAATTAGATGTAAAGAACGTGAAGTTTTAGAAATGTAGACTTATAAATGAGCGCTTCGAATCGTCGATTGTAAGGAAAAAAAACTTAACTGTTTGCACTTTTTGTGAAATGAAACCTTCGTTAGTCATGTCGAGCGATTAAAAACCTGAATAATGTGAATAACCTCCATTTACAAATTATGAAATTTAAATAGTGTAGAATATAAGTGATTAAAAAAAAGAACATAGTTATTCCATTGTTTTAAATTTTGCAGTTCTGTGGGCAGTTCATATAACTGACTCGACGTTTTTCTATTTATAATTCTAAAACTCATCAATAGCTAAAAAATATATAAAGAAAAACGGTTGACAAATAGAGGAAAAAAGATATTAAAGTGCTTCGCCTATTTGTACATTATAGATTCAGTGAGAAGCGAAACAAAAGTTGTATGAAATATATTGTAAACAGAACGCATCATGCGTAACCGCACGCTGTTTGAACAAAGGTAGATTGACACAATCGATCCAATGCTCTTACAAAATTGCCTCTATTCAAACAAAACAAATGTTATGCCAACAATCTACATTGTATTCTCAAACTGTGTATTAGATTTTATAGTTGTTCAACTTGAAAGACACTGACGAAATAATAAATAATAGAAGAGGAATTTTGGCGAGTTCTAAAACTATCATGTATGTACCATTTGTCATTTCATTTTTTAAGCATAATATTTTTTTTTTATATAGTAGCACGGCATAATGACTGCCATGTGCCTGATGGAAAGCACAGTACAATCCAAAAGCAATGGCGACCACCGAGTGACACAATATCCATCGCCAGTCGCCGCTGTCATGCCGGCCTGCGAAATGCTGGATATGCACACGCTGATCCCGAAACGCGACCCGCAGAAGCGAATCACTATGACGGGCTTTTTCTCCATATACATGGTGGTTGCGACCCAGTCAGGCTGTAGAACCCTACCACCCTGCTTTCGCCATTGCTTCGTTCGTTATTTTGCAGGGTGCACCACGTGCAGGTGAGGTTGGCTTGGGTGTCTCAAGTGTTAGATGTTATTCGACACCCCTTACACCCCAAATGATTTTATTTACATTTCATTGTTTAACTAGCGGACTCGGCAGACGTTGTCCTACCCTGATTATAAAAAAAATCCTTGACAAATTATACATCAAAACGTTCCTCATGAATCACTTTATCCACTGGTGAAAACCGCTTGAAAATCCGTACAGTAGTTTTTGAGTTTATCGCGAACAGACAGACAGACAGACGCGGTAGGGGACTTTGTTTTATACTATGTAATAATATTACTTTACTGCGTTATATCCAATATTTAACATGCATTCAAATGGCTATACAGTTTAAATTTGTAAATTTGTATAAATTGACCTTTTTTTAATGTTCATCTTTTAATGTAGTTTCTGAAAAAATCCTATAAACATTTTGAGAAAAAAATTTCTTTTTCTCAAAGTTGTAATTTTTGTTTTTTATTTTTTACTCAGATAAAGGACAACAGAGATTGCAAAATTGAGAGGAAAAAAAGTGAATAAATTGAGAAGATTTTCTTTATTTTTATACACTTTTCGAAAAACAGTACAAATACTTATTCATAGGTGTATTATGTTATTTTTTCACTTAAATAAAGAGTAAAAGTTTATCGTGATCACTTTATTCATTACTCTTATCAATTTTGCAAACTCTGAAATCATCTTTAAATCCTCAGAAATAGCTAGAGCGTCGTTTTGTAAAATAAGCCCAGCAGGTGTTTCTCCATCAATAAAAGAACAAAGAAGAAGAAAATTAACCTACTTTAGGTTGAGTGGCATTTTTCTGGAATTGACCAAAGTTTCTCTTGACCAAAAAAATAAAAACAGGAACCTCGAGAAAGAGATGACTTTTCTAGAACAAGTAGAGAGAATTTTTCTGGATTTTAATATCTTATATTTTTTTTGTATTCGCCCTCGGAATATACTTAAAAATGATAATTAAAAAAATCTCTCAATTTCTCCATATTCGAAGACAATTACAGCGAAACAGATGTGGTTTAAAAGTAGAAGATTTGACATGGAATGTTATATGTGTAGTATTTTGTTTGTAAGTATAGAATATAAATCATTTTAAAATTCCTTACAAAATTACATTAAAATTTATTTTAGTATATTTTTTAAATATATTATAATTTATTTAAATATATTTAATTATGTATTTTTATAAAGTGAAACGTGATCGTTTTTTACGTTATTATGTTTTATGCAATGGCTTTGACACATAATATGGAGTAAGTAGTGAAAAAGTTATGAGCAATTTAAAAATGATCTACTTTGACCATGAGAATAAACATTGACACTGGCAATTGCGCAAACCACGCCTTGGCAAAGAGAAGAAAAAAAAACACTTTCATTGAATTGATTTAAAACGCTTTCAAGTTCGTATTTAAATGTTAAAGAGAAAAATGTGAATAATATTTATTTAGCAATATAATCGACATGAACTAGTTCACGTAATCAAGTTCTCCCGTATTTTTAAAATACTTAAATGTCGGATGATTTGTTATACTTATAAAAGTTTAAAGTAAATTATTACATTTATTCTTACAAGAATTTTGCTACAATCCAATTGTATGTATGTATCGTTTATACAATGAGCTCGCATCCAAGCACATCTGATTAGACATATTTGACCATCGGTGCTTTTAAATTTAAAAGGACAACTAAACACATTTTATATCCATGACTATGTAAACAATATTTAGCAAATTATATTTCAATATTCTTAATTATATTTGCCATCTTGTTTTCTTTTACATAGGTTAATATTAGTTTTATACAAATCGATTCATTTTCTATGTTATTTTGATTTATAAGTAATATTACTATAAACTTTTTTAAAAACCGTTTAATAGTTTTTGTTTGAAAGAAAAGAATCAATACATCCTGACAAACATTCGCATTTATTGAACCATAACATATTGTAATAAGGTTTAAAAGTTTCATATCTACTATTACGCGAGTGTAAATACTGATTTGATTCGGAAGAACATATGGATTTATTATTTTAAATTTCAATTCTTAATCAAAGAAAAATAATTACCTGAAATCACTAAAACCTAGATAATTAACTATTGCTGTAACCTTATTTTAGCAATGTCTCAATCACCACACACAAAGTGCAATACAGTTCTGATTGCATTTTTTTCAGCATTTCGAAACAATTTGTTCTGGTCTCAGTAAAAAAGTTATCACTATTTGTATTTTTTTAAATTGTTTAGTCTGTTTAAATCCGATTTCAGTTGGCTAATTTCTGATTAAAAGTAAAACGTTTTTCCTTGGCAGAGTGTTTGAAGCGAAGGTATATTACATTTCGGCTTAATGTTTCTGGTTCGTTCCACATTGCTTTGTACAATTCCTTATTGTCTGACCCTAAAATCTCGAAATATGTTAGGGATACGAAATTTATGTAATTGTTATATTAAATTTGTATGTTGCTTAATAATATATCGCATATTAGCGAAGGCTAAGCCTTCATTAAAATAAAATAAAAACTAATAATGGATTAGTGGTAGCGTGTTGGGAGACTACATCATTAAATTAAATTAAAATGGTGGTAGAGCCACGCTGAACTATTACTGGTTTCAGCATGAATGGGTCGGCTCGTCCGGGGTAGTACCACCCTCTCATAGAAACACCGACGGGAAGTAACTATGCTTGCATTGTTGCGTTTCGTTCGGTCAGTGAGAGCGCCGGAGGCCCACCTGCCCTCCCCTCTCTCCTCTCCTCTCCCTCCCCTAACCTTTCCCCCCAAAGGGTGGCAATGCACTTGCAACTCCTCTGGTGTTGTTAGTGTCCATGGACGGTGGTGATCACTTAACATCAGGTGACCCACATGTTTGTTTGCCAGCAATAACATTAAAAAAAAAATAGGTTTGTATCCTACAATGAACATAACTACTGCACAAAGTTAATATTTTTAGCTAAGCATTTATTTTTGAGTGAATTTCGGTAGATGTGGTAGGTTTATTATAGTGGTCAGTGACCACGAATATGACGTAAAAAATACGTTTGTGTTTATGTATGTCATCTATGTATTAGGGTAGAGTTGGAACTCCTATTATGTTACTAATCACACTGCTTTGCGGTAGAAATTGGCATAACAATGATCCAGTTGAACCTTGTACAGTTTCTACCACTTTTCAGAGTGTTTTTTTTTGTTCTGCAGACTCTTGGTCCGTACCTTTTTTCCGATTTTGTTACTTTATTAATCAAATCAAAAATCGTTGTAAATGTAGTGTAGCTTTAATACAGGGCGCAATACTTATAATATTTTTATCTTGATTATTATTTTACCTTACTTATTATACTTAACCATTATTTTAAGCCCATCTTTAAGTTATAATCTACAAATTTATAAGAGTTTGAACTAAATAAAGTGCTAACATTTGACTGAGAATTCTAGCGAGTTAAACCAAGAAAAAGAAGGCTTGTTTACGTGAAATTATGGTGAAAAAGAGGAACAAACAATTTTTTATAATATTTATAATTGCTATCATTAATATTAATATTATTCTATATAAAAGTTGTTCTGATTTAGGCAACAAGTCACGCCTGTATGAATTTGAATGCGTAATCAATGTAAACTGAACGCCGGCGCCAGTTCGTTGGTGTGGGCGTCGATCCTCAAGAAGATTGGTCAACGAACGCCTTAGAGGGACATCTAAAACGATTTGGCTATCACGATATCATCTTCAGATGTCATCGCCATTAGCGCTCTATTATTAATTATGAAACGCTTAAGATTTTTGTTTCGATAGGCGTCTGTTTCAAAAGACGATTATTACTTAAACTTTCGTATTCTATCCACGGTAAAATAATGCGAAAGTGAGTTTGCTTTTTCGTTTATTACGCTTTCACGGCTTAACTTGTTAACCGATCATCGTAAAAATATGGGCACACGACGTCAGGAGTATAGAAAAGGAGATAGACTTTTGATTAAGACCATTAAAAACTTTTATCATGAAAAATACTATTCACAAGACAACGATTAAATCTAGATTAATTAGAGCGAAACCGCAAGCAAAAGTGGTTTTAGCGGCCTACGTCCATCGACGCGGTGTCCGAACACGCTATCAACTAAGCCATCATCATTTCAATTAGAAGTGAGAAGTGAGGATGGATGGATGTTTATCATTTAAGAAAATACTACTGAACTGATTTTGATGAAACTGTGCAGTAATAGCTTATACAACAAAATAACAAATATCATAATCGCCAACTCCCAACGGAAGAGTCAACATCGGCCTGAAGATGATCTGTGACGGAGCGAGACAATTGTAATCGATTGTGGTCATTACACGTTAGTCTATAACATATTTTAATAAATTATATTTTTTATATTTGACAGGTACATATCAATATTGATAACTGTCGTCGGGTTTAACCAAGGCCGCGTTTTTAATTGTTTTTCTTATTTTAGTAACTGTTCGCTCTTTCTTTTATTAGTTTCAGATACATCTTGAGAATTCTTCAGGTACATCTTGAGCAAATAACATCGAAGGTTTTGCAGTAGGACGCGACAGCGGTCAATCAATCCATGGCGGAAGTGCAAAGTAACGTCTACTATAACATTTATTACATAACATAATATCATTTATAAGGTAAATTTTACTCAGAATAATTTATTTTTTTCTAAATTTCGCGCAGACAACGTCGCAGGTTGTAAGTAAATATAATATTTTACAGTCATCTTATGCGAGTTTAAAATCGAAAGTATTTCTACGGAATATTGAGCAACTCTGATCACGAGTGGATGTATTATGCTTGATGACATTATTGACCGTTTAAATCGATCAATCCTTGTTTAAATAGCCCACCATATAAGGTTATAGCTTACACATGTCTGCTCGCTTGGTTCAAATTTATCATTGTCCTTCTGTCATGTTCAATATATCCGATCCATTAGTTATCTGATTTTACCTACATATATATGAAGCTTAACGTTTGTTTATGGTTCTTATATAACTGAACAAGCAGTACCCGTGGCTCCACTCGTATTATTTACTAAATTGTTGTGGAGTTGTTGTTTTATGCAGATTTTTAATTATTCATTGATTTTTATATGTACTTATAGAAGAAATTATATTTATTTCAAGCGTGTAAAAAATTATGTAAAGAATGTGTCCTTTTTTAATATGTCGATATTTTTAAGACCCACCAGATTTATTTAATCGTATCCTTCTCTATACCACCCAATTCTCGTACAGCCTTAATAATAAAAATAATATTTGCAAAACGGAAACAACGAAAATAATACGTCATCTCTTATTCACTGAATCTTTAGCTATAATCAAGCTCTCAAATGAAAACGTGACTAATAAAATACGCGATCACACAAAATTAGTCAATAATTTAGTCACACGAGAATTAGTCATTATGTGGGTCGAATTATTAATATTCGACGTAAAACAGGAACCACAGAGTGTTCATTATATCATAAAATATCTGTTCAATTATTGTTCATTATACTTTATATGTTTTAGCACTTGATCATAATCTCACCTGATGGTAAATGATTTTTTTTTTCGAACTGACTACGCTATTGACCAAGCAAGGTCTTCACAACTTCACCGGACTACTAAGGCGAGCGCTTAAGGCACTCAGCCGATTTTATTTTGATAACTAGCTCAAGGGTGCGGGGCACACCTCGGCTTTGGACGTTAAATGATGCTGTGGCCTAAAATGGTAGATAACATGCTAAAACTAGAGGATGACTAGCTTTTTAGTGCTTGCTTGTAGTTACATCTGTACTTATCTGTTTTCTGTACACAGCTTGGCTACATATTTGCAAATTGAGTGGTAGTTAGCTAGCGAGGCTAGAAAAAGATTTATATAAAAAAAAACCTAACAAAAATCTTGTACTGCACGCGAGCAGAATCAAAAGCATAGCTAGTTGTCTATAAATATGTTCATCGGCATATTGATGTGGATTATTGAGATACTGACTTGTAGTCCGGTGAAGCTGTTAAGACCTTGCTTGGTCAATAGCGTAGTCAGTTCGAAAAAAAAAAAAAAAAAAAGAGATACTGACATGTGTATTTAAAATACTTACCTTTATTTATTTAATATTAATGCATGTATCATTAATTCTTATATATGTTTTTGTGTTTAAAATTCTTTATATTGCACAAATAAAGATAACATAAATTACGTTTTATTACCTAAATAAATATTATTTTCGTGTTTGAATAACGTAATCTTCAGGTCATTCGACTTTTTCCGTGTCGTATATTACGAAGTACGCTATAGTCATTTGATTGATTAATAAAATTGTTATTATTTTTATGTAACCTACATAATATTAATAACCTAATAATAAAGAAGAGAAAGTTTGTGATGTTTGTTTCTCTCTCACGGTAAAACTACTTTATGATTTTTTTTTCGAACTGACTACGCTATTGACTTTTCAGCTTTCAGCAGAAATAGCTCTTATGGTAGGATTTTGTTCCACTCATTTGACATCTTCGTTATATTTTCGTAAGTTTGAACAATAACTTTATAAATTATAGCCTATTCAGTTTTATGTCATATGAAATATGCCTCATCAAAAATTCTGTATTTTTTGCGTGAGAGAGTACCTTAAAAATCTATTGGTCCAAAAAAACTAAGTTTTTAATTATATAACCAGCAGGCCCGGCGGAATGTGTCCCGCCTTGATAATAAAAAAAAACCTTTACCAATTATACACCTAATCCCTCGTTATGAATCACTTTATCTATTGGTGACAACCGCATGAAAATCCGTTCATTTTTGAGTTTATGGCGAACACACAGACACAGACGTGGCAGAGGATTTTGTTTTATAATATGTAGTGATAGTTATTTACATTATACGTTAGAGTTAAAAATCGTTATCATTTTTAAAAATATGTCAGCAACATTAACATTATAATATTAAACAACACATCACATGCTAATAATGAAATCGATTTTGTAATCGATTACAATCGTTATCGGATTGGACGTGATTTGTTATGAGTTGAAACGCGCGCGCACGCTCCGTCAATTTAAAATTCCGATAACGATCATCATATTGTACTTTTGCGATGTCTTTTGACATTATCCGATAACTAGATTGAACATTATTTATGAAGCTGTATTATCGTAGTCTACTGACATTTAAAAGAAAGTTTGTACCAATAGATTTCTATGAAACTTAACACTAGTTATAATATAGCTTAAACGTTAAAGTGATATATAAGCTATAATCTATAAAAATTGTTTAGATTTACCAAACTTTAAGGACAAGTGTTTAGTAAGTTTGAATTCTATTGTTTGTGAAATACATCGGCGTTGAATAAATCGTTAGGGGTAGTCTATTAATTACATATTGAGTTTAGGGGGGCTGTAGGAGTTCAAGCTGAATTTTAATAAATCTCAAGTTGGAGAGAGAGGCGTGTCGGCAAATATCACGTCATTTATTTCGTGCAAAAAATAGTGTAAAAAATTGACAAAATTTATTTAGTTTTGATATTTCGAAATCTGATGTAATAATTATTATAAATAAATGTAATAATAGTAAACAGATTAAAGTAAAAAAAGCAAATTACGTAATTTACATAAATGGCGTAGTTATACTAAGATAAAGTGTGATGATGTCGTTCATAAAGGTAAAGTCGAGTGTCGCTGCTAGTATTGGTCTATATGTAATATTGTCCTACAGTACTATATATTGTAATAAATATTTTAGAAGATATAAAAGTTTTAAAATTACCCATAACAAGGTTAAATTGTTCATGGGACGAATCTTGTGAAGGGTTTGCCTTTGATGTCCTTTGTGTTTAAGCCTCGCAATATTTGTGTGTGTTTAATTCACTTGGACACTGATGACACTACACTAGAAAATTCCACCCATGCGAAACTGAGGCTGGTCACTTTGTACTGTATAATATAATATTGAATTAAATTGTTTAACAATGGATTTTATTTATTTGTAACATAATCTAGTCTTAGATAACATAATAATAGACCAAAGGCAGTGTTGACGACTATCGATAATAAAGGATATTTGACCCCTTGAGAGTTTTGAGTCGAGAGAATTTTCTCTAACAGGTCACTCACAGTATAACTGGACTGGATATACCAATATGTTGTTAGACTATCCAGAGTATAGAAAAATTATATATGTGGTAAAAAAGGTTTCCAATTATACTCATTCAAGAATTCTTAATAAGGTTTTACGATAAAAATTCAACGAGCGTCCTTCACCTTGACACGCCGCTTTGATTTGCATTAATCGATTCTGATGAGGTTTTTGTTTGTCTCGAGATTAGTCTAATGTTTTATATTTCTTTAAGCTATAAGAGCCTAAGTAATTATAAAAATATATGACGGTGCGTTAATTTTATTGAATAAAACACTAACTTTTTTGAGTTTTCAAACTTCGTATGCAATTTATAATATGGTGCTTCGCGAATCATTAAATATTAAGTTTCAGCAATTCGGTATCCGTTCTGATGATTAGCGTGTTCAAACGGATAGGAAACAATTTCAAAAATAGTGTTATAATATTCTGCCTATCTAACTACCTATCTTTAGTTATTGATAAATATTTTCAATGTATACATTTAAAAGAGATATAAAGATAAAAGAGATCACCCTAACATGTTATATTCTAAGTTATTTCATAATAAACAAAATGCATTTTAAAAAGGCGGTTTCTCCACTAGCTATTAGAATAATATTCTGTAGATCTTACAATTGGCATCTACTTGGTCTGCGTTAGATTACAATGAACAATTTAACTATGTCTAGAGGCGTGTTGTAGTAAAGAACCTTCTGCTAGAGAATATACACACTAACTTTACTGGTAATCGGTCAAAAATTTTTGGAATAATTGTTCTCAAATATATTAACATACATTGATATACATAAAATATAGAACAGGTATTATTCCACTATATTACTCATATATTAAACTATGTTTATTTTAAATTACAGATTTTTTTTCGTAAATACAAAAGATATACCTCGCATGAAGTATTTTGTTTGTGAAAGGTTACAAGTAATTGAATTAAGAGTTTTTACTGAAAATGAGCAATGTCTACCTTTGCGGCATATTTTTAGAATTATGCAGTTTTGCTATAAATTACCACCAGATTATAAGAATCCCAAAGGTAAAGACTTCTTATAAAAGGAAGCTTCAAGTTTTTTGATTACGTCAGTTCATGACGTATTTATATATAACGTGTGAACTTGAAAAATACATTACTTCATATTTTTTCCACTTACCCCGATACTACAAAGATATTTCTAAAGAACTCAGGTTTCGTTACGATGTATTCTTTCACCTTAAGCTCAAACTAATCTAAATGAGTAAATATAACCGAATTATAAAACAAATCGTTAGAATATTCAAAGTCTCGAATCTGCGGACATCGACTCGATATTACGACTTTTTTACGACATACTACATAACAAATTAGTTATAACATTATGCAAATATGAAATAATATGTATATCTTTACATATTTCAATGAAAAATGTTAGGTACATGTGTGTGAGTATTTAAATAAGGTAATGATTACCATGAATACGAACGGATGGGTGTTAACTCGGCCGTAACTATGTTATAAGACTACATTACATGCAATCAAGGACGCGACGCGACGGGATGCTGGCCCGGGCTGAGGCACATCACTAGTTGCGTCTGCAAGCCGGCAAATGTCAAACAGTCTCTCATTGAACGCAAAGTGAATTGTACGCGCCCGACGCTGATGCACTAACCGGCGAGTTTGAAAATCGAACACGAACTTAAAAATCTAACGTTCTTAATTCAAAAGTGACATTTCTAGTGCTGGACTAATAGTCGACTAACTTATGACTGTTTACAATAACGATTTATACTCATTCTATAAAATATATAATCAATACATTTAACACAAAATATTTAATATTTATTTGCCATCCCTTTATTTTTACCCAATATATTGTTTGATGATTGAGATATGATTGTCTGATGGATTAAGAATAGACATTGTGTACGTGTGTGTCGATAAAAAAAATATAATTATGGGTTACAACCGTTTCTTGTCTGTGTGTGCAACACTACTGTCAATTTATTCTGCATTTGTTTTTACACAGGTAAGATTACTTATATATTTTTAATTTCATATTATATTAATAATTGATTTATATAAATTGTAGCAAAAAAGTATAATGTAATAAATAATTAAAGAAAATTGATGTATGAATTATTATCAGAACTTATTATCAGATAAATATGTTTTCATTACTTTTACATACATAATAATTTATTACAATTATTGTTTTCGTACAATCATTTAAATAAACTTTAATTTAAGGTAAACAGGCAGATTGAGAATATTTGCAATTTTTACAGATAATGTATTACATATATACACAAAGTAAACATAAGGCATACAAATGTTTAAATTATTTGCGTACGTTGTTAATAATCACTATTTGTTGCAACCTTATTAGTTTATTTATAAATTTTATTGTTAAGTAATTATTGTATTTGTTTGCTTTACGATATGCATTCAAAGGTTCACCTTTGACCTCGTGTCTGTTTTCGTATTCCAATTATATTGTAGGCTGGCATTTGAATGAAAATTGATATTATAAGAGAATTACCAATATTTGGACATGGAACATGGAATGAAGATCGATTTTCTAGTTCAGCTGCAGAATCATACGAGTAGATTTTATAAGAAAAATTCAGCTTTTAATGTAATAGATAATCAGGTGGGTATTAAAACTACTCTACTTTTTGTAATGGTTAGTTAATTTCGACCGGAAATGTAGGTTCATTAAGGGATTTCATTCCAACTTCTTGAACGTATAGACGTTTAGACGTATATAAATCTAAGCACCTTTACCTCTCGGCTTTCTTTCCTTTATCCTTTGCATATAGATTTAACTTTCAATTCATTTAAATGCCTAATTAAGCAAAATTACTTGAGTTATTTCTAGTTTATAGTTTATATTATTTTAAAACAAGCATACGCTTGTGTAAATGTTTGCAATAGTTTTCGCACAAAAGCCATAAAGGCGCGTTTGTTTTTTGCCCATAAATCTCTCCGCAACATTTACAAATAAAAGATAACAAGAATTTCGTTGTTATTAATTAAAGAATAATTTATTAGCATAACTGAAACAAATATACGTTTTTGAAGTTATACTCCAATCCACATATGTTTATCCCAAATGTTTAAACAATTGTTCACCCGTGCGAAGCCGGGACGGGCCGCTAGTATTAATATAGAATTCATAATATTGTCATAACATTCTAACATACAGTAATAAGCGATAGCCGTTTTAATAATCGAAACAAAGATCGCTCGTATGACATTAGTAATTATTTATTAAATACTACCTTTTGCCCGCGACTGCGACCACATGTAATAGCTAATTTGGGTTAACACTAACACGCAGCGGAAGCTCTCAAAAGGAAAAGAAACCCGATTTTGAAACATTCTTCATTGGTGCTCAATTCTTATTAATCTAAGTTTGATATATAGCCTTTCTAGGTAAATAAACTATCTAACACTGGAAGAATTTTTCAAATCGGATCAGTAGTTCCTGAGATTAGCGCGTTCAAGCAAACAAACTCTTCAGCTTTATAATATTAGCATAAACTAGTTGGTGCAGACGATTTTGCCCTCGTAGAAATAGCTTTGTTATTGTATTGAACTTGAGAACTTGTATTATAGGTATTTGTTGTGTACTATTTTTTATTTTGAAACTATAACTTTGATATTACATCTTTACTCATAAATCTCTTTTATCGACTTTAAGTTAACTTCCTTTATTTTTTATTATCAGTGCTTAATTCCAATGAAAAAAGAAACAATAATAATATATCAGCTATATGATACACATATTTTATATACCAGTAAAAGTCTCGTGGAAATCGGTTCACTCGTTTCGTAGTTGAGCCTGAACAAACAAGCGATATCAATATTGTAGTAGTAACAAAATAATATTATATATAACAAAAGTACATTTGAAAATATATAAGTTAGCCTGAAATTAATCTACTTTAAACATTTAGTTCCCAGAAAATAACGAAACTATTTTGTCTGAAACAAACTCACGAGCATTAGCATATTTATACATTACTAGTGGGCGCCCAGTGGTCGACATTCGACCATAGTTCATTGATTTTTGAAAGTTTGAAATTTATTAGGGTTCTTTTGTCAACTTACTTCTATAATCAAAGGTTTTTATCATGGTTACTCAGTTATTATAATAATAGTTGTATGTTATAATATCATTGTTGAATGTAGAATGAAAAAGGGTAATTGGAACGTAAGAGTAAAATAATACATACAGTCGAGCACAGCAACCTCCTTCACAGCCTTTTTTGAAGTCCTTTATTGACAGATGACAAAATGTCTTTTTTATTTACATGTGTGTATATGTTGTGTAAAATTGAAGCAGTAGTGTGAGTAATGCATATTTTAATTAATTTAATGTACTTCTAATGCATTTTATATAAAATAACTTTCTGCACTTCTCCTCCATATAAACTTTAACTATGCCAAGTTTCACGTTCATCCGTTCGCCCAATTTCGTTAAAAAGGGGTACAAAGATTAGGCGTCACGTATTAATATATATGATAATGTAGCTTATACATTAGAGTGATATATATATATAAAGCTATAATCTATAAATAATTCTTTAAATTTACCAAACTATAAGGACAAGTGTTTAGTTAGTTTGAATTCTATCATTTGTGAAATACAGCGGCATTGAATAAATCGTTAGGGGTAGTCTATTAATTACATATTTTTGAAGGTGGTAGAGCCACGCTGTAGCTATTACTAGTTTCATCATGAATGGGTCGGCTCGCCCGGGATAGTACCACCTAACACACAGAACACCGACGTGAAGTAACTATGCTTGCATCGATCATATATGATGATGATACATACATTTTTATACAATCATACATAAATGACGATGTGATCTAAGACACGCTAAACTTAAAGGGGAGACTGGTTTTGAAATGTAACTTCCGAAGAACATCTACACGTGCTTGGTGTTTGATTGTCAACTTGACGGTGGTAGCTAGCCAGGTAGGTGGGTTTAGGAAAAGCTCTACTACCGTGTTAAATCTTCATCATGATATTTTCCTTCAACGAAAGCTCTGGTTCATTTGCAGGGATTCGAAATTACATCAACGAACGCAGTGTCCAAAAACGCTAATGAATGAACAATCATTGCTTTGAGAAAAAAAAATTGATCCTTGAAAAACAGTTCTGCACTTATTTTGGGAGTAAAAACCATAATACATACTTATATTATTATTATGTCAACTAATTAAAATAAGGAAGCCATCACCAGTTGTCGCCAATAACTATTACACACACCTCAAACTGGTCGAACTTGTATTGCAGGGCTGTTGTAATACTCGACCACCTATTTCAGCCAACTGTTAAATATATAACTCCTAAATCCTAAACTATATACTAAAAGGTTTTGCACGCGGTTAAGTTTTTTTATTTTAAATTACAGTCCACAAATTTAGACTTAAGCAATCTTTCTATAAAGCACGATTATTAGGTAGGGAGCTGACCACGCGAATGAGCCGCACGTCATGATACCTCGATGATAGGCATTCACAGTTCCACTCTTCTCTGTAATGTTTAGCTCTCGTCAACTGGCCGTTAAAATCTGGTCGGTAGTTCCCAAGATTAGTGCGTTTAAACATACAGACAAAAAACAAACTTTCTTCAACTTTGTTCTTCTTTGTATATACATAGAATGAAAAATGTTTTCGATGAAGTTTCTTTAGTTCTACATCTTAGGCATTGAGTTTTTGTCTAGAAAAATATCAAGATTGCTTCATGCAATATAAAGCTAATAGAGTTTTAAGTAACTACTATTTTTATAATTACTACCCGTTCAAGCATGTTTGCCCTCTTACCGTGGAGAAGTGGAGCAAACGGCGTGGTGCGCATACGTAGAAGAGGGGAAGTAAACAGATAACATTATTTATAAAGGAAATTTGTAAGCAATGTAGATTTTTGCTTTAAATTTATTTTTGTCCTCTTTACGTATATAGTATATAAATAGTAAAAAACAAATTAACTCATATTTGGTAATACATGTAGTTGAGTTCAATGGTATCACGGCACTGCCGGAACCACTACACGTGATTCGTGATTTTTCGAATTAGTTCTACACCGTAGGAAAGCACTAAGGAAGGAGTTTTGGAAATCCATTTCTTAAACTAATTAAAAAGAGGATGAAACTTTGAACAGAAATCGGTAATTTTTTTGTCAGTTATTCTTTTATATATGGATATAAACAAAAGAGAGAGCCCAATATATACCAATATATTCGTTCCCAAACCTAAACACGTTCTGAACTAAACAACATATTTTATGCAACAATAAAAACCTCACAAATCAACCGAGACGTTATATAAAAAAAATTACAAAACAAAACTCATCATATGATAATTTGACGTCTCAGCTGCAATCTAGATCTGACACGCAGTGAATGCAATCCGTTATGCAGTGAGTATATTACTTGTGTAATGGTTACAAAATGATCCGGATATTATTGTCCATCGTGAATGCTAATGTACAATATCGAGGAAGACGTGGGAACAAACTGACACACGCGTTTGCCAACTTTGTAACTCAGATCTGTTGAAATGAATAATTCATAGGCGTATCGTTATTTGAATAATTCAAATTGCAAAATTTTATTTTATTTGCGATGCCTAAAATTTACTGAGAATATCGATGACTTATATATAGTCTTTATTAGTTAGTTTATTGAAATGACAACTCATTTAAACCACATCCGATGACGTAGATTGGATTTTAAGAATAAGCTTGATCCTTCTTTGTTAAAAGGAAATAGTGTGATTATTCATCCAAAGCTGTTTTCTAGAAATTGTATTTTATTTTTGCGCCCCAATTTTTATTTGTGGTCCCCCATTGAAAATCGGTGCATCATTTGGTTGTACTGCAGCATTAAGCAAAATGGGGGTTTTGTTGTTGGAAAATTTTATTTACGCCTATTTTTGAAGTGAAAACTTTTTCAGCCGTGTTGATCTATTTTGCTAGGAAAAAACTTATGGGTTCGCATCACCGATAACATCGACATTCTCCTGACGTGTTGCGCTTGCGTCAGACTAGCAACGCGTAGTATAGCGGACTGTAATGTACATGTAATATTAATATATTGTATCGAGCTTGTACAGATCATCATATATTTCATTAATGGATAAACAGTATAACAATGTATATAATTAATGCTCGGAATGCCAATAGATGTGTAAACCATACTAATGTTAATAATTTCAATTTAAAAATTATGAAATTGAAATGATTCTGATTATAATTGATTTAACAATTTAAAAAAGAACACAAGATGTGTTCCATTCACTAGAGTTTTCACTTCTGTCTCCACTCCTTATGACTGCCTCGACATTTTTTTCTATTTATTTATTGTGTAGCCATGATCTGTTCCAAAAGCAACCTTTTTCTATCCATTATTTGTGATTCACACAAATATTTGTTTTACGTAAGTATTCCCGTCCATATCCCAACCGTAGCGGTATGTTGAGTGCTTAAAACATTGACCCATCCATTCAACCTATTTGAAAATTCACTTCCTTTGTAGATTTTTTGATTAAGTTTTTACTGCGAGACTCATTATTTCACATGAGTTGCGTATGATACGTCACACAGCCCTTGTCGACGGAATTAGTAATAAAAATAACTCATGTCTTATCTAACATTTATTTTATTCAGTTACTGTAGTAATTGATCATAATCTCAGTTAACATTAAGTGACGTTGTAGGCGAATTTCTTAACACGTTAAATACAAAAACGGGAATTTTTAATCAGAAAACAAGATGACTAATTGCTAAAACGCGTATAATATTTTTAATTTGCTTCCAAACGTATAAGTGGTCATTGTAATTTCAATATAAAAGTTGTATTTACATTCCTATTGATTTTTTTAGTAACTCGTCTTCTAAACAATTGTTTATAATTCATATTTAATTGTTTATGTAAAGTATAGTATCGGAATATACTCATAGTCCCTTTGTGTCGATTTAACCTATTTTTAAGCCTGTAACTTGTTCTATATATAGCTTAATATAACCAAACATACATTAGAACGTGGGCAAAGTAAACAACTATGATGGAAACAAACAGTGTGTGTATCAGTGTGTACACGTGGAGCTAGTGAAACTTCTTCGGTTCATATATTTTAAATTATATATAACTATATATATATATATAAGAATTCTCATAAACTACATACTATACGAAGTCTTGTAATATAAATACTTAATTATACCATTACTCATATTGGTATACTACTAGACACACATAGACACATATGTACTTACACATACACACAAATACGCACCTACCTCACGTTTAACGCCTAACGCAATTTTTTCACTACCGTGCGAAAAGTTTAACTTGAAAAAAGAATTATGTTAATGTTGTATTTTATACACATAAGCTCAGATACAAACTGAGATGAGACATTGGTTATTATCATAGCGGTATTTAAGATAATCTCTTCAATAGTTATGGCTGTATTCAATATAGATTATTATGTAATATGACAAAGCTTGAAAAGAAATCTCACAATGCAATAATACGAAATCGTTAGTCTATTGTTTTCAAATTCTAAAATCACCTCTCGTAATTGTTCATATATCGTTTTTTGTGGTTCAATGCATGGGAATATATAAGCGTGCGCTTTAAAAATACTATCGTGACTCAAATCTTAATACGCGATTTATCACGTCTACATTTGAAATCGTCTTCAAATGTAAAGCCGGTGGGTGTAACCTCTACCGTCAATCAAGTACATTTGTTTGTCTACTTATACATCACTTAATAGCCGTATTTGTGATCAAGTATATCAATATAGTATTTTTATTTATTTTCGCATATCCTATGACCGGTCGAATTTAATTTTATTTACTCGCATTTCATTATTAACACCCGTCGCGACGTTGTCTGCCGTCGCTTTTAATTCGTACTCACTCAACGTGGTTTCTGAATGATATTTTGTATGGTAATCGCTAGTATTATCTGTTTTTTTTTTCTTCTTCGACTGTTTGTTGTATTTTTCGTATGAATAAATCTATACTAATATTTAAGATTGTAATTTCTAGAAACGATTAGTCATGCTTGACAAATTCTTTTTACGTCTTATAGTATATCTATCGTAGAAAGTTTTTTATTTATTTTTTCGAACTGACTACGCTATTGACCTAGCGAAGTCTTAACAGCTTCACCGAACTACTCGTTGAAGGTTTGTCTCTTACCCTTACACGGCTTTAATACTCAACCGATCATCATGACATTTTGCATACGCGTTGACAAGTGTGTATTGTATCTTCATCTAGAATAAAACTACTATTCCCGAGGTTTAGATTAACTGTACAAAAAGCGAGCGAAGCCGTAAGCAAAGTTAGTATATCGTAAAATCACGCTATAATCCACAGGAGGATCTTGGAATATCATGTAGTCATTTTTATATTCATAATCTTGTGTTATTTCACTCTATATTTTGTAATATTGGTGGTGTTTTATGTTGTATGGTTTGGTTATTGTGCACAAGTGATGTGGTTGGGAAATAATAATACCATGGAGCATGTATTCTGACTTGCCACAAAAACTCCCTGGAAAGTTCTAACAAGAGGGCCACCATCTTCTATTCGACAATAGCAGTGATAATCTACTAGGAGATTGGTTGACGAAAATAAATAAATCATAGGTTTCTAGGCCTATTCATATAGTAATTGAGTTCTTGTCATTTATATTTAGAAGTATAGTGAATACATCTTTTAATAATGTCCTTATATATTTAATCTCATTACAAATTCATAATAAACAAGGTCACCTTGCACCTTAGATATCAAAAACAAACATTAATACCGCCGAGACATATTTCGCATTGTTGAACTGTTCATACCTACTTCCAATATTGTTTTATAGTTTCATTAAAATATCATGACGATAAAAACTACTTATTTTTGCATTTTGCATTCATTTTATTGATAAAGAAGAAACAGATAAATATTTATTTTGTTTCGAATGATTTAGTAACATTTACAAATAAAAATAAAATGTTACGCTATAAAATACATAACCCATTTGCTGCTCAATGGCTATTGCAACATTTGTATGTTGGTACACCTGGAGATAAAGTTGAAATATACATTATCCTGCATCTTTGGGCCAGGATTGCTTTGCTACTCTCGATTCCGACAGGTTCCACGGTGCTATAACTGTAAAAAGGAAAACTTATTCATTAGTCAAATTAGAAGTAATTAAGTTTTGCAGCAATCAAGAATAACTATGTCTAGAACCAGTTTGACTAGTCTAGTCATAACATTATTGTTGTGTGTGTACGCGAATACATATTGAATATTATTTGTTTACCTATTTTGTACAATCTGTATTGCAGTTTCATTATTTAATATATTCGGTGAAGATAACAACTTGAAAAATGTATGTAATGTTGGTAGACCTTTCTGTAACGTTCGCTTGGATAGCTACAGCTATCAAATTGTATTCTACCGTTAAACACTTATAAGAGTACTTGAGGGCTAGTTCTCGTCTACGTTTAGCCCGTTGCTATCTTAGATCACATAGTTTTTTATGGTGAATGGGTGAATGGGTCGGCTCGTCCGGGGTAGTAGCACCCTCTCATAGAAAACCGACGTGAAGTAACAGTTCTTACATTGTTGCGTTTCGTTCGGTCATTTAGAGCGCCGGAGGCCCACCTCCCCTCCCCTCTCCTCTCCCTCTCCCTCCCCTAACCCTTCCCCCCAAAGAGTGGCAACGTACTTGCGACTCCTCTGGTGTTGTTAGTGTCCATGGACGGTGGTGATCACTTAACATCAGGTGACCCATCTGTTCGCAAACGAAATGACATAAAAAAAAAACAGTAATTTGATAGAATTAAGATTGCGGTCGAACCTAAATGATCGTTTCTTGGTAAACATTCTAATGAGTTTTTGACAATTGTATATTGATTTCTACTACTTTTTATATACTATCAAGCCCTCGCTCGTGTATCTATCTATACATATAATAATAATATAAATGTAACGTGTCTGTACTTTTCAAATTATTGTGAAAAAAAAAACTAACTATAAGTAATTTTTTTAGGATTATTTTTAAAATATTTGGTTGTTAGACAATAAAAACGTTCATGACACTTCATACGTATAAATAGATTCATCGTACTGCATTCCACATTTTTATCTTGTATATATGTTTGGAAAACATTACTACATGGAAAAGATTGTAATGTGGTACATGAGGGTTCAACCTCGCTCGTTCACACAGGATAACTAAAGGTTATCTATTCTACGAACACGCTTACAACAAATATATTACGTGCATATACAGCATGTATACACATATAGAAAAATATTTAAGCAAGTACTTAATTTGGAATACAGCGATATCCACTTTTGTTCTATTCATATTATATACGACTAGCTGACCCGTGCCTACTTCGTTGAGCGGTAATAAGCATTATCAAGCTACAACGTTTTTTCTAGAACTAAATCATATATCTCTCATCGTTAAGGCAGCGTTCGTAAGAAACGTTTTACCATTTTTTCTCCGATTCCCCAGATATTACCCCCTACAACCTCATAAACTTTACCTCTTTCTAATATTATAATTAATTAATAGCATCTGCCCACGACTTCGTACGCGTAGAATAGTTATTTTGGGCTAACACGCAGCAGAAGCTCTCAAAAAAAAGAAAACCCCGATTTTAAAACATGCTTCATTGTTGCTACACTCCTATTGGTCTTACTGTGATGATATATATTCACAAATAACGTGGCTTTCTATTGGTAAAATAATTTTCAAAATCGGTTTAGTACTTCCTGAGATTACCCCCTACAACGTCACAAACTCACAAACTTTACCTCTTTACAATATTAGTATAGATAAAATTTGCGAGGATGAATGGATGTTTGTAACATTGTCAAGCAAAAAACTATTGAACGGATTTTAATGAAACTTTACAATAAGATAGCTTATACATTTTTTGAATTGACCAACATGTACGCATAAGTATACATAAGTGTCAAGTAAGTTGGAAAAAATAATAAAATAAAACGCAAGTAAATAATAAAGTTGTATAAAAATAAACAATAAAGTTGTAGTGATTTAGTCTTGTTTTATTTCGACATAGTTATGTTAATGCGTAGTGGTTAAGTTGAGAATAACCAACTGGACGTGAACTGCGATTATATTTTGATTCATCCATGACTAAGGCTAATAGTTTTTCATTTTAACAGAATACTTAATTCGATGTTAGTAGAATTTGGTGGCATAGTTACTTTAATAAAAGAATGCAATAAATATATTTAAATCTTTTAATTTTTTTGCGACGATACGCTCTTGTATAATCTTTTTAATTCTAAACGATTTTACTATATTCAGGAGTAACCTAAAATACTATATCAGATAATAAATCATAATTCTCCTATTGATAAAAGTAGCGCTAAATAACGACAAAATAAAACTCACCGCATACAGCAGAAAATTAACACTAGATTTATTGACGCCTTAGTCACCTAATTCGATTGACTGACCTGTCCCAATTACGTATTTTGCAAGAGCCGCGGTATGGCAATATTTTTAAAATAGCATATTTGAATAGCGTACTATTATTATTCATAATTAAACTTTTGCAAAGCGACAACAGTGCCTTACATCTATATCTTCTTCTATTCTATACATATAATAAAAGTGTAAAAAACAGAATCAATACATTACTTAATTAATGACAAAACGCATTTCCATGGTTTGTTAAATTTTTTGTCTGTCTGTTTATCTGTCTCTTTGTCGTTTGTATGGGATTCACGCAAAAACTGTTGGACAGAATTTGACGAAATTTAATATGGTAATAGTTTACACAGCGGTGTAATGTATTGTATATATTTTATTTTAATATACGTGTATATTAATAAGTAATAATACACTAAAGAGACAAAATTAGCACATTACGTATATTTGACAAAAATACTCTGGGGTCTTTAGACTAAATGGCTAAACATATTAACATGGTTTTTAGAATTTTTCTTCGTCTGTCAGTTCATTTCTACGCCTATCACATAGACTCTACTCAACCGATTTGAATGAAATTTGGTATGGTATTATTCACAGTGCTTATAATTATAATTCCCGTGGGTGTAATCGCGGGTACAGCTAGTTATAATATATGATCTAAAGGTGGATACATACATACGATACAGTTTACTGATGTACGTTGTTAGCTAGTATATTAACTAAAGATTTAGATACGAGCGATATATTGATACGGCTAGACAAATTTGTGAACGCCTGATGAAAGTTCGATTGTCTGACCAGGAAACTAAACGTGACCGGTGGAGTGGTTCCGCTGTTAGGCAACATAAGGCTTTGTATTATCTCCATTAGGTTACATAGTATTGTTGCGTAACGCAACTACGATACGACGTGAACTAAGTTCTACCTAGACTGTAATGAAGCTGTGCTTTTATGGCCATACTAATGGAATGGATTTATTTAGAAAAATCTTTTTCGTTTTTTTTAAAGTGATACTTCTTATAATATTAAAATTCTGATCCGCCACCTTTATGTGTGATGAGAAGTGTAAGTGTAGTAAGTACCGTATTTACAGCTTGTAATTATAATATCGCTGGCTTTTGGTCTTTTATTAGTATACCGCTAAGAAATTGTGAAAATTTTATCAAAAGTAATTTAAAACTAATAAAAGAGGCTTAAGGGTTAAGTGGTAATGGCAATACTACAATTAATAAAATAAATTACGAGTATTATAAAGCTCCTTAGTTGTAGAAGTCAGTCAAAACATACATATTTCCATTACCTTAATATTGTTAGAACTATGTCAAAATATATTATAGTTGATATTACGAAAGATATATTAGGCAATAAATAATTTAAGTGGTGCGGATTGGGCAAACTCGTAACGTGTCAACAATAAAATAATATTGCTCTGAAATAATCCCATAACTCAAGCAAACGTCATCTCAGAACGAAATAATGATGAACGGCGCTTTTAAATGCTATCTAATTTTCAATCGACAACCTATTGAGCTGCAGACGATTAGCGAGACATTATCTGGTGAAATCGATCTTTGTAATCGATTTAGGTCAAGAATTCTATCTTAATATTGTCATATTTCTTTCAAATCCAATTTTTTATAAATGCTAATGTGTTTTGTATCTGTATAAACCT
This sequence comes from Antheraea pernyi, assembly GCA_015888305.1. Classification (NCBI taxonomy): domain Eukaryota; kingdom Metazoa; phylum Arthropoda; class Insecta; order Lepidoptera; family Saturniidae; genus Antheraea; species Antheraea pernyi. The sequence goes on along the minus strand of MU158811.1, from coordinate 1,143,331 downwards.
ACATTTATCTAAATCAATACCTACTAGTCTAAATGGAAGTATTTAGGTGGAAACATCGTTGAATTATATCGTTTTTTCGTTTTACTTGAGTTGTAACATATATCATCAGTGTATGTTTTCTTAATTCAAGAAATTAATAAATTTGTTTGAAAGGTCTCTGCACTCTTGGTTTTGTAAGGTGGTATGTATTATTTAGGTTAATTTATTCTAGTAAATTCATCTGCTAGTAATACTGTCTAGCTGGATGTGAGTCACATGTACTCGACCGAACTGCGATGACCTGGTGATAAATTCATATCAGTAACTCGCTTTAATGTATCACTTTTTTGAACGCCCAGTATACTTGTACTTCGTTGATAGCGTGATCGACTTCAGTACGAACCCTTGGAATTAAGCCGGAACTTGCGGTGAAGAAAAACAGTAACAAAAACATTACATGGTGGTAGGGCTTTTTATAAGTTCGCCGGCTAGTTACCACCTTCAATTTGAAAGTCTGCAACAAAAACATATTAATGTGTTTAGGTAGCGGCACTCGAGAGCCAGTTCCTCTCTAGGGTTAGCGTGGTTACATTATCGTTTAACATCAAATGAGATTGTGGTCAAAAACATTGAAACCTGTAAAGCCGGCCAGGATGTTTCGCAGGCCGGCATGACAGCGGCGACCGGCGATGGATAGTGTGTCACTCGGTGGTCGCCATTGTTTTTGGATTGTACTGTCCTTACCATCAGGCACAGTGCAGTCGTTTTGCCGTGCTACTATACAAAAAAATAAAAAATAAACTTTATTAAATTTACCTGAGGTAAGTATCGAGTACCATTTTTTTTAACGTGTGGAAGTTCCTTATGGATACGCCACTCTCCCGGGGGAGAGGGTGGGTTATGTCCGACTCGCACGGACTAAGACATCACGGTGTACCGTCCGACCGTATTGTTGGGGCGGCAAGGGATCGAACTAGGCTATTCCCCTTGAACCCCTCTCTTTGTGGCACGCTGAACCATCCGCCCGTCGCCATCCACGTAGGAGACCTCCCTATCTTCGAGGTACGCCTACAACAGCCTCCGCAGGTACGGGGGCACTCTGAAGTAATGGAGTGTCTTATTGGACTGTAATGATCATGCACAAGATGAAATAGTCTTTATAAAGATAATATGTATCCTGTCTTAGTGCTTGTGGTATGTGTGACCTCGATACCATGATTTTCGAACTCACAACGGAAATGTTTGGCATATAGTTATATTGGAAATAATTAACAAACATACGACCAGGTAGTAGATACTATATAAAGAAACAATGAACATTATTATACGACTTTTGTGTATAAAACTGCTAGCACACTAAATGCGATATCGAATGTTTGCGATATAATGCGTGGAGCAAATAAATCGAAGTCGAAAATTTAGGCTTTTCTAAAAGTTACTGGAAAGCGAGAAATATCCATATAGAACCCAGTGGGAATATGATATTAAATAATTTACATGAAAAAAAGGCTCCTGGAAACCGAAGATAAGAACCGATGATGCAGTCAGGAGGCAGCTTTAACATTTACACAAAGTATTCTTGTATGGAACTCTATATACCATGATATCATTTATTGTACTTAATTAAAATTATAGTAAATTATTCTTATGAATTTGAAATTTTCGACATTATACCCGGATCATAGAAGTGTTTTAAAACCTTATGTTTCATTATAATTTAAGATAATTAAAAAAATAAAATAGCTTACTCATAGTATAGAAAATTCGTCATAGCTTTACAAACTACACTGAGCTTCCACAAAATTTAATTCTGGGAGATAGCACTTGATATTTTTGTGACCACTACACAGATATTCAAAAATATGTTAATATTGTATGTAAGTTAAACACCGTTCAACAAAATATGTTAAAATTGTGTGTAAGTTAAACTCGTTCAGTCGTTGTTTGTGTTTTCTGGAAGTTACATTTAAGAAATAATTTTTTCTTGCTGTTCTAACGTTACCGTTTTCTACTACAAATTTGCTTAACAAACTGGAAATTACCAGTTGAAGAAACCATTCGAAAAGAATATTAAAATTTACGCATAATTGATATTACTCATAGTTAGTTTCAAATGCACTTAAAAAGCTGCAAGTAAGAGTTTTAAGTGTCGCATAGCTAACGCAGTATAGCCACAACTTTATCTCACGGCTTAAACATTACGCGGTTGACCTTTGATAATAGTCACTGATTCTGGACAAACTTGTCGTCCGTGTCTCATGATAACAACTTGTTTGTACAAAAAAAATTGCCAGCAATAATGGTCATCGTTTATTTTTAACTAGATTTTAACGATACGTGTAAGAAGGTAGAAAAATCACCTCACCTATTTTGCTCGTGTTAATGTGTGCGTCAAGTATGAGGCACCAGTCTTGGTAGATACATTCATATTGGTTCTTTGTTATACCATATTAGTGTTAAACAAGTTGCAGTCTTAATATAATTGAATAAGGCTTAGTTATCCCGATCTCAGTGGTATATTCTAGATATAGAGTACTTTCGATTTGAAATACAAATTGGTTTCGACTTTCTTCTGACGGTGGAATGGAGTATGCACGACCCGTATAAAATATGTCTACAGTACTATCGTGTACTATATAACAATAGAAACATTGTTTCCATGAAAAAGCTACAACGTTAGGCATAGTATAAAACCTTGCGGTACCCCAGTGTTTACGTTGATACAACAACTTTTAGTCCGGTCAATAGCGTAGTCAGTCCGAGAAAAAACAACAACTTTCGCCTAAAGTGGCTGACAGAAAATCTACCGCTCTTTTGCACAATCCTTTGGGTGGTTTGTAAGATAAAAGTTTCGATGGAATATTCCGATAGGAGTCGCGATCGAACGCCTTTGCTATGTCTAGGTTGATAATTAATACCTCATACGATACAATATACTATACAATACGAAAGCGTATCATAGCCTCTATATGTGATAATATGGCTGTTTGATAGAACTGCATCATTCTAGTGGTCGTTGATAATATTTATACATTTTTATGCACCTTTACCTATGCGCCTATGCGAACTTTACATACGTCCAATGACCAGACACAAATTACATACGTTTACGTTTGTGGATCACACAAATAATGGTGATTTTGATTCCACAGTACTAAGCGTGGAAGCAGTGGCAAGACAACAGATTAAAGCACTACGCTATTTGTCCAGTTAAAGAACTATAAGGTACCGAAATCAATTTACAATAAAAATCCTCAAATGTTTAAAACAATGTGAAATTTTTGTAAAAAAGTGTTCGGCATTACATAACTGGTATTTGCACATACCTCTAACAACTTAAATAAAAAAAGCGGAATCTTATTATAATTTGTTTGCATGAATCGTTATAAATTTGGTTATAAGCAGACTATATTCCAAATAGTATATTTTGCCAATGTCAAAATTAAATAATGTTATTTAATTTATAACCTGAACCGGAATTCACCGGGTTGTAAAACCTATCATCGCGAAGAATTAGTGGAGAGTATTGTAATTGTAATATTATTGTATATCTGTGCCTATGTATATATGTAATAATATTTGTATATCGTATATTTCCACCAGAGACTGTCTAATAGCGTTCATTTTTTGTTCATATATTTATATTACTTGGTCGTATATTGTGTAATGTTGATGATGTTTCATCTAAAACTATGGGCTGTTGTGTACAAATGGATTAACATAACTGGACACAGAACATAAAGTTTGAGACGTTTCTTTTTTTTTTAACTTTATTTTTGGCAACCAATTTTTTAGATTATTACTGCCATTGTCGAGTAGTTGATAGTATTACAAGTTCTTCTTCCATTCTAGTTTTGGCAACTAGTCTTCTAGTAGACTGCCATTGTTAAGTGAGTATCGCTATTACAAGTTTCTTGATATAGGTAATTGATGAACTAACAACAATGAACTAGCAAGATGGTGGCCATCTTGCTAGAACTTTCCATGGAGTTTTTGTGGAATCTCAGAATTCTTGGTCCGTGGTATTCTTTTCCATTCACCTCACTTATGCACAATAAACAAACTATATTACATAAAACACAGCCAATTTTACACAATATAGAGTCAAGTAACACAAGATTATAAATAAAAAATAAAATTCACTACATGACAGACCAAGATCCCGTCAAAAACTTCAAAACGTTTCTTTAAAGTTTTGACAAGGAGCCACCATTTTGTTAGAGAACTAAAGCCATTATAAGTGGGCTGATGACAGTAATAATATTCAATACAGAAAACGGTGGTTTTAAAAATGGGAAAAAGAATAGTGTACAGAGTGAATTACCTGGAATTCTGCGACTGCCACAATTAGCAAAAAACTGAAAGTGGGTGTTGAATAGTATGCCCATTTAAAACAAACATAATGGTTTTGACATCCTATGCTTATGATAATTTAATGAAACCGGTTACGAAAGAAGATGTCCTTGATTTGTAGAAGTCTCCATATTTTTAATATAATTCGTGTCTATTCGAGTCACGTGAAAAGTGAAATTTATTGTTCGGTTTCGTATTGTACGTGTATTCGATCAAATTGTTGTTATACGCTCGTTAGTAGATCACAGAATGATGAGAGATTTTTGGAGTGAACACTTTTTTAGACAAGTTGCGCGGTATTTGTAGCAGGACAACAATTTATGATTTCGCGTCATCGACATGCTAGTAAGCGTGACCGACTATATTGCACTTGTGCGGCTTGTCAGACTAGCAACGCGTAGTATGTAATATTGATATTTTGCAGGCATATGTTTGATTGATTAATAAACTTTATAGAAATGTATAAAGTTATTGCTCGGAGTGCCAATAGATATGAAAACCAGACTAATATTAATAATTTTAATGTACAAATTATGATATTTTAACATTGTAATTCACACTTAAATATTCAAAAGAGAATACAGTTATTTCATGGTTTTCAATTTTCACTACTATCTACAGTCCTTATGACTGCCTAGACTGTTTTTTTTTGCAATTAATCGTCTAGTAGATTATTACTATCATTGTCGAGTAGGTAATGATATTACAAGTTTTCTGCGATCATTTAAATGTTCTAACAAGATGGTGGCCGTTAGAACTTTCCAGGGAGTTTTTTTTCTCGAACTACGCAATTGACCTAGCAAGGTCTCAACAGCTTCAACGGATGCTTAAGGCACTCAGCCGATTACCTTTCCAGGGAGTTTTTTTTATTGTAGCACGGCAAAATGACTGCACTGTGCCTGATGGTAAGCACAGTACAATCTAGAAGCAACGGCGACCACAGAGTGACACACTATCCATCGCCGGTCGCCGCTGTTATGCCGGCCTGCGAATAGCTGGATATGCACAGGCTGATCCCGAAACGCGACCCGCAGAAGCGCATCACTGTGACGGGCTATTTCGCCATATACATGGTGGTTGCGACCCAGTCGGGCTGTAAAACACTACCACCGCGCTTTTGCCATTGCCTCGTTCGTTATTTTGCAGGGTGCACCACGTGCAGGTGAAGTTGGCTTGGATGTCTCAAGTCTTAGATGTTATTCGACACTCCTTACACCCCAAAGTTTTTGTGGCAAGTCAGAATTCATGCTCCGTGGTGTTATTTCCCATCCACTTCACCAGCTTTTCACAATAACTAAACTATATTACGTAAAATAACACAAGAATATGAATAAATGACAAAATCTACTATATGACATTCCAAAATTCCTCCAAAACTCCCCGATAAATTTATTTGAAAAATTAAATTTAATCTTTGATTGCATTTATCAAAATTGTATTCTTATGTTGACAATTATGTGCAGCTATTATATTGGTACTATATTTTATGACAATGATGTATTCATATTGTGACTAAAATGAACAAGTATAGTGTAATGAAAGATCTTTGATTTTGGTGCTTTTCAGATAGCCAATATAACGTTTAGCGGAGGGTTTCGCTAAAGAAGGATAGGTATGACACACTCATGGCAAATATATCTATTATTTGAATTGGTTAAGTATAGAAGAAAAAAAAATTGTCCATTTAATATATTTTGTTGTATCGTATGGAATATAGAAATATGTAAATGTGGTATGTAAAACACTATGGGACCATAGAAAAGCGAAGCGCTGAGAAAAGGCTTTGAAGTTCGTTACACTTCGGACTTATAAATATTTAGCACAGAATTGTATGAATATTAATGATGAAATTCTAAAAATAAATCATATCGTTTGTAAATTAATTTCATTCGATTCTTGCTTCGATAAGATTTAAGGAAAACAGAAGCACTTCTTTTGCTAACATTACCTTCGGCGTGGAGCCCTTGATTACGTTATTAACGCGATATAGTGACACTAAAAAATCTCAAACACTATCTTAATCACCCCCACATACTTGCGCACACATACATATATGTTGGAAGGGTTTTATTTTTTACGTTATTCGAACTGAGTTAAATTAGTTTACCTTATGTTCGCGAGGTACACATGCTTAATACACATGTGTATCTCACTAATTCCTATATATATGAATAGTTTGCTTAGTTTAGTTAGATTCGCGATGTCCATAACAAGGCAAAGCTGAGGTGTGCCGCTCACCCTTGAGCTGGTTGTCAAATAAAATTGGCTGAGTGCCTTAGCCACTTGCTTCAGTAGTCCGGTGAAGTTATAAAGGCCTGTCAGACCTATAACGTAGTCAGTTCGGAAAAAAATACTAACACATTTCAACTTTTAAAAATTCGAATCTAATGTATCATGAGTGTTTCTCTTCAGCTGTAATTAATAGCTTGTCCATTTTATAGTATTTACATTTTAACTCAAACGTTCGCCTCGTCATGTTACATAAAAAAAATAATGATAACCCATTACAATAGGAAAAATATCTCGATATAACGAGCGACAGCCAATAGAATATCATTAAAGGTTGTCTCATCGCATACCAAGATACCGTCTTTGCAGATGGCTCCTAAATTCATAGACTTTTTAAAAAAACATCTCTAATTTATTACATCCTTAAAATTTGAAGTTTATGGAGAGTGTCATATAATTTAAACACACATTCTTATTTTATGATTATGATTAAAAAACAACCTTGAGTTTAAATTCCTGTTTCACATTTGTTTTTTTTTATTTCATGTTGTAATGCTATATAAAGAATGTAATGTACATGGATTATCTACATATAACGTCTATACGAGAGTATATGTATATGATAGGTTTTTTTAGTTACATTATTGTCTTTTACAAATATATCGCGCAGTTGTCAAAGCTTAAAATGAGTTTTAGTTCATTATATTCTTGACAAGTTTTATATTGAATCTAAGTTATGTTAATAAAACTGTAAACAACTAATTTTCTTCTAATATTTCTTTACTACCTTTTGCTCGCGGTTTCATGCACGTAAATGTAACGTGGCAACTGTACATTTATTCTGGTAGAACGATACCCTATATCCTTGTCTATATTTTTATGACAGATTTTAATTATTTTTTAAACACATTCTATATGTCATTATTTCGGCGGGATCTTAATCTGTAATGTGGTGGCTTTTATATGTTAATATTCATAATCTCGTGTTATTGAATCTATATTTTGTAATATTGGTGGCATCTTACGTAATACAGGTATTAATACGTAACACGGAGCATGAATTCTGAGACACCAAAAACTCCTTGGAAAGTTCTAACAAAGGGGCCACTATAGTATCTTGTTAGAACATTGAAAATATAACAAGAAACTTCGATCTTGCCTATTCAGCAATGACAGTAAAAATCTAGGAGATTGGTTGCCAAAAATAAAACTTAAAAAAGATAACCAACCACCTCGTCAACCATATAAAATTATTTACATATCCATTTACCATAAAAGTACCAGGATAGCATAACGTCGGAACACCTTATCCATTTTTTTAAACCGTCACCGTTTTTGGCACGTCCGGCTCGCATCACAGGGTGACACACCTGACCAATATAGCGTGTCACATCGGTCAGATAATGGCGTATCGTATTATTTTTATGGTTTCTCGTGGGTGGATTATGTTATTGCAAAAAACGTTAATGAGTACCTATTATTCCACACTATGATCCACTTCGAAAATCAAAAAATGTGACCAAAGTTTTTAGATCAAGTTTTTTTAATGTACTGGCGATCTTAATCAATACTCTAACTCTTAAGTCTTTTTTATAACTATACAAAAAAAAATAGCTACTACACAATAATTGTTTTGCTGACCGAACACTTTTTATACTCTATATGTTTTAGCATTTGACATCTAAATAAAATGAATCTATTTGACTTTGCTCTACTAATATTGGTTGTTCGTCGGGTCATTCAAGATGGACCTTAAGGTGAACTTAATAAAATAATGAGAATATTTACTATAGCACCTATAATTCTATCAACTCCAAACTTACAACATATTCATATAAGCAACGATAATGGCACTCCTGAGATCCATTACTCGTATGGATAGAATGCAATACATAAAATGTACTGTGTGAGTTAAATCGTCTATAGGTGGTATATGTCGACGGAGCGGCTAAAGGTCATTACATTGCAGACGAATGTGGAAATACGAAAGTCGTTCAATGCCGTAATAAAAGGGCCAAATTTTAATGTGTTATTTGTAAACTGGTCATCTGCTTCTTAGATGTAGCAATGGCTTACATTCCTCGTCTAATTAATTCATAGACAACAGTGAATCCTCGACTCTGTTCGAGTCAACAAGAAACTAGCAATTATTTTAAAGTTTTTTATTGTTATTAAAGTGAAAACTTCTTTGGGCGCATTGAGTGGTATTCTTGGCAGGAGATATTATAAATTTATAATTTCGCGTCAGGACATGCTAATAAGCATGACAGATCGTATTGCGCTGGCGGCAGACTAGCGACGCGTAGTGTAGGGGTCTGTGTACATCTAATATATTGATATTATATATGATATTGAGACTGTGCAGCCTATTATAAATGTAAATAATTATTATTCGGAGTGCAAATCGATATGAAAATTTCAATTTAGAAATTTAAATAATCAACTGTACCTAATTAATTTAAAAATTCAAAACAGAACACAGTTATTCTGTTGTATTGAGTTTTAATTTCTGTCGGCAGTCTTTGTGATAGCCTCAATTTTTTAAAACATGACATATCTAAAAATTATAAAAATGTATATCTAAATGTATATTGCATAACACTTTTATACACACCTTTTTATGGACGTATTGGATAGAAATATAGTATTTACCATTTCAAAAAAAAACTAACAAGGAATACAGATAATAACTATTCATCGCATAAGCGTTTATTTGTTCTATACATCATTGGTGATATTGGTCGTTTGGATAAAAAAGCTCTTAGGTGATATTATGTAATGTATGTGTAACATATAAACAACAAGTTAGTAGTTCGAGAGTAGACTTCATAAGCTTATCTTACATGAAGCATTACGTGAAGCCAAAACTTTGTACCCCTTTTTAAGCGAATTGCGCGAACGGATGAACTTGAAATTAGCATAGTTAAAGTATACGGCAGAGAAGTGCACAAAGCTTTTTATATAAAATGCATTACAAGCATATTACATTAATGAAAATATACATTATTCACACTACTGCTTGACTTGACTGCATATACACACATGTAAATGAAAAAGACGTTTCGAACATCCTTGTTCCTTCTTACGTTCCAATTACCTTTTTAAATATTTTTAACATGACTGAGGCATGCAACGTGCCTTACAATATGCCCTTTGAAATCAACTGGTCAAATTGTAGGTTAATTTTATAATAATATAATATGTAAATTCATAATATACATTAATATTAATTGGTAAATGATTTATCTTTAGTAAATTTATGGAACCACTGAAATAATAATTATTCTTTTTGGTTTTATTGAATGTCAAAATTTTTAGGTGACAGGACTGCTTTCACTTCATGCCACTTTGCTTCATGTTGCCATAAGAGTAAAGCAATATTTCCAAAGTCAATGTCAATATTTTAATGTTTAGTATTTCTTTATGATGAACTCACTTCAAATGATGATTCAATTAAAAAATGAGAGAAAAAATACTTTGTACAATCAAAATAAAAAAAATTGTTTGGTCATGAAAGTACTCCATCTATCCTCCGCGGTTACAATGATGCAGTTCAACTTGATGTATCAATTATATTTAGTACAGTTGATGGTGAATTATGAACAAAAACTAATTCATTTTCAAAAGTTAATCGTAGTATTAAAAACATCTTTGTTTTGGATTCATCATTTGATTCTATTGTGTATCTATTACTTTTCCAAATGATAATACTGGGCATATCACTATTCCTCATAATGTACAGACTATATTTAATTCAATATCACCCAAAAATACCACGCACCCATGGTGTCGGTAAAATTAATTGAAAATTGTGTCGTGAGTTGCTATAAATTTCTTTATTTTCATAAAGTTATTTTTACTTAGTATTTGAGAGCCTTACCACCTTATGTAACCGCCTGTTTTTTGTTTCAAATGTATAATTAATTTTCATTTTCATTTAGACATCGATTTTTTTAATGTTTATATAAATAAAAAAAAGTGGCAAATAACTGAGTAGGCATGATGAAAGCCTTTGATTATAGAGGTTTATACCCTTTGATAAAAAAAACCCTAATAAAGTTCAAATTTTAAAAACCCAATGAACTATAGTCGAATGTCGACCATTGGGCGCCCACTTGTATATATTACTAGCTTCAAACCGCGACTTCGTCCGCCTGGAATAATCACTTTTCGCTAACGCTAAAACGCAGTGGAAGCTCCAAAAAAAAACATTTTGTAACATTCTTCATTGGTGCTTCACTCCTATTGGTCTTAGTGTTATGATATGTCCTCTATAAATGAGCTATTTAATACCGAAATAATTTTCTTTAATAATGTTGTTTGTACATCTGATTGAATGTTTGTAACAATTTTTTTACATTTAGTGGACCCGTGTAATACCAGTATTGAAGATATGACGTAAAAAAGTACTTACTCGTAATTAATACATAAAATATCTACAAAGAATAGGCTCTCTGTAATGGAAGAGAGATTTTGGTAGAGGAAAATACCATAATGAAATTATAGCATGGTGATAGCGCTTTTTCAAATGCTTGTCATGAACTTCTAAATAGGTATCAAATTCAAATTGAAAATATGTCGTCAAGCTCCTATTCTATTTTAGGTTTAACCTGTTTCTTCTCTCTAAGCCCTATCCTCAATTAATATAAGATACGATTAATGTGAAACTATAAAACAGTTAAAGTACTAGCCTCTGCACGCGATTTCGTTCACGTGGAATAGTTACTTTGAGCTAACGGTAACACGGAGCGGAAGCTCTCAAGAGGAAAAAAAACGATTTTGAAACATTCTTCATTGATTCTCCGCTCCTATTGGTCTTAGTGTGATGATATAACCTTCTCGATAAATTACCTATATAACACTGAAATATTATTTCAAATCGGACCAGTAGTTCCTGAGATTACCCCCTACAACGTCACAAACTCACAAACTTTACCTCTTTATAATATTAGTTTAGATAAAAAAATGTATATTTTGATACGAATTTTGTGTCGAAATAATACTAAACATAACAGAGCCATTCGAAAAAGATTTAGTTTCTTATAACTCGTAGAAAACGTACGTATTGTTGGATTGCGGTGTGAACCTATGACCTCTCAAAGCATGATAGAATCAACAAGAAAGATGCAATCGCCAGGGTTACCTCCTTAGTTGTTACCTACGGGTATAGATACGTAATCTTGCTTCGAATTACCTCGTAGTTAGGTAATATGAAATCATAGGTTACAGGCAGAATGAAATGTTTATTATTGTTGTGCTAGATTAGGTTGTTTCCCTATATTTCACATTGTTAACTTCCATCGTTAGTGATTTTTATTATCTATATAAATAAAGTAATATAGGTCTGTCGTTGTGCGCGTATAAACTAATGGATATATTTTGATCATTTCTTTAACTTTTACTTCTTAGAAACTTGGTATTTGTTTAAAAAATATTGCGATATCTTCACATAATCTCTTGATGTAATATCTCCATTTAATATGAAGTTAACACTACGCGTCTAGCGATGATGGTATCAGACTATAGAAAGTAGGTATATAATGTAGTATTATCAATAAAAATAAATAATATTGAAGAACCTCTTTGTAGTATCAAAATAACCGTTTACTAAATTGATGTGTAAGTATGAACGGTATTAAAAAAATAGTTTTTAAAATTTTTGTCTGCCTGTTTATTACAACTTATCTCAGAAACAGTTGAAACGACTTTGATAAGACTTTTACTGACATATAGCTTTTGTTATAAAGAGCAATTTAGAGTTTACGGGAAACAGCTAGTATGTAATAAAATATAATATATGCGATGAATCTAAATATTTGTAAAAAAATCTAGTACCTTATTAATTAAGGAAGGATATATATATATAAGCTTTCCGTGTGCATAGTCTCATGAGAATCGGTTTAGATATTTTTAATGAAATCCGAACAAACAAACAGCCAAAAACATCTTTATCATGTTCGTGGTCGATCAACTTTATAATAGACATCTATTACAAAATTTTGGAACCTTTCATTCAAAACCGAACACATACACCATACAGAGAACTACAGATTTATTAATTAAGATTATATATATGTGCATGTTTATATTGTATATATTGATAGTATGTTACTTATATAATTTGCAATTGACGAAATACAGGTCAAAACATCAAAATTTTAGTTAAAGCAACATCTTTACATAACATAAAACTAATAAAATGAAATCTTTTCAAACATAAATGCATTATCAACTTCTGGTTTTGTGAAATTATTGCTAAATAATTCGAACAAAGAAATAAACTTTTTTTTATCTTTAAATAATTACCTATAATTGACAAAGTAATGATCGAATTATCCAATTGATGTTATCTTACTAATAATTTCATGGACTTAAAATTAATTGGTATATTTAGTTTAAACAATTAAAAATTATAGAAAAAAACGAATATCTTTTAATAGTTATTGCTCTTATTAACTATTTTGTTGCGTTTTCTTGTTGTTTTAAATAATCAAAACCATTACATATAATCAAACAATGTTTTTATATGTGTGTTAATTTTGTTGCCTGTATTCGAAACACATTTATATGTTTTTGCTCACAAAAACTCCCTGGAAAGTTCTAACAAGACGGCCACCATGTTGTAATAACATTACCTACTCAACAATGGCAGTAATAATGTACTAGAAATTTGCTTGCCAAAAAAAAAATTGTCATTATTGACATGAATAGTTTTTCTTTATGCAACTGACAGTTTATGCTTTATCATCTTTAAACATCTTTTTTTTTGTGTAATCTAAACCCTCGAGGTTGATGAATACTGAATAAACATGTGTTTGTTTCTTAAAGAAAAAGTAAATAAGGACTAGCAGAGCCAACATGGGCGCTTATCATAGTCTTGTAGTGTATGCAATTATGCAAGAAAGTTTATCGTTGACTCGCAAAGTGGACAAATAAGTAGTTACATTCATTTTAGGTATCTTGAGAGAGTTGCTAAAATAAGGACGCGGCACACTGGGTTCTATAAACTATACCATATCTTAAATCCATCATTTTATAATTCATAATAAACATCGTGATCGTTTATTTTTTGACATACGGAACTGCGACGTATTAGAGGCAATAACAGTTTATGAATATGTTGGAAATCCTAATCATTATACATATGGCGTAAAAACCATATATTTGAATTTTTCACATTACGAAGTAGCGAATAGGAGTATAGACCAATTAATTTAAGTGGTTAAAGTGTACCACCAACCTCAAAATACTGCAATCCTGAAGGTTAGTCGTAAAAAGCTGCTCTTCATAAGAATATAATTGGAGAGCCTTGTGTGCATACGTATGCAACCGCACCTTAGAAACTGGAACAAAGCAGCGCCTAGTACATATTGTGATATGAATATATAATAAACAAGATGTGTGATTCCGCACGCATTCGTAAGATACGTATGATTTACATTTGCTAATTTTATATGTATTGATATTTTATGGTTTCTAAAAGTTTTATACATACACATAACTATTTTTAATCTATTAGACTTGGAATTGTGTGTACCACTGGTGTACAATTTTTTTTTTTAATCAGTCAACCCGTTTATGAGTCAAATTCAACACATATTTTTTCTTATTTTGTTTGCTCATGATCTGCGTCCTTTATGATAGACATCTATTACATAATAAAAAAAACATATAATGGAGTTATATGATTTTGATTGATTGATTAATGTAACTTGAAATTTTAGAACGCTAATATTAAGCTACACAATTCAATTTTCAATTTGGAATACAAAATAGTTCCTTTATTAACATAGCTTTTCATTTTATATCTTGTATCTTTTGTTACGACAAGTACCTTATAGGAGTTCGAGTCTAGACATTATAATGAATGGATGGGATGAGCGAGCTTGCGCCATTTAGACAACAGCTACCGACACGAAGCGAATTTCGTAACCTGTTCGTATAGATATGTATATGGGATAGGCAAATAAATATTTACTGTATGTTTCGAAAATAATTGTATTGAACATACATGACAGGAATGAGTTCAAGCAGCAGCAGCAGTTCAATCAAGCTGAGCGTGAGAACTAAGCTCAGTTTGGTCGTAAATTTAGCAACTAATTTCTGACAGACATAATAAGCATTATTTATTTGCATCTGCTTATCCCAAATGGAAAAGTGTAATTTATATATGTATTTGGAAGACTAACAGCTATAATATACAAAAATTAATGATTAGAATAGACACATCAACCCTTTTACTAGCCCTCGCCGATAAATAAAAGAATACAACCAGTTGCATTATTGCGTATTAAGTTAACATAATAATAAAAAGAAAATATTAGACTATTATTGTTTGCAACCGCTGTCATTAAAAAAAGAAGTTTTGGAAATTAACTGGGGCAAACAATAGACACTACAGTTTTATTTATTTATTTATAAATAACGATATTGTTTTGAACTCGGCCGATGTGGTAACTCGCACCCAGCCATGAATGATCTACAGTTAAACTATACAGTTAAACAACAATTTCCTAATGCTTACCACGGTACTAAAACGTAGTTCGACTCCAAAGACACTCGCATTCAAGCCAATAAACCTGGAAAGTACTAAGCATTCCATCCACAATGTAACGTATATTCGCAAAAGAAACTCTGTTGTTCTAGTGGTTAGAACAGTGGCCAGTAAATCGCGATTCGCAAGCCGCACGTGACTCTTTCACTCCTTGTTTCGGCTCTTCCACAAAATCTTCAGTATAGAGAGGAAATGTTATTTATTACATTGCCTTTTAATATCGAGTTGTTTTTGAAACGCAAGAAAAGAAGAAAAGAGACTCCTTTTTAGAAGGCAACAATAGCAGAGCTAGTGACAAAAAAGAGGTTTTTAGCAAATTTTTATTCCCATAAAAATGTATCTAAAATAGAAAAATTTACATTTAAAAAAAGGCTTTTTAAATAAACTTCAATTTTGTATTGTTTATGTTTGTCTCTTTATGGTGATGAATTTGCCAAGCAGTGGGTTAGAACATTGCATACTGATCCGATGTCCGCTAGTTCGTACCTCGGTGGTACAAAAATATTTTGTACACGAACGATTGTGAGTGTCGTATGTAGGTCACGTTTCGTTACGAAGGTGTTTGCCCACGTATTAAATTTATAATTTTTGATGCCTCTTAATCATTCGATTCTACATAAGAGCTTCCGTTCTAAGAAGACTGTAAACAAGAGTACTGTTCACGTCGCACATTATTTTGCGACACACCAAACTGTCTTCTAAACGTTTAAATTTGTGTGTTTTGATTTTTTTAAAGAAAATTTTCATCGATTCGTGTTTCTTTAGAAATCTTCAGATTCTTCGTTTTTAATAAATGTAAGTGTTAAGTATACAACTCTTCTGGAGTATGAGCTATCTGGGGTTAATAGCTGACCGACGACAGCACTGCGGAGCTCTGGTGTTTAATCATCAACTGCTTCCTTTTAATTGCTGATTCACAGCGTCGAGCATTGCAGAGCTCAGTGTTCTAGACAAGGACATATTTACATATTTATCTTTGTTTATTTTTTTAACTATATTTGTTACCCGGATTCCCAGATTATTTTATTTCTATTACACCCCAAGGGTTGAAGGGTAACAATAGCAAAGCATAGTATTGCATTTTGATAAACCGTGGTTATAATAACCATTGGGACCTATTAGGTTCATGAATAGGTAAATGAAAACTAGATTTAACATTAGAGGCCGAGGCTTTTAAAAACAATAAACTGTTTCTGCCCTTTAAGCCATGCCTCAACGCGGTTGCGCCGGCCCTTCAAGATATAACTTCAGTGATGGTCTTACATATTCCATTGCAAATTTAATTTATATTGTATTTACACGTAATCACTGATATTTTATGAAAGAAAATTGCTTTTGATTATGGATAACGGCATGTTGTGAATGTAATTCGAGTTCTAGTAAGACTTATTTTTCTATTTATACAACCGGTATGCAATATACAACAATTATACATCCGCGACTGCGCCGGCTTGAAATTTAGTAAAAAGATCGTTTCTTGTCATATATGCATGGAACTCTATCTTTTATAAAATAAAAGTAGCCTAGTTTACTTCTAATAATGTCAGTTGCCTGTCAGGGAAAGCTTCGTCAAAATTGGTCCAAGCGTTTCGGTAACTACCATTAGTTGTTTCACCTAATTAGTTGGAACAGAGACATAAAAATTAAAAATTGGTTCTTTGTTATAAGTTTCGTATACAGTAGAACCTCTATAAGACAAACCTCAATAATAATTTGCTCCCTTCCCCTCAGAGTTAAAACCTCTATAACTTAAATTATTATTTTTTCTCGAACTGACTACGCTATTGACCTGGCAAGGTCTTAGCGGCTTCACCAGACTATTGCTTAAACTAATAGTTTCAGTATTAGCTCTCACTTACTTAAAGAAATGTTCCGATGAGCTCTGCAATAAAAACTATCTACCAATGAGTAATTTCGAATGAATGCACAAAACAAAAAGTTTCTCGAAATATATTGGTTGCAAGTTAAGTTTTTAACACAAACAATAAGTATACAATCACCTATTGTTTCTTTGAAATCCCTAAAAACTATATTTGCGGTGGTTACGCCAGTGTCTTTCTTGGGTGATTAGTTGTTGATTACTGTCCAGGAAACTGTGCTATGTGATAAAAGTTACCTAAGTAAAATGAGTTGTAAACGAAATTAACAACATTAACATACGCTGATAAATTAAAAGCGATAAAAGTGGAGAGTGAATTAAAAAGGTAAGAAGTTTCGGCTCAGTTTAGAACACACGAAAGTACTATTAATAGTAAATTAAAAAAGAAGCTGAACTCTTGGCGAAACAAATATATTTTGTTTTTCCCTTGGATTTTAACTTATCGAGATTCTACTGTATTTTTACATCCATTAAGTAAATAGCTGTTATTTTAACATCACAATAAACACTTTAGTTTCATATATTTATATAAATTAGCTAATATTACGCTGTAATTGTTAGGAGCGGAACAGTTGCTTTATATATTGTGGGTCAAATATTAAATTCAATGAATACAAATATATTTTTTGTCAATTGCTAAAACTTGTTATTGAAAATTGAAATAACTCCAGGGTTACGTAATTAATCAGTATACAATGAAATCAATTCCGGAACTAAATTCGATTGAAACAGAGTGACTGTTTCAAATACATTAATATTGTTGGGTTGCGAGAGAATCTATTTTATCACATCGTTACGACATTTCTCTCGCTTGTAACTGATGGAATAGTTCCCAAAGCGACAATAATCGCTGCACGTTGATTAACCAATCTAACAATACCACTATAAAATATTCCCCCTACAATGAACATATCTTTAGTTAAACATCTTAATAATAGAAGATTACGTATCTCGCATACCGTCAAGGTTTCTAGTGTGAATAAAAACATACAGTACTCTGCTGTTGATTTGGCACGTCGAAGAGATGAGCGAGATAGTCGCCTATGTTTGGTTTCGTATAGTGTTATCTTTGCCGCTCGTCGTTTGCACGACATTTTATAAAACCGAAACGAACCGATCTAAGCCGCACGTCTCACTCTGATTCTCGACGTACTAAATCAAATGTAAGTAAAAGAATAAACATAGATACTTTCTTTTAGTTTTATATTTGACAACCGATCTTCTAGTAGATTGTTACTTTGTCGAGTAGGTAATTATGTTACAAGTTTCTTGCGACCATATCAATGTTCTAACAAGTAGTAGCCTTCTTGTTAGAACTTTCCAAAGAGTTTTTGAGATAAGATAGAATCCATGCTCCATGGTATTATGTTACATCCATTTCGCTTGTGCACGATAAACAATCAACAAAAGATTATGAATAAAATATAAAATCCACTACATGTCATTCCAAGATCCCGCCAAAAACTCAAATAGATACTCGAAAAATGCATAATCGACTTGGCAATTGAAGCCAGTATTGCGAGTAAAAAACCAGGACATCAGACATATGAAAATAAAAAAAGAATGAACGAAACTACGTAAAAGCTTGTTAATTAAAAATAATTTAATTATTATTCGAAATAACTTCAAATTCCGGTTGATATATTACAGCTTGATTTTTTTAATTGTACGATTAATGTATTCAAATGAATACAAATTAAGGTGTAACTTAAGTTAAAACAAAAACGTAATTAATATTCTAATACGATTGTTTAGATATTCCGTGTTTTTGTTCGGACACGAATTAATAGCAAAAATTTAAATATATGGCGTAAGAGAAACATTTTTTTTTCTTATACTTTTAAATATAGCTTCTTCCCGCGACTTCGTCCGCATGGAATGTTATTTTGGGCTAACACGCTAACACGCAGCGGAGGCTCTGAAAAAGAAAAAAAACCCCGATTTTGAAACATTCTTCATTGATGCTCTGCTCCTATCGGTCTTAGCGTGATGATACATAGGTATCATCACGCTGTATAGCCTTTCTTGATAAATGAGCTATCTAAGGCGGAAATAATTTGAATGAGACCAGTAGTTCCTAAGAATATCGCGTTCAAATAAACAAACAAACACCTCAGCTTTATAACATTAGTAAAGATTTCAAATCATAATCTATTCTTCATATGACATTGATAATTCTTCCAGTTGTTTTGGAATTATAATTTATGTACTTAATTAACTTTATTTTGAACAGTAGGTACGTCTGGAATATTTTTATTTTATTATGTATTTATGCGCATTATGTAAATAAGTATTGTGTTAATACGTACTTATTATTTTGGAAAAAAAACTGTCGCTAAAAACATTACAAAACACAACAATTCTTTGTCTGTCTATCCGTTTGCGTGTTTATATTTTTGATTCAATTAAACCCACTATTTTTAAGGTATTCTGTGATCATGGTACTCGATGACGCGTTGTTATGTTTCAGTTATTACATATTGAAGTGAATAAAACACCGCGCACCATAAAATACACTGGAGTTGAAAAAGAAATTCAAAATTAAAACATGGCGCCATCTATAAGATATCATAACAGTTGGTTCTACAGTTTTCTGTTAACAAACTAATTTAAAGCGCTATCTATTGGTGACTTATGAAACCGACAATTAATAACAATAATCAACATTGACAATCATTTAATTTGTAATTAAAAATAATGAGGCCATTAATCGAAATATAAATTATCGCATCTCTCAAGTTGGACCCAATTATTCATGAATGCCAACGTTTCATGAAGATCGGTTGAGTAGTTTCGGAGTTCATTGTGGAGAAACATCATAACACTGGATTTCTATATATTTAGAGATGTAAAAAAGGTACACCTGATTACCTTATATACTCGTATATACATCCCGGGAGCACAATTGCGTCGTTATATACATATTTATATGTATATATACATATTTATCTTTATATATAAATTTCTTCTGTACGTGTGTATGTCACTGAACTCCTCCTAAACGGCTGGAATGATTTTGATGACATTTTGTGTGCGTGTTCGAGTGGATCCGAGAATGGTTTAGATTTTTCAATTGGACCGGTAGGTGGCGCTGCGGTTGAATTTTAGGATTTATTTTATTATCAAGGCAGGAAAACGTCCGCCGGACCCGCTAGTATATATATATAGATTTTATTTTGTTACGGGTAAGGAAATCACGTTTTCCTAACTAATAAATAACTGTTCGCAAATTATATTGTGGCGCCATAAAATAGTATAATTATAGTATTTAGTTAGGAATGTTTACTAAGAAACCGCAAACGAATTGTTAATTATCTTAATAGCTGTGAAAGTATATTTTTAAAGTATCAGCTCAGAGACAAAGGAAATTAATCATTTAATCTTCATTTTTTTATTTAGACAAATAGCACAGCCAGTAATTTTAAACAACCCAGGTACTATCTTTGCAGGTAAATTATATAGCCTCATGACTTCAAAAAGAAAATAATTACATTATATCTATTAATAAGCGTGTAGTTCTGTCTGTGTTTATTACAAATTTTGTATAGGATACGTACCGTATCGTATCGTATATACGTTTTGTTCGTAAAACGTTTAAATTTAAATTAATAGGCTATGTTTATAGGTTCTTCGAGAGGTTTAAAGAATAAAAACATTTTTATTTTAAATAGATTTTCATGAATATTTCTACACGGGAAGTATACTATCCTTCTAAACTTGATATCTAATAACAATTATTTTTTAAATTATATTTTTATTAATTAAAATGGTATTAAAGAATTATAGAATTGTGAGACTATGTAAAATTACAGAAACGCTCTTTAAAGACAATTGTAAGTACGACGCGCACGCTACTAAAAGTAACATATAACGTGTACATTAGACATATAAATACAAAGAGCGTGCCAAATGAGGTTTGTCATCAACAACACATATGGAACCATAACCGACCATATAACTACCTCAGTGCTCACTTACACTGTATAAGGAACTATTGAAACTATAACTAAAAATATTATTATAAAGATTTGTATTTACATTACATTTAATATACATTGCTATTGTTATAATTAAGATTTACTGACTACAAAAAATAAACGCTTGTCTGTTCCGCAACAAATTGTATTATGGAACTCTTTACGTAATACGTTTATAATCTAAGATCGTATTAGGAAGACCTCTATATCATTAATGTTATTAATAATTATAATGTCGAATTGTAAACAATAAGCCGATAACTATTTCTCTCATTAAAAATAAAGAACGAGTTAAAGTCTTGCTAATTTCATGCAGACAAAGTCGCGAGTAACAGCTAGTCTAAAATAGAATAACCACAATTACTTTTTATTAGGTTCGCTATCTACCAGTGAAAGTCCCGTGAAAATCGATGTAACCGTTTTGGTGATAGCACAGCGGGCGAAACCACGGTTAACAGCTAGTATAAACTAAAATTGCTTAAATTATTTTTATAAGATCAGCTGTTTGCCCGTGAAAGTTATCTGAAGATCGATCGAATCGTTTTGAAGATAGCACTGCGGGCGAAGTCACGGTTAACAGCTAGTATAAATTAAATTGCTTAAATTACGTTTTATAAGATCAGCTATCTGCCAGTGAAAGTTATCTGAAGATCGATCGAACCGTTTTGGACATAGCATTGCGGGCGACGTCACGGTTAACAGCTAGTATAAACTAAAATTGCTTCAATTACTTTTTATAATGTCCGCTATTTGCCGGTGAAAGTCCCGTAAAAACGGTCGTTTCGTAGATGGCACTGCAAGCGAAGTACATAACATCTAGTCTAAATTAAAATTACTTTTTATAAGGTCAGCTATCTGTCAGTGAAAGTGCCGTGGAAATCGGTTCAACCGTTTTGAAAATAGCATGGCAGACGAAGCAGCGGTTAACAGATAGTCTAATTTAATGAAGCCTAAGTAACGCGCTGTATTTTTTTTCTATCTGCCAGTGAAATTCCCGTCAAAATCGGTTCAGCCGTTTCGAAGATTACCCGGATCAAACAGACAGACCAGACCGACAACAAATTTAAAAATTGCATTTTTGTTATCAGAAGCTTGTATACTTTCATACCCAATCAGTGAATTTTTTTTATTTTGATATTACATACAGACACTTCATTTTTATTATATGTATAGAAGATATATATAACCAATAATAGTTTTAGAAACACACATTGTACACAGCCAATACTAATATTAAAAAAGCGATTGAAGTTTGCTTATTTGTTACACTTTAAATACCAAACTGATTATTATGAAAAATTTGATAAACTTTTCGTACAGAAAAAAATACATTTCTCGAACGACAAATAAAATATACATTTAAAAAACTTTACATAAAACTAGCCTCTGCCCGCGACTTCGTTCGCGTGGAATAGTTACTTTGGGTTAACGCTAACACGCAGCGGAAGCTCTGAAAATTAAAAAGATACCGATTTTGAAACATTCTTTATTGGTGCTCCGTTCCTATTGATATTTGAGTGATGATATATAATCTATAACGTTCCTCGATAAATGAGCTATCTAACACTAAATTATTTTTTAAATCGGAGGAGTAGTTCCTGAGATTAGTGCGTTCAAGCAAACAAACTCTTCAGCTTTATAATACTATATATTTTGAGACATCCAAGCCAACCTCACCTGCACGTGGTGTACCCTGCTGAATAACGAACGCGGCAATGGCGATAGCGGGGTGGTAGGGTTTTACAGCCTGACTGGGTCGCAACCATGTACATGGCGAAAAAGCCCGTCATAGTGATTCGCTTCTGCGGGTCGCGTTTCGGGATCAACCTGTGCATATCCAGCTTTTTGCAGGCCGGCATGACAGCGGCGACCGGCAATGGATAGTGATTTCTTTGATTTCTTTCGGTGGTCGGCATTGTTTTTGGACCGTACTGTGCTTACCATCAGGCATAGTGCAGTCATTTTGCCGTGCTAGTATATATATATATATATATTACAAAACTAAAGTGTTACTATAAATATGAGTCTAAGTCAGATATCAGTACTGATAGTTCGATTGGGCTCTCGTCCGAGACGCACGCGTTCCGCACCGCTCTCCTAACGGTTTTTCTAAGTCCGATGCAAGTGTTTCGCGAGTGTTTCGTGTGTTCTGTCATCTTTCACGCGTCGCTCCGCGGTATTGTTTTCCGTTACGAAAGTGTTTTCGCGAGCCCGATCACGTCCTGTTAGTGACAGGGCAGTAGTGAAAATCGCAAGGCGTTCTGCATAGAGCGCAGCAAACCGTCCTTTTCGGGGCGACCCGGGCGTCACTGAAGTCCAATCTTTTGGCCGCACGTGGATACCTCCCGGTGCTCAACGAAGCGTGTGGAGCGTCCTGCCCGCTCGCCGGAGGCCCCGCGGCCTACGGCAAGGTAGACGGGCCTGGGTAGCTTGGCCTTGGCGGTGATCGCCTAGTCAAGTCCAGATGCCTCCCTGCCACCCTCCTGCCCCTCCCATTCCATCCCTGAGTGTCTGTTTGGGCGTAGCCCGGTTTACCGGTCTACGTTCTCGGCCTCAGGCTTGTTAGGGACTCCCCCTAGGCAAGGTAGGCGCGACTGTGAGGCATCGCACTTCGCCCACAGCTCTTTTGGTCCGGACTCGGGATAGTCCCGTAAAAACCGTTAAGGCGTGCCCCCCTGCCCCTCAGGCAGGGAGGTTGTTTCGCGACCCCCCCCGCACCCTCCGGCCTCGGTATGGCCCAGTTCGAGTTGCTAGCGGGTAACAGCTAGTCTAAAATAGAATAACCACAATTACTTTTTATTAGGTTCGTTATCTGCCATTGAAAGTCCCGTGAAAATCGATGTAACCGTTTTGGTGATAGCACAGCGGGCGAAACCACGGTTAACAGCTAGTATAAACTAAAATTGCTTAAATTATTTTTATAAGATCAGCTGTTTGCCCGTGAAAGTTATCTGAAGATCGATCGAATCGTTTTGAAGATAGCACTGCGGGCGAAGTCACGGTTAACAGCTAGTATAAATTAAATTGCTTAAATTACGTTTTATAAGATCAGCTATCTGCCAGTGAAAGTTATCTGAAGATCGATCGAACCGTTTTGGACATAGCATTGCGGGCGACGTCACGGTTAACAGCTAGTATAAACTAAAATTGCTTCAATTACTTTTTATAATGTCCGCTATTTGCCGGTGAAAGTCCCGTAAAAACGGTCGTTTCGTAGATGGCACTGCAAGCGAAGTACATAACATCTAGTCTAAATTAAAATTACTTTTTATAAGGTCAGCTATCTGTCAGTGAAAGTGCCGTGGAAATCGGTTCAACCGTTTTGAAAATAGCATGGCAGACGAAGCAGCGGTTAACAGATAGTCTAATTTAATGAAGCCTAAGTAACGCGCTGTATTTTTTTTCTATCTGCCAGTGAAATTCCCGTCAAAATCGGTTCAGCCGTTTCGAAGATTACCCGGATCAAACAGACAGGACAGACCGACAACAAATTTAAAAATTGCATTTTTGTTATCAGAAGCTTGTATACTTTCATACCCAATCAGTGAATTTTTTTTATTTTGATATTACATACAGACACTTCATTTTTATTATATGTATAGAAGATATATATAACCAATAATAGTTTTAGAAACACACATTGTACACAGCCAATACTAATATTAAAAAAGCGATTGAAGTTTGCTTATTTGTTACACTTTAAATACCAAACTGATTATTATGAAAAATTTGATAAACTTTTCGTACAGAAAAAAATACATTTCTCGAACGACAAATAAAATATACATTTAAAAAACTTTAGTTCTGCTCTAAGGTCTCAGCATGATGATAAATAGCCTTTCTCGATAAATGAGCTATCTAACAATGAAAGGCTTTTTCAAAATGAATCTGTAGTTCCTGAGATTAGCGCATTCAACCAAATTAGTTAAATATTACTACTCTTCTCTCGTACTTAACTCGAGCAATTGGTGCTCCGTTCCTATTGATATTTGAGTGATGATATATAATCTATAACGTTCCTCGATAAATGAGCTATCTAACACTAAATTATTTTTTAAATCGGAGGAGTAGTTCCTGAGATTAGTGCGTTCAAGCAAACAAACTCTTCAGCTTTATAATACTATATATTTTGAGACATCCAAGCCAACCTCACCTGCACGTGGTGTACCCTGCTGAATAACGAACGCGGCAATGGCGATAGCGGGGTGGTAGGGTTTTACAGCCTGACTGGGTCGCAACCATGTACATGGCGAAAAAGCCCGTCATAGTGATTCGCTTCTGCGGGTCGCGTTTCGGGATCAACCTGTGCATATCCAGCTTTTTGCAGGCCGGCATGACAGCGGCGACCGGCAATGGATAGTGATTTCTTTGATTTCTTTCGGTGGTCGGCATTGTTTTTGGACCGTACTGTGCTTACCATCAGGCATAGTGCAGTCATTTTGCCGTGCTAGTATATATATATATATATATTACAAAACTAAAGTGTTACTATAAATATGAGTCTAAGTCAGATATCAGTACTGATAGTTCGATTGGGCTCTCGTCCGAGACGCACGCGTTCCGCACCGCTCTCCTAACGGTTTTTCTAAGTCCGATGCAAGTGTTTCGCGAGTGTTTCGCCGCAGGCTCGGCCACCACTGGCGCGGCCGGCGCGTGCTGCCCCTGCCCACTCTGCGAACGCGGAGGATTGGGTATTCGAACTGTTGAAGGAGCATGATCTCCAAGAGGTCTTCGCATTCCGCGTGGCCTTCAAGGCAGAGACAGGTTTGGGCCGGCTCGATGTGCTAGCTCAATATCAAGGCATTGCTGCAACGTTGCAGCGCCTCTCCCGATCCACGCCTGATCTTGATTTTGATTAAAATTCTCCGCGATAAATAAAATAAAACCGCGTGGTCTTTCACTCTCGTTCTTTAATGCGAGAAATCTTAGGGCACAGCGCGATCTAGTAGCTGACTTCTTGCGCGATAGACAAATAGACGTTCTCCTCGTCCAGGAAACGCTCTTAAAGCCGAAAATGAGAAATCCTACAGTCGCGAATTATAGTATAATCAGGAATGATCGTGTCACCCGCGGGGGTGGCACGTTAATCTATTATAAACGATCGCTATATTGTATGCCGATGGATCCGCCCGTTCTATCCAATATGGAGGTGTCAGTCTGCAGGTTAGGGATGACCGGTCATCCAACCGTCGTATTAGTATCCGCGTATCTCTCGCCGAATAGAGAATTGTTAAAATCCGACTTAGAGACGTTACTTCAGTTAGGAGACTCCGTCATTATAGCGGGGGACCTCAACAGCGGAAACGTCATCTGGAACAGTCCGAGTACCTCTCGTAACGGGAGGAAGCTCGACGAACTAGGTGACGTCCTCGCGTTTGACGTCATAGCCCCTCTTGAACCTACTCACTATCAGGACAACTGTCGGCCGACAGTTTTAGATGTAGCCATTTTCAAGAATGTCTCGCTTCGGTTACAACTTATTCAAGTCGTACACGAGCTTGACTCGGACCATCGCCCGGTTATAATGCATTTAGGTAGCCCAGACGATACCACCCCTTCGTCGGTGAGGGTGGCGGATTACGCGGAACTTTTGAAGTATCTCAAAGATACTTCCTCGCCAAGCATTTTAGATAAAATTCCGGACGTGTTGGTGTCCAAAGCTGACGCGGATTTGGCCATCGATTCCCTGGTCAACTACCTTCAGACCGCCATCAGGGAGACCTCGAGAGAGGTGCAAGCGGCGAACGATCGCCGCTTTATACTCCCGGATGACGTGAAGGCGTTGATCAGGGAAAAGAACGCCGCGACTCGAGCTCACGACACTTACCCGTCCAGAGACAATCGCGATCGATTACGAATACTCCGGAAAAAAGTTAAGGCTCGTATTGTAGAAATCCGGGACGACAGGTGGAACCGACTGATGGAGAGTATCCAGCCGTCCCACCTGGCGTACTGGCAGTTAGTTAGAACTATGAAGTCAGACGTGACAACACCTATGCCCGCGCTCGATAGAGGCCCCGGGTTGCCTCCCGCGTTCGATAGCTTAGACAAGGCGGAGTCACTTGCCGCGAGTTTGGAAAAGCAGTGTTCACCGAACACAACCAATACTGACACCGCTCATATTGAATCGATCGAGTCATCGGTAGAACGCGCACTCGCGTCTCCACCGGCGGATACCTTAACCCCCGTCACTTTTGATGAAGTCTCGGAAGCCATCAAGCGTTTAAAGCTCAGAAAGTCCCCAGGTCCCGATGGGATCAGGAACGAGGTTCTCAAGCTCCTTCCTGATCGTATCATAGCTCTATTGGTCTGCATCTTCAATGCGGCCATGTCCCAGGGTCATTTTCCAGCCGCCTGGAAGAAGGCCGTAGTGATAGGTATTCACAAGCCCGGCAAAAAAGCTACTCTTCCAGATAGCTATCGCCCTATCAGTCTATTAGATACGTTAGGCAAACTGTACGAGCGGCTCCTTCTGAACCGTCTCCAGACAGCTATATCACAGTTAGATCTGTTGCCACCTGAGCAGTTCGGATTTCGTGCCGAACACTCTTGCACGAATCAGGTACACCGCCTCACGGAGTACATTTTTTCGAAATTTAATGAGGATCCGGATCCTAATCCGTACCCGGTTAATCCTAATCCGAAACGCTCGATAGCAGTCTTTTTCGATGTCGCCAAGGCCTTCGACAAGGTCTGGCACTCCGGGCTCGTCCACAAATTAATTCTCTTCCGTATTTCTGATAGGTTAGTTCATATCATACGCGACTTTCTTACCGATAGGTCCTTCCGCTACAGAGTGGAAGGAGTTCTGTCTCCGTCCCACCCGATACGCTCAGGTGTGCCCCAAGGGTCCATTCTGGCACCCACTCTCTTCAACCTGTTCGTCAGTGACCTACCTCAACTCCCGGGAGTGGAGGTGGGTTGTTATGCTGACGATACAGTCATATACGCTTCCGATTGGTTTCCGCCAAGACTTAGGACACGCGTCGAAGAAGCCGTTAGCACACTCGGTGACTGGTTTCTTCGATGGCGTATAGAAGTTAACCCGGTGAAAAGCGCCGCGATAATTTTCGACCCGATATCGAATAAATACGAACGTAGACTCGCGCCGATTAAGTTATATGGGTCGGTGATTCCTTGGGCCGATCAGGTTAAATACCTAGGAGTCACGTTGGATAGACGCCTCACGTTTAACCAACACACAAAAAGAGTCAGGAATAAGGCCGCTATGGTCTTGGGTCGGTTACACCCACTAGTTAGTCATAAAAGCACTATGTCCTTAAGACACAAACTTACATTATATAAAACTTGTGTTCGTCCGATTTTAACGTACAGTGCACCCGTTTTTGCACATATGCCTAAAGCCAATTTCGAGTCATTACAGTGTATACAGAACCGATTTCTACGCACAGCCACCGGGGCTCCGCGATACGTTCGGAACAAGGATCTCCATAGGGACCTGGAGATGCCTTCTATCTGGGCGTATGTAAAATCACTCACCACCAGATACTTTGATAAAGCCGCGAATCATCCTAGCCCGTTAGTGGTATCCGCCGCAAATTACGAAACCGTACCGGACGTACCGCGTTATAAAAGACGACCGCGTCACATTTTCACCGATCCTCCCGATAAAATAACGTCAGCGAACGATCAGTACCAGCCTGTCTCTCAAAACAGAGCGTGTTCACGCCCACGCCCGCGTAACCACAGATCACGCCGCCGTGGTCTGGGGGTAAACTTCGCTCCCGCACACCAGATTAGGCCCCCCTCGGCAGCGGCTCAAGCCTAGGTTCGTTCCCTCGGCAGGGAGCCCTTGAGTACGCTGCTCGCGCGATACAGTGACACACCCGTACATCACTGCTACAACACTACACACATCACCTCCACACACGTGCACGCCTACACGCTTACACATAAAGTGGATGGGTTTTTCTTTTTTTTCCCGTATCGAACTGTAATAGTTTAGAATCTTTTCCGATACAAAATACATATAGGAGTTGTTGAGATATGTATGCTTGGTACACATATATGTTTCAAAAATTCTTATATGTATGAATAGCTTAGCTTTAACTTAGGTTAGCTTTGTTAGGTCGCGTATTGCATGAACAGGCAACAGCCAAGCCGAGGTGTGCCGTGCACCCATGAGCTGGTTGCCAAAACAAAAATCGGCTGAGTGCCTTAAGCGCTCGCCTTAGTAGTCCGGTGAAGCTGTTAAGACCTTGTTAGGTCAATAGCGTAGTCAGTTCGACAAAAAAAAAAAAAAACAGTACTTATTTCTCGGCTTATGCTTCGTGTGAATTGGTTATGTGTGTGTTAGTTAATTACCCTGATATGAAGATGACTTTAATCTTTTAATTTGCACTAAACAATGCCGTTTTTTTGTTTCTAGGAAGATACCAAACGCATCAAGATCCTCCCAACTCGGTTCACTTGTCAGGGTCCTTTTGCACAAAAAAAAAAAAAAACAGTACTTATTTCTCGGCTTATGCTTCGTGTGAATTGGTTATGTGTGTGTTAGTTAATTACCCTGATATGAAGATGACTTTAATCTTTTAATTTGCACTAAACAATGCCGTTTTTTTGTTTCTAGGAAGATACCAAACGCATCAAGATCCTCCCAACTCGGTTCACTTGTCAGGGTCGCGCGTCGGGTTACTATGCCGACCTCGATACAGGATGCCAGGTTTGTTTTCCCACATTATTTTATAATTGACCGCGTTAATTGCTTGAGAACGGAGTTGAAGATAAATTACGACGCTAATAACTGTCAAAAAATGTTAAAACATTTTTTCTTGTTTTGAATAACAGGATTGATGTGGTATTCAGGTTTAGTCTATGACTATGTCTATTGAGGAATAATATAATGGACCATTTAGGGTATTACCACGTTTAGGTTTTTGATTATAATTAGATTAGTTAAAATAATGATGCTTTGTTGTAATTTGGTATCTGAAAAGGACTAATTTTTTTTGTGAAGGTAAAACTATAGTGCGGTGTTAAGGTATTCTGTAGAGGCCTCGTTATAAAAAAAGTCTCCTAAAAAATGAACTATCTGTACAAACAGTCAAAAACCAAAGTTTGTTTGGTTCCAACTATTTTTCTTTGCTCTTTTGCATTTTTAACAACATTTTTCTAAACAAGAATCCCAGTAACTGAGTCGGAGCTATTGCTGAAGGAAAATATCGTGATGAAGTCATAGCATGGTGGTAGGACTTCTAATAAGTCTCACCCTCAAGTTTAACGTCTGCCGCCAAGCACCTATTGGCGTATTTCGATAGCTGCACTTCAGAACCAGTCCCCTCTAGCTTTAGCGTGTTTACCATCTTAGACCATATTGTTATTTCACATAAGGTGAGATTGTCATGAAACACTGAAATCTATAAAGAGAAGAAAATAATATTTTCAACTCCATTTGTTCTATGTATCTATTTAATTTGAAGGCAATATTTTGCATACTATTTATTTATTTCATATCATACGCCCACATAATACAGACCCGAAATAGAGTAAAATAAACATATACTGTAGTATGGTTAAAATTCGTAGAGGGCAAAACACATAGTTTATATTGTAAATTTTAGTACGAAGTAATTAAACATACATTTTTAACTTTCAGAGTGACGTAAGATGCCATAGACTTAAATGAAGCGTGAAGTTCCTTATTAGTGGTAACTAAATTAATTAACAATACCGTGTTAATCGAACGGAAATTGCGGTTGTTAGTATCACATATAATAGAAATTTTATGCTACTATTAAATAGATAATATATCTGTTCTATAATATATAACGGGTTGACTGCGAGATGAAAATATGACATTCATAGGCTCTTGAGTTCTTACCTTTAACTCCAAACGCCTGTAAAACTCATTTTGTTATTTTCATTTTTAGTACGTGAGATTCAACCTATATTTGAAAAAATTCTTTAATCTTTAGTTTAAGATTGTAAAATCTATGCGTCAAGTGTAATTAGAAGATAAGCTGTCAAAACGTCAACTTGTAAGGTAACATCCCATTTCTTACATTTACCTAAAAAGCGAATAAAGCCTGTCTCACTCTACGGGTGACTAATAAGGA
Organism: Antheraea pernyi; assembly: GCA_015888305.1. Lineage (NCBI taxonomy): Eukaryota > Metazoa > Arthropoda > Insecta > Lepidoptera > Saturniidae > Antheraea > Antheraea pernyi. The sequence goes on along the minus strand of MU158811.1, from coordinate 1,112,284 downwards.
GCCACTAATTTAATCTGGCCCAGTAGCGAATACGAATTTGCAATGTCCCCATGGTATTTCCGGAGAGTCTATCTCCATAGGGACCTAGAGATGCCTTCTATCTGGGCGTACGTAAAATCACTTACGAGTAGTTATTTTGAAAAAGCTGTGAATCATCCCAGTCCGTTAGTGGTATCCGTCGCAAAATGCGAACCCGTACCGAACGCTGCGCGTTATAAAAGACGTCTGCGACATATTTTTACCGACTCGCCCGATAAAATAACAGCAGTGAAGGATCAGTACCAGCCTGTCTCTCCAAACAGAGCATGCTCACGACCACGCCCGCGTAACCACAGATCACGCCGCCGTGGTCTGAGGGTAAATTTTGCTCCCGCACACCAGACTAGGCCTCCCTCGGCAGCGGCTCAAGCCTAGGTCTGTTCCCACGGCATGGAGCCCTTGAGTGCGCTTCTCGCAGGATTCAGTGACACAAAATCTTAAAACACTGCAACAACATTACACATATCACTTCCACAAACGTGCACACACACGCTTACACATGAAAACGGAAGGGTTTGTATTTTTTCCCTTATCGAACTGAAATTGTTTAGAAAAATTATCCGACACAAAATCCATATAAAAGTTGTCGGGGTATGTATGCTTGGTACACATATATGTTTCAATAACTCATATAAGTATGAATATGTAGCTTAGCTTAGATTAGCTCCGATAAGACGCGAATTGCAAGTTCCTTAAGCGCTCGCCTTAGTGGACTCTTAAGGTGAAGCTGTTAAGTTCTTGCTAGGTCAATAGCGTTGTAGTACGAAAAAAATAATTGCAATGTATTGGCAACTCTGACAGGTCAGATACATTTGAAATTTATAAGTCGCTGGCCGCCGGCTTAGTAACATTTAACTTTTGAGATTATATTTTGAAGTGTGGTTTGATACGTTTGTTTGCGTGCTCGATTTTACAGTTTTGTGATTGTTTTATTGTGGTATGATAAATTGGGATTAATTAGTAAGTAATTAGTAATTTCGTGTCGGTTTGTTAAGTCAACGTAAGAAATGACATTAATTCACATATATTGTTAACCTTTTGATTGTTGTCTTTAGTCGCCATAGAAACATCGGTGATGGCGCTGAACAGCTCATATTCTGTTAGGTTAGAATTTTTTCGGACTGGCTTCTCCTGTTCAAATTTCTTCCCTTCGCCACTGATAGGTACATTTAGTAGCATCGTAAATATACAAACAAGAGATGAAATAAGGGACAAATGCAATATTTCAGTTTCATCTCCACTTTCCTTAAACAGTCATCGAGGTCAAGTACAACATGGCTTCTCAAATTGAAGGTGGAAGAGTTCCGCTAAAACGAGTCATACCAACCCACAAGATTTATTTACATGATAAGCCTCTTTATTTAAAATATGGTATTGATGAGTAGGTACGTTGCTTGTTGCAACTTTGAAATAAACTGTGTTAACGCGGCGTTAAAATAATATCGACGTTGACGAATAATATCGTGGTCTAAAATTATAATAACACAGACCTTAGTGTTGACCCTCGTTCCTGGTGCCCGGGATATGCTACGTTCCCCACCAGTAGGATACTTTACGGCCTTCTATACTATATGCGGTTGCACAATATTAACGTAACGGTGGCGGCAAGGCCTGGTTGCACGGGAGCAATATTGCGGTACAGTAACGTCCTCGCGCGGTTCAGGGTGTACATAGACTGTTTGAAATGTCAGAGACTCCCCGGAAACCACAGACAAGCATCATAAGGCAGTAGTGAAATAAGATATAATTAAACGAAAAGAAGAAGTGCCTCCATGTGGTGCAAATACACTGTAATACTATAAAGTTTAACAGGTCGTTTGTTTGAAAGCGCTACTTTATTATGCGTTATATGTTTTAGCATTTGACCACAATGTCATCCGATTTTAAATGACGCTGTGATCTAAGATAGTAAACACGCTAAACCTAAAGGGACTTAGTCTTAATAAATTGGCGATGGATACTCAACTTGATATAGCTTATAGGTGTGGTAGATTATGGTCAAACGCTGAAGCCTATAAAGTAGTACTAAAAATTAAAGCGATTCCATTGTTTTTCAATTTTCTAAGTTTACTGTACAAAAATAAACGAGAAAACTTAAAATACAATCTTTCTAGATTTTCTCAAAGAATATTCAAACGATTAAAAATACTTTGGACGACCTTTTAAGTAACTGCTTAGGTAAATTATGAAGCACTAGAAACAATGTATACGGACAAAAGCTCGTAACATAATATAAAGATAATAATTAACAACTCGAGTCACAATGTCGTAAACTATTGCGCCCCTAAACAAAAGGGTTCACACGCTACTGACGGAATAATCCTAGAGGCAACCCTGACCTATTGCACGCGCATTCCGCAAACAGACAAATGGTATCACGAGACCTGTGAGCAAGACTCTACGCAATGCAAACAAATAAGTACATATAGTGTTATAAGAATGAGCTAAGAATTTTTGACCTTTTTTAGTTTTGGGAGAAACATTTGCCAGTGTCAGTTCAATGTCTCTTTAAATCAATTTTATATGACATTACATTTAACGAGGTAGCGTTTATAAGTTATGTATACAATTATGCCTTACGCAATCACTTTCCTAATTCAGAACAATATCTCTTTTAAACGGAAATCTTGTTAACTCTAATATAAAAGAATTAATTTGAAAATTGTTTAATGGTATACGCTATACATTGGATATGATAACATCGTTCGGTTCAATACAAAGATTTATTTGATTTGGCAAAAAATATTGCAGGTACGAGTTCCCAATGATCCACTGAGCCAGTTGTATCGCCTTGACTTTTGTGGCATGTCTTATGTAATTACTAATGCTTACATCAGGGTTATAAGCGGTAGCGTATTAATAATCTCATTTGAAACAATTATTTACATTATAACTGTTAAAAATATTTTAATTATGTTATGATGAAAAATTGATCTTGCTATTCAAATATATTTTAATAATGTCAGTACTCAATTTGTTTACATAAGCGATTGGGTGTTCAGGTGGCTACGGCTAATTTGGTTTAGGACTGGCTTGACTGTTCGGAATTCGAAACCTGCACAGGCCAATGATTTTTCGGGATCTGAGGACTATATGACTTTTTTATTATATTTATACATTATATACTAAAATATATACATATTACAATCACATATGAATTTAAATCATGATGTGGTCTAAAATGATAAATATATGTCTAAGCACACTAAAGAGAGGGACTGGCCCTCGAGTGCAGCTGCCGGAATACACCAATATATCCTTGCATTTTCATCTTGAAGGCAGTAGCTAGCCAGACAGGCTTAAGGAAACCCTCATCATCGTGAAAAAAAAATGAAGATTTGGTTATAACACGGTGCTATAGTTAAAATTATATAAGACAATGGCAGACATATATAAATGTAGTGGCGATGAATGATAATAAATTGTAGATTATTAATTAGTGATGTAACCAAACAAGAAATATGAAATTAGAATATAGCTTAGCTAGTTAAGTAAGGTAAGTATATAAAATATGGTAGAAATATATAGTAGAAACCAAAAATATAAGTTTAATATAAAATACAGCGAAATATAACTTTTTGACACATAATTCGTTGTTGCTTTACGCTCCGCTTATGCTATGTATAGTAGCTTAAAACTTGCACTTTCATCTTGAACGGTGTTATTATCAAGTTATGTTGAATAATTTTGTACCCGTTACTTTTAAATCTAAGTTCGAAGATTTATACCCACCGTTGTCATATTTTTAATTGCTTGTATGTAGATTAAAATTATCTTCCGAAGTTTAAAATAAACTTTTTATGCCAGCTGGTCTCTGCTAAAATCTTAAAACTACTTAGGTTTTTTTTTTTTATTGTAGCACGGCAAAATGACTCCAATGTGTTTGATGTTAAGCACAGTACATTTCACAAACAATGGCGACCACCGAGTGACACACTATCCATCGCCGGTCGCCGTTGTCATGCTGGCCTGCGAAAGGCTGGATATGCACAGGCTGATCCCGAAACACGACCCGCAGAAGCGAATTCGACACCCCTTACGGCCACAAGTTTATCTAAGTATATGATACTACCAGTGATTGTACACTACATGCGTGTAGCTCTAATGTATAAATGTAATGCATGCTGAGATACCTAGAATAAATGAAAATATAGTTAGGGTTTTTTCAAACTTATTTGAGAATTATTATATTTAGGGAAATTTAATAAATTCATTGTAAAGTATAATTTATGGTTTTACACTTTATACACGCGCGTTTAATAGCAGTCTTATCTAATGTTGATGAAGAGTTATACGTATATAAATATAAGGATAAGGGCAATAAATACTATGTGGTTGACATTCTCGACCCGTGATAGGTTATAAATATTTTAAAGTGAACTTTTGATGGCTTGTAACATTTTAATCGACCGATTGGCGTAATACGTTCTGGCCCACTTCACTTACCTAAATTTTTAGTCAATAGCATCCGTTGGAGTAAAAAACTACATGCGTGAACTTTTATAAATTTGGCAGTATCCAATATGAATTGGTCTATACTATTACTTTAATATAAATCTTTATATGTTTAACTAGCGGGCCCAGCGGAAGTTATATCGCCCTAATAATAAAAAAAAAACTTGACAAATTATATACCTAAACCTTCTCCACGCATCATTTTATCTGCAGGTGAAAACCACATGAAGATCCGTTCAGTAGTTTTTGAGTTTATCGCCAACAGACAGACAGACGTGGCAGAGGATTTTGTTTTATAAAATGTAGTGATTCTTCTGTCTGTGTGTATCTGACTGAACTCCCAAAGGACGGGACAGATTTCGAAGAATTTTTTGTGTGTGTTCAGGTTGATTCAAGGGTGGTTTTAGGTTCACAATTGGAACAGATAGGTGGCGCTGTGGTTGACTTGCAGAATTTATTTTATTATCAAGGCAGGACAACGTCCGCCAAGCTTAATTGTCTATATATGTATATAAAACTAAGTTATTTTAGTTACACCATTTATAACTCAAGAATGGCTGGACTGATTTGTATAATTTTTTATTTGTTTGATTTGTCTCTCCCCGAATAACAGAATAAAACTATAAAAATAGTAGAAACGTTGGTGTAGAAAATTATTATAACGAAAATTTATTTTCTCATTCATTTTCTAAGGAACGGTATTTTAGATTACTTATGTCTCGCGAACAGATTGACTAATCTCGATAAAAAATTTTGTTCGTGTATCACTAGATTGATAACAGGGAATCGACCTGAGTGCAATACATGCAGCAAATAGTTTAATAGAAAGTAGTATAACAATACCACGCGAACCTTCAATAAAACAAATGCCTTCGCAACACGTGAATTATATTCATTTCAATGTAATTAAATGACTATATATTTCGAATTTTGCACATTTATTGAATTTAATACAGTGTAGTGGTTGGACCGGTGGAATATCAATCAGACGTCCTCAGGTTCTAACCCCGGCATGTACCAACGAATATTTCTGAATTCGAGTATATATATATTAATTTAAATTGGTAACACTATCGGCTGACGGTGAAGAAAAACATCGTGAGGAAACCAGAACCTGAGAAATATTCTTGTAGTACTACTGTATATGGAAATATATAGCACTGTGGGTTTCTCAGAGTTTGTAATCGCCAATATCTACGTAGTATGCTGGCGTGGTGATTATGCCCATACCTTCCTTCGGGAAGAGGTATATGGCTTTTCAATATGTTCCTTACAGGCTGATGATGATGAATTATTTTATCTTAATAAAAATCTAAATTTCATTCAGCTAACATACAATTTAATTATTCTTTGGCAGTACGACGTCCGGGTCATATTATAGTAGTAAATAAAATACAAAAACAATCGCTTGGGTTGTCTAATATTAGTATTGATTTAATCAGAACAAGTTGCAAGACTGTGTTAGTGAATTAAGTTAAAGAATATATTTATACAATTTAACATATACACCTATAACTATGTAAATCTGACATTTCATTAGTAAATATATTACAGAAAATACAATCAGTTGTAGATAAATTAATATAAACTAGTGGGCGTCCACTGGTCGACATTCGACCATAGTTCATTGATTTTTTAAAGTTTGAACTTTATTGGGGTTCTTTTGTCTGTAATCTATAATCACGTCCACTGGTCGACATTCGACCATAGTTCATTGATTTTTTAAAGTTTGAACTTTATTGGGGTTCTTTTGTCTATAATCTATAATCACGCCCACTGGTCGACATTCGACCAGAGTTCATTGATTTTTTAAAGTTTGAACTTTATTGGGGTTCTTTTGTCTATAATCTATAATCACGTCCACTGGTCGACATTCGACCATAGTTCATTGATTTTTTAAAGTTTGAACTTTATTGGGGTTCTTTTGTCAATAATCTATAATCACGTCCACTGGTCGACATTCGACCATAGTTCATTGATTTTTTAAAGTTTGAACTTTATTGGGGTTCTTTTGTCAATAATCTATAATCACGCCCACTGGTCGACATTCGACCATAGTTCATTGATTTTTTAAAGTTTTGTGGTTCTTTTGTCAATAATCTATAATCAAAGGTTTTCACCATGGCTACTAAGTTATTTGCCACTTTTTTAAATTATATAAATATTTTTTTAAACTATGTCTAAATGAAAATTGAAATTAATTATAAATTTGAATCAAAAAACAGGCGTTTATATAAGGTGGTAAGGCTTTCAAATTCTAAGTAAATATACGAAAATAAAGAATTTTATTACAACTTACTACAAAATTTGCAATTAATTTTTCACGACATCATGGGTGGGTGGGTGGTATTTCTGGATGATATTGAATTAAATGTAGTCTGTACATTATGAGGAATAGTGATATGCCCAGTATCATCGTTTGGAAAAGTAATGGATACACAATAGAATCAAATGATGAATCCAAACAAAGATGTTTTAATACCTACCATTAACTTTTGAAAATAAATTCATTTTTGTTCAAAATTCATCATCAACTACTAAATATAATTGCTACATCAGGTTCACTGCATCATTGTAACCGAAAAGATCTAAGTCATAGATTACTTTCATGAGCAAACAAATTTTCTAATTTTGATATTACATAGTATTTTTTGGCTCATTTTTATTGAATCATCATTTGAAGTGAGTTCGCCATAAAAAATACTAAACATTAAAATATTGACATCAACTTTGGTAATATTGCTTTACTCTTATGACAACATGATGTGAAAGCAGTCCTGTCACCTAAAAATTTTGACATTCAATAAGATCATAGAATAATAATTATTTCAGTGGTTCCATAAATTTACAAAAGATAGATTATTTATCAATTAACTATTAATGTATATTATGAATTTACATATTATATTATTATAAAATTAACTTACAGGTTAACCAGTTGATTTCAAAGGGCATGTAAGGCATGCAACTTCAGTCATGTTAAAATATTGAAAACGTAATTGGAACGTAAAACTTAAATGACAGATGTTAATAAACCTTTCATTTACATGTGTGTATTTGTTTTGTAAAAGTCAAGCAGTAGTGTGAGTAATGCATATTTTAATTAATTTAATGTATTTCTAATTCATTTTATATAAAAAAAGCTTATTAAGTAATAAGCTAATAAAGTTTTTGCACTTCTCCTCCATATCAACTTTAACTATGCCAAATTTCACGTTCATCCGTTCGCGCATTTCTCTCAAAAAGGGATACAAAATTTGGGCTTCACGTATTAATATATTCAATTAATAATACACTAAATAAGAAGTAAAAGATTGGCAATACTCGTATACACAAATTATCCGCAGAGTTACATATTAGAACCACGGCAGCCCTAGTTAGGTATAACCCTGTAAACGTTTAGTTGACTTATTAAATTATTGAATACTAGCTGATTCCCGCAACTTCATCTGCATCGTTTATTATCTCAATTGTCTTGTCATATGTCAAAGAGATTAGCGTTTTCAACGGCTTGACTTTTTCCGACGCTTCCAACAATTATCGTTAAATTTTAACCAATTTATAAAAAACCTTGACATATTTTATATCTAAACCTTCCTCGTGAATCAATCTACCTATTAATGAAACCACATGAAAATCCATTCAATAAGTTTTGAGTTTATCCTGAGCAGACAGACAGATGTTGCGGAGGACTTTATAATCTATACTAATACTAGTCTCTGCCCGCAACTTCGTTCGCGTGGAATAGTTATTTTGAGCTAACGCTAGCACACAGCAGAAGCTCACAAAAAGAAAAACAAACATCTCGATTCGGAGGACTTTATAATCTATACTAATACTAGTCTCTGCCCGCAACTTCGTTCGCGTGGAATAGTTATTTTGAGCTAACGCTAGCACACAGCAGAAGCTCACAAAAAGAAAAACAAACATCTCGATTTTGAAACATTTTTCATCTGTGCTCCGCTCCTATTGGCCTTAGCGTGATGATATATAGCCTATAACATATATAACCTTCTCGATGAATGAGCTATATAACACTCAAAGAATTTTTCAAATCGGACAAGGAATTCCTGAGATTAGGTTGTAGGGACAACATTACAAACACTTTTTTTTTTTTTTTTTTTTTTTTCTCGAATTGACTATGCTATTGACCTGGCAAGGTCTTTACAGCTTCACCGGACTACTAAGGCGAGCGCTTAAGGCACTCAGCCGATTTTTGTTTTTGGCAACCAGCTCAAGGGTGCACGGCACACCTCGGCTTGGCTGTTGCCTGTTCATGCAATTCGCGACCTATCAAAGCTAAACCTAAGTTAGAGCTAAACTATTCATACAAATAAGAGTTGTTGAAACATATATGTGTACCAGGCATACATATCTCAACAACTCCTATGTGTATTTTATATCGGAAAAGATTCTAAACTATTACAGTTCGATACGGGAAAAAAAAAGAAAAACCCATCCACTTTATGTGTAAGCGTGTGAGCGTGCACGTGTGTGGAGGTGATGTGTGTAATGTTGTTGCAGTGATGTATGGGTGTGTCACTGTATCGCGCGAGCAGCGTACTCAAGGGCTCCCCACCGAGGGATCGAACCTAGGCTTGAGCCGCTGCCGAGGGGCGCCTACTCTGGTGTGCGGGAGCGAAATTTACCCCCAGACCACGGCGGCGTGATCTGTGGTTACGCAGGCGTGGGCGTGAACACGCTCTGTTTTGAGAGACAAG